>CM021106.1:608221067-608821067 GCA_007115665.2 Sequoiadendron giganteum
ACAACAAGAACAAAAAGCACAAGTTCAAGCCTTGTAACAACAACAAGCACAACAAAAATCCCAATAGGCCTATCAACGAGCCTTACAACAACAACAAGCACAACAACAAGAATTGATAACACAACAAAAACAACAAGCATAACAACAAGTGTTGATAGCGCAAAAAGAACAACAATAGGTTCAGCAACAAGTTGTTGTAACAATAAGCATTGTTAGCACAACAACATTCCTATCAACAAGTGTTCCATGCACATCAAGGCTTCCAACAACCTTACAAAATCACACAAAAAGACATCTTGAATCCAAATATGCAAGGAGCATACATCACCCCACTAGCATCACCATTCACACAAAAATATGAAGCCAACCCACCACATACACCATACAACACATTCAACTCATCCAGCATTCCACCATGTAATACATATGCTCCACCACCTAATCCTCAAGATGATATTTTTGTGCAAGTCAGAATGCTCTCTCAACAAATACATGGTATTCAAGCAAGAAAGACAAAGAGATTATATGCTCAACCACTACAACAAAAAAGGCTATTAGCACCTAAAATAGTGTGGGATTTTAGTGCATTTGAGTTCATGAATTGGGCACTTCTGCTGGCACAAAACTTGGCACCAAATGGTATTTTACTTTTATGCTAGATTTAGCATCGACTTTTTGAAGCTTCCAGTTTGGCTTTTGATTTTGCTTCAAGTTTTACTTCTTGTGTTGCTTCCAGGTTTGCTTCCAGTATTGCTTCTAGTGTTGCTTCTTGTGTTGCTTCTAGGTTTTCTTCCAGTTTTGCTTCCAGTGTTGCTTCCAAGTTTTCTTCCAGGTTTGCTTCTAGTTTTTCTTCTAGTTTTGCTTTTTGCTTCCAGGTTTGCTTCCGGTTTTGCTTCCAATTTTTCTTCTAGTTTGGCTTTCAATTTTGCTTCTGGTTTTTCTTCTTGTGTTTATTCTAGGTTTTCTTCCAATTTTTCTTCATGTGTTACTTCCATTTTTTCTTCTTCTGTTGCTTCCAGTGTTGCTTCCAGGTTTGCTTCCAGTTTTTCTTCTTGTGTTGCTTCCAGTTTTTCCTCCAGTTTTTCTTCCAAGTTTTCTTCCAGGTTTGTTCCAAGTTTGCTTCCGATGTTGCTTCCAGGTTTGCTTCCAATTTTTCTTCTAGTTTTGCTTCCAAGTTTGCTTCCGATTTGGCTTCCAATTTTTCTTCTAGGTTTTCTTCCATTTTTTATTCCGGTTTTTCTTCCAGGTTTGCTTCCGGTTTGGCTTCCAATTTTTCTTCCATTTTTTCTTCGAGTTTTGCTTCTAAAATTGCTTCCATTATTACTCTTTGTTTGCTACCTGAATTGCTTCTATTTTTGCTTCGTAGATAATGAAAAGTTTTCCTTCCCAGATTGGTTCTGGTTTGCTTCTAGTTTGGCTTCCATTGTTGCTTCATTTTTTTCTTCTAAAAATGCTTCTTGTTTTGCTTCCATTTATTAATTTAATATGTTTTATTTCAATATAATTAGTTAAATCTATCATGCCTCTTAAATAACTCATATGATTATAGAGTAATTTAATTATTTAACTCATATGATTAAATAATAATATAATTATTATAACATGATCATCATTTATAATTAAAACAAGCGAGTCAAATATCTATAATTTAATTGAATTTGACAACATCCATACTAATTAGTAAATTAAAATCATCATACGTAATAAATTTCCATCCAAAAATCATCAACCACTTTCAATATATATAAATTGACAAGTTAATACTGATAAGATCATCATCATATATACCTAAAACAAGTGAAAGTCGAATATGCCAGTAGATCAATAACATGTCAAAATGATACATGTCCAACAGTTGACATAAGTCAAAATGATACTTGTACAAATGATAAATTATGTAACTCAAAATGATACAAGTCAAGATGGTACATGTCTAAATGATATAATTCAAAATGATACATGTCAAAATCATACAACTCAATAATATTGTACAGCAAGTCATGAAAATGATATATATGAATATAGTAACCATGAAAATAGGCATCATAACAATATATTAGCAATGATCCATGATTGAGTCTATATGATCATGAATGTGTTTGGCTACTACCAGCAACTACCTCATCAATATCATCACCATCATGATCCTCATCATCATCATCATCATCATCATCATCATCAACATCATCGTCGTCGTCGTCGTCATCATCATCATCATCATCATCATCATCATCATCATCATCATCATCATCATCATAATCATCATCATCATCATCATCATCGTCATCGTCGTCGTCATTGTCGTCAGCATCGTCATCGTCGTCGGCCTCGATATCTTCTGTATCTGCATCACCATCATCCTCTACCATATTGTGATCTGTACTAGAACCAACATATTCTGGATCTAGGATCATCTTGATCTTTTGGAAGACCTGTGTTCTGCAAAAAAAATCATTTAAAATGAAAAGTTATTATTTATTTCATGCAATAATTTATTCTTTTGTTATATATCTAATATTACAACATATAAAATGAAACCATAATCATATTACATCATATCAAAGTGCACATACCATAATAGAATTTAAAAAAGTTACAGCTAATATGTAATTCTAATGATGTAAAACATGCAACAATTCTAATAAACGTTAGTAAAATATGCCAGCATTTGGTGGAAGAGGAAGAAAGATGACTAGAACTCTAGAGGCCCACCATAATGGATTTTTGTATTCAACCATGAGAGCAGAAGAGAGAGCTGATATCATGTATCAAAACATTAAGAATGCATTCTTCCAACCAGCAGAGAAGGAGATGATTACTTTGCTTCATTTTCATTTGCATAACCATATCATGGTGTGAACCAAGAAGACCAAGGATTTCTGGTTTTATGTGGAGGTAATGGATGTGGTCCAAACTTTAGGAGGGGTAAGAAGGTCAATGCATGATCTTGATGAAATTGAGGAATAACAACAAGATAGGGACATGAAAAATAAAATCAATGTAGAGTTTCATGGATTTTTCAAGCGAGTAACAGAGCTATGGGAGCAGCCTCATCTAAAATATTTTGAACTAGAGTTTTATATACCATTTAGAGAGCTTGGTTTTCATGGAGTTCCTTTCAAAGCATCTTCTTTTATTGTTCCTATGTTAAACTATTTGGTATAGTTGGTAGAATTACCTTTCTTAGTAATCACTATTAGTGAGATTGAGATTGTTAACCTTGAGAGAGTAGGACTTGGGTAAAAGGCATTTGATATGGCTATTTTTTCAAAGACTTCAAGTGGGATGTACTCCGCATTGATGCCATTCCACAATCTTCACTTGATGGCATCAAGGAATAACTGAACTCCATGGATATAAAGTATTATGAGAGTAGAATGAACTTGAACTGGTGACCAATTTTGAAGAATATTACTAATGATCCAAAAAAAATTATTGAAGATGGTGGTTGGGAATTTTTGAATATGGAAGCTAGTGATCAAAGCTAGGAAGACCATGCCAATAAATACAACAATGTGAATGATTGATTGTGACCTCAAGTTAAAGACAAAGCATAACATATATTTGGATGATACAATTTGATAGGTTCATTATTTTGATATCATTTTTCTATTATATATCTAATATTACAACATATGAAATGAAACCATAATCATATTACATCATATCAAAGTGCACATACCATAATAAAATTTCAAAAAAATTACAGCTAATATGTCATTCCAATGATGTAAAACATGCAACAATTATAATATAAGTTAGTAAAATATGCTAGCATTTGGTGGAAGAGGAAGAAATATGACTAGAACTCTGGAGGCCCACCATAATGGATTTTGGTATTCAACCATGAGAATAGAAGAGAGAGTTGATATCATGTATCAAAACATTAAGAATGAATTCTTCTAGCCAGTGGAGAAGGAGATGATTACTTTGCTTTATTTTCATTTACATAACCATATAATGGTGTGAACCAAGAAGACCAAGGATGTCCAGTTTTATGTGGAGATAATGTATGTGGTCCAAACTTTAGGAGGGGAAAGAAGGTCAATGTATGATCCTGATGAAATTGAGTAAGAACTGAAAGAGAGGGATAGGAAAAATAAAATCAATGCATAGTTTCAAGGATTTGTCAAGTGAGTAATAGAGCTATGGGAGCAGCCTCATCTAAAAGATTTTGTACTAGAGGGTATGTGCAGGATCATGATGGGCCAAAAAGTGGCGATATGTAAGTGATATGATGGCTTATGTGGCTAATGACTTTTTTTTAACCCAAAATTGATGAAATGAAAAGGGTTTTTAAAGGAGGTTCTCAGCTTTCCACCAATATAAATTATTCTTTACCTTGAATTTAATAAATAATTATTATTCATTTTCTATTTGAATTATGACTAAAGTCCTAATTGATAAGCTGATTGAAAAACATCTATAGCTTTCAAATGGTATCACATTTTTTGAATCTGAAACATGCATCACATTCTATGATTTGCATACTATAGGATTAAAAAAAATTGAATTTCATGAAGTTTTGACCAAGTTAGAGTGGTCACACATACGAATTTTTATATTTTTTAGAAGTTGTGATATAAAAATCATAATTAATTATTTACTTGCAAAAAAACTACAAAAAAATATGCATCACATCGGGAAATGAGTCCTCTACTTATATCTAAAATTCTATAAAAAAATATTATCATTTTATTGTGATTAGGGTGGTCAGACAGACACCTACTTCTTATTTTTTCCCTAAAATTTAAGTACTACTGCATTGAAATTTCAAATTTTCACCAAATAGACTTTTTTTAAAATAAACCTAGTAGTTTAGAAACTACATTTAGTTTACTACAGATTCTATTCTTACATATTTTTGAAATAATATAAATAACTTATTCAGATTTTTACATCAAGTTGCCTAACTCTAATTTTCTAAATTTTCATCGCCACTAGGGGCCTTTTTTTTCCATGATGATCCTGCACATACCCTAGAGTTTGATATACCATTTAGAGAGCTTGGTTTTCATGTAATTCCTTTCAAAGCCTATGCTTTTATTGTTCCTACGGTAAATTGGTTGGTAGATTTGGTGGAATTACCTTTCTTAGTAATCGTTATTAGTGAGATTGAGATTGTTAACCTTGAGAGAGTAGGACTTGGGAAAAAGGAATTTGATATGGCTATTGTTTTCAAAGACTTCAAGAGGGATGTACTCCACATTGATACCATTCCTCAATCTTCGCTTGATGGCATCAAGGAATGGCTAAACTCCATGGATATAAACTATTATGAAAGCAAAATGAACTTGAACTGGTAGCCAATTTTGAAGACTATTACTGATGATCTAGATAAATTTATTGAAGATGGTGGTTGGGAATTTTTAAATATGGAAGCTAGTGATCAGAGCTAGGAAGACCATGCCAATAAATACAACTTGAATTATGAATAGTAATAAACCCATATCTCAGTGTGTGCATGTATATCATAAGGTTTTCATGAAGGATGGTAGGATATCCCTAAATAGAAGATAGCCATATAGCTTTTCTTATTTAAGTAGATCTAAATCTTTGGGCAGTGAAGACAAATTTTTTATGACAAGAAGAGAAACAATGGAAGAAATGAAGGTTTTGAGATTAAAAACAATGAAAAATGATTCAAGATGAAGAAGAACCCTATCAAAGTGAAATAAGGAAAACACTGTTAAGAAAAGACAATGGGAAAAAGGAATAGTACAATCTTCAAAGTAAGGGTATGTCACGGACAACATATTACAATGGCAGATCCTACATGATTTTTGAACCTAGGACTGGTATTAATGATGGTTTTTAGGGGCAACATCAAGGGTTCCATGCAAGACACAAGGTATATAGTGCATGCAACAAATTGAAAAACAACAAAGTAGAGCAGATATTCAAAGGATAACCATGAGATGCAAAGTTGCAAGGAGAATTCCAATGGTGTTTCTTGTCTTCATGAGGAGATCATGCCATGCATTGTACATGGAGATGGATGCAACAGTTTCCTAGACCCTTGTAGAGTGCTAGTAGACTCAGTTGATATGGATTACTTGAATGATGGAGTTAAATGTATATCACAACTTAAAGATGCATAAGAATGACAAATGGTAAAATATACATAAGGGGGAAGGTTTGTGAAGTGAAAGAACAATCTAGTGAAACTGTAATTTTTATGATGATGATACAACAAACTAGAATCCACATTCATTTCTTATGCCTTGGGGAAGGCTCTGTGGATGTAGTGATAGGGTTCAACAACAAAGGGTGTGTAAAGATTCCATGATGAAAATTAAATGCATAGAGAGAAAGGATTGTCATTACAGAGGCGGAGTACAATGGACTTTCCTTATCAAGACGCCATGAAAAGGAAATAAGCTACAACAAGAGTGAGTATTATACATGATAAGGCTGCATTCAAAATATAGTTGGTAAAGAGCATGAATAGGAGATCATTGAAGTATTCATGAGTTAAAATAGTTAAGGAGTTAAACAGTTAGTTTGATGACACTTATCATCATACAAGTCATAGTCCTGCATGCAAGAAATTATTGCCACGACATAAGTAAATGAATCAAACATCCTTAAAATGACATGAGAAATGGAAGGGCATAAGAAGGAAATTGAGCACTTGAAACATCAAGTGGAATACTACAAGGTTGCAAGGTATGACATAGATGATTTCATGGAATATGCATTAGAAATAGAAATGGAAGGGCCAACAGAGAAGCACTTTAGAACTCATCCTTCACATCAATAACCAACTTAACACAAGAAATGAAAATTGACATATTAACATAACAGTATCCAACTAAGTTATTGAAATTCAAATATTGATACCTCGTTCTCCATCCAGATTACAAAATCAATCCACTTTTTGCTTTGTAACATTTCCTTTTCAAATTTCTTTGGATGGCGGCTATATTTCTCCTCCTATCAAAACATGGCACATGGACTAGTTAAACTAATTAATATGCAATCATTTAATTTTTCCAAGGAAATAAAAAAATATATCATCTAACATATTAAGTATACTTATAAATGTACAGATCAAGGCCTGTAAACCTTTTTGGCCACTATGATGTGCGGCACAAAGTTTGTTAAGCATAGCCTTGGAGGGCTTGTCCTGAAACATATACTAATTCAATTTAACTATGCACAAATAAAATTTAAAAATCATTTAATAAATTTGATATAATCTTATGAGAAAATTCAAATACCTGTGTACTCTCCTCACCAGACTTCCTCCATGCATCGAACTTCTCATATCCTTTTACAAGCTCTTTCCATACTTTCACACTTACATCAATTGGCATTTTTTGAGCCTTAGCATGGGAGGGAGTTTTTTTATCTTCTTTGTTTGGTTGCACCAACATCTCTTGCAGTTTTGAGACATTCGTAGCTTTATCTTCTTTACAAACCAACATGTGCCAAATTTTGTCTCCATGTCATGGAAAATTGCTCTTTGCAGGTGCATGGGTATCTTTGAGAATGGAAAATATAGATGGTATTTGAAACATTGAAAGCATGATTCCTTCAACCTATTTACAAACGTTTTTCTAGCATCCATCATTCGGACTTCCCCTAAAACCACATCATATTCTATATTGGTATCATAGCTACCATGTAAGCTGTAAAACATGGTGTGGTGGAAGAAGTCTATGTCCCAAGAGTGGCTTGGGCATTGGAAGTCTTTGCTCCCTGTTCCACATTCTTAGAGTTTATTGTTATTGATTTCCTCCTAGATCTTTTACTCCATCCAGGGTTGGTTGGGGAATCAATTGATTCCCTTTGATACAGTTGATTTGTTTACAATGTTTGAGGGGCTTTACCAGATCATTTTTCTATGTATCTGGCAAGCATTGTCAAGTCCACACCGTCCAATTTTCTCACTACCTTTACCCCCAATATGGAAGCCAATGCCTCTTTATCTTTTTTAGTCTCATGCCCCTATATATATTTAAATTAAATTTCTTCTTTTAAAATTCAAAATTAAAAACTAAAAACTAAAAATCAAAGAAATAATGGAAACATTTACAAATCTATAAATTGAGAATGAATTACCTCTTTTTGGCTAGAGTCTACTCCCTTTTCTCCCTTCCCTCTATTGCTTGACATTTTTAGGTGACTTAGGGAAATTATTTTCATCCAGTCTATGGAAACAAACGAAGTACACACTACCAGGTATGTAACAATTTCCCTAACTTGTGATGCCCTAATTTATATCATAGTTTGAATATACATATGAATTCAATAATGACCATGTCAAAAGCCCTACTTGGTACCAAATCATAAATGACAAACCATTCAAAACCCACACACAAAGGAAATGGAACAAGCTCGAATTCATAATTTCAATACAAAACACAAGATGTACCTTGAATCACCATTCAAAAAATAAATCTATTGAAACCTTCATTGCACATGATAGTGAAATGGTAGGGAATTCATACCTTCATTTGGGAAATTTAGAGTGAAGCACATAGGTTGCACCCAATGAAAACCCTAGGCTGATGATGAAAGGAATCCACACGCAATACGTGCAAACCCTAGTATTCAATTCATCAAAATACTCAAAAGTTCTTCAAAATGCAAGTTCCCAAGATGTCACATACAAAATGACACTCAATTCATCTCTTCCTTCACACAAAATTCTTCAATTAATCTCTTCCTTCAGGCAGTGCTCTTCAATTTATCTCTTCCTTCAAGAAACGTTTTTCCATTTCTTATCCTCTCTTCCTTTGCGTGACATTTTTCTTCTCTCATCTCTTCCTTCATGCAGGAAGCTTTTGTTTTCTATTTTTGAAAAAATAGTTAATGTTGACTTTAGCGCCAACCTTTAGCCCTAAATGTAATCATTTTGGGGAGCAAAAGGTGGTGCAGATTGTGCCTAATTTAGAGCCTAAAAGTGCAAAATGATGTATTTTCCTTGGAAGTGGGTCTTCATTTGAAGCTAACTTTTAAATGAAGATATTTTTTATTATTTTCTGGAATAAAATAAATATTTTTGTTTAAATTTTACCTTCAAGAAGAGACATTTACTTATTATTTTATCTAATATAATAATATTAAATAATTTTCACTATTTATTTTTTGTATTTTAAGTAGGATACATGATATAGAAATAGACAATGATTTTATTTTTGAATAGAGAGAAATTTGGACTACTAGTAGACATGACAACCCAATTTACATAGAGGTTCAAAGGCTTGACATTAAGGGTAGAGGTAGTTTTCATGTTCACCTTCAATATTTATGTTAGATTAATAAAATTATATTTTTTCTTCAATTAGTTGCATTTTTTCCTAAAACTCAATTACCTTGAACTTTAAACCCTAAAATATAAATGATAGACATGAAAAATATCAAACCCTAAAATATAAACTCTATACCCCAACTATTTACCACATGAAAAAAATTGAGCTAATTTTTTGAATATGCATAATTATTTTTACCTTTATGTATCATTGCTATTATCTTGATTAGGGTTTGGGATTTTTTTGTGTAATCTCTTTGATCCCACTAACCCACCCTTATTTAATGTATTATTGATAGATCATTCCTCATGTATTATCATATATATTTATCTATTGTTGCACAGTTGTTATGTGACTATTGCCATATATTACAGGATCCAAAGGAGGCCATGTAGAGAGGACGTGGATGGCATAGAACTACTAAATCATAGAGAGGAAATTGGGTGGAAATAGATATGACAACAGAATTTGCAGATACAATAGAGGTAAGAAGAGAAAGAAACCTCAACCAAAGGAGGAAGGTGTTTATGAATTCACAAATGCTACAACATAGAGGAGATAAAGTCATTTTTTTTTCCATGAGGCCTCTGAGATCAAAGTTATTGGTTGAAAATGGATAGGAATGGTGATTAAATGTGATTCTATGATCAAGGGAAAAGTTTGAAAATTAGGATGGCCAAAACATGATATCAATATGTCAAATATATGACTAAAGTGAGGTTTTGTGTTGGATAGCATATTCGTTGAAATGATATAATTGGTGTACTAAAAATTATTTACTATGTTGTCTATTATAGGGGCAAGATGAGGCCATGACAACAGATTGTGTCATATCAAATGAGGACACAACGGATGAAGCAGGACATCATGTACTAAAATTTTGACTTAACCAAGGAAAAAATGATCTATGATGGAATTTTGTGATATGTCCATCTTTTTTCATAGCATTATTAAAATTTATAATGTATTATCCAATCTTGATATAAATTAATGCATGTTTTTGATTATTTTAGATGGAGATTGGAGAAAATACAGAGCCTGAGCATTCAACTAGCAAAAGAACAAGATATGCACGTGGACCTAAAACTATTAAATCATGTAGAGGACAATGGGTGGAAGAGGATATGAGAATAGATCCTGTAGACACAACAAACGATTGCACTGAACAAGAGGTTGGTCAGGACTATAGTACATGGGATGAATACTTTTAGAAAATTGTTGTTTATGGATGTTCTATATGTCGTGGAAAGAAACAATTCAAACGAGTGATTGTACAAAGACATTACATATATGATGAGCTTCTAGTCAATAGTATGCCTCCTACAATTGATTCAAATCCAATAGGAATTGTGGTAAGGAATTTTCCAATTTGATATAAATCACATGTATACTTCATTTAAACATTGTTTTATATTATTTAAATAACTAATTTTTTTCTTAATGGATACTTGCAGGATAAAGTTCTTGGTTTAAAGTTTCCTAGATCACTGAATTCCAGCCTAGAGGGAAATGATCATTTATCAGATGATACATCTAACAAAAATATGTGCCAATATACCAACTCAAAAGATGAGGAATTGATGAAAACAAGTAATAGAACAAGAACTGGTTTAAAGATGCATAATTTTCTTAGAGATAAGGGGAAGGTGGACTACATACTCTATGAGAATGAATGTGATGGAGATGATGACTTGCCCCTGAGTTTGAGATCAATTTACAAAGAGACATTTGATCATTGACTATATTGTGCTTGGCCTAGTGATCAACAACTACCTAGAGTGTACGAGGTGTTTCAATTTTGGGGATACAACTACATGATACAACCCTCCAATATTCATGGAGCGAATCTAGGCCTCTTTATTGTCCAAAACGTACATGTGGGATCTAAAAATAGAAACAATTCAGAACAAACCACTAGGAGATTAATGCCATATTATGGTCCATCATATTACAGTGGTGAATGGAGAAGGCTAACAGAATATAAGCCTAACATGTGAACATATGGTCTAAATTCGAATATGTATACACATCGTCTCTGATTGGAAAGTGGAAAATAAATGAATAGAGGTCATCTTATGTATATAGATGGACGTGCATACACACACAAAAATATTGCAGGATTTATAAATAGTAGTAAGGGAAGGGACCCTATTGTAAGACCGAATTGTCAATTTGTTGAGGTTATAAATGATAAAGATGGAGATATGGAAAGAGAGGTTGATAGATTGATAATGGTTGAGGCTATTATGGACCTTACCATTGGGGATGAGTTATTGATTGATTACCCCTTCTTAAAACGCACTCCTGCGTGAAAGAAGAGGGAAGAACAAGGTCTCCCTAAGGATGTTCTTGAGGGTAGAAAACCAAAGAATAATAAATGAGTGTGGACTGATGTTTTATAAACTATGCTGTCAAAATTGTGTTTTATAGCAATTATTGTATAAAAAAGGTAGTCTATAAAATAATGTTCCATTATTCAATTGATGTATATATGTTCATACAATTTATATAATGTCTAATATATGTATGTCATCCATGTACAGGTATTTTTCTATGAAGATATTTTGGACCCGAAATGGATATTTGTCATACATTATGATCCAAGATTAAGGCATGTATTTGATGATGCATTAGTGGATACTAAGCAAAAAAATGATGGAAAACAAAATGAGAGAGAGGGATTAGAGAACATCGAAGAAATTAACATCCATGATGATGTTGAAGATGGTTATGTTAAGGCACAAGAAGACAACAATCCAGAGTTAGATGATGTTATGGAAGACAACAATATGGATGGTATAGAAAATAATGATCCAAATACATCTGGTAACAATATAGATGGTCTACAGTCAAATTTCAATGATGATGAAGATGATGCAGGTCAAGATGAGGATGATGATAATATTAAATACTTGAAAGAACATATGAACCTTGACAATGATACACTAGATGACATTGTAGTAGACAATAATGTTAATGACCAAGACTTCTAAATTTTTAGAATTATTTGCAATCCATGTTTAAAAAAGGATGATTCTTATGGCCTAAACTTTGAAATGCTTCAGTAATATTATGTTGTACTTGGACAATTGAAAATTTGTTATATTCTCCTAGCAAGCTTTTTTATTTTCCATTATAATTCTAGACTGAACAAAATTTGTGGGGATGGCCTTTTACACCAATCTTAATTTGTATGAAGTTCATGAACCTATTGTCAAGCATTAAATTCATTTTGTATACAGGAAATGTAAAGACTTCATTTAAGAAAAGATAAGTAGTCTCTTTCTGAGGGTAATCCACATGCAAAAAGTAAAAAACACATAAAAAATTAATTGTACAGTAGAAAATCAGATTCAATCAGTTATGTCTTATTTCACTTGCACACTTATCTAAAAGACATAGGGTATTCACCATACATTTTCATTGACAAAGAAAACATGTGCTTTCATTTATTTTTACTGTATATCTCAAAAGTGAAATTGTTGTTACATAATGATGCACTGAGAAAATAATATATAAAAAAAAATGTGAAGAAAATGTTTGAAATTTAACATGCAACCTACTGTGTTGTGCTAAAAGGAATCAAGATTAACTGGGAGAAGAAATAAAAAAATAATTTTGATGATTGTACTTAAAAGTGAAGAGGATATGAAAAGTGTGGACAATGATGGTGCTAAACTTGAAAACCTTAATTCTGATGATATTATTGTTTGATGTCATTCGAGATAAAGAGCACATACAATTTTATATACAAATCAAATGAAGCTTTGAAACTAGTAAACTGAAAATGTAAACACTATAAGATTTTTCCTTAAATAATAATTCACATACTCACTTACAAAAAAGGGTGAAGCATTTTTTATTCAAACTCTGTTTTATTTAATAGACATAACAGTAAAAGAATATTTACAAGTACAAGAATATATACACTATTTCATAGAAAATAAGGAATTTTTCATAGAATATACAAGTACAAGAATATATCATCATCATCATATCCTTAATTACCTATTGCAATATCCTTAAATTGTTCAATCTTTGGTATGAATTGTTGGCAGAAAAAATGAGGATTACTTGGATGCTTCTTCCATTCATTTTGTATCAACATATGTTCGTGAAGACACAAAAGTTAATAAAATATTAATACATGTAACTCACAATTATTTAAATAAGTAAGTTCATTAACTTTATTATTTTTAAATAGTTTCCATTTTTATGTTGAACATGTAACAAGGCAAAATAAGCTTAAATTTTCAAAAAAAATAGCAGCTTTACAAACATCCACAATAAATGCTTTACTATATCAGCATATTCATTCACATAAGCATAGTATTGAGGCTCAATAACTGATATTCATTCAAATATAAGAAGAAAAATAAGTATGGAAAACATAAGAAAAATACAGAATGATAACACAGTCATGGAGAATCTTTGATAATAAGATGTTCTCCATTATATTGCTTCAATTGATATATATTAATAACAAAAGTCTTCAAAATGGAAATGATATATGATGATGATAATTTCAAACTAGGCCTTGGTTTCCTATTTATATAGGAAGAAACAAGCTACAGGCCTCTTACAAAAAGAAACAACCTTTCATAACTACTTTTACTAACAACTATTTAATTAGCATAATTAAGGAAATAACAAGACTTAAGACATTTTGACATATGGTTCCATTATTCAACGTAGAAGACCCATGATCATTGATTTGGAAAAGTCTTCCTCTCCATGATGAACGTCCAAATTCTCTTGCCTCAGTGTCCTATTCTTCTAAAACCAACAACTACTTAATTAGCATAATTAAGGAAATAACAAGACTTAAGACATTTTGACATATGGTTCCATTATTCAACGTAAAAAACCCGTGATCATTGATCTAGAAAAGTCTTCCTCTCCATGATGAACATCCAAATGCTCTCGCCTCAGTGTTCTATTCTTCTGAAACCAAATACTTTTCCTCCCACTGATACACCGTAAAATCTGATGGCCACTTATATTCCTGGATCTTTTGCATGTTTGCAAGATGAGTTTGTCATCGACTATCTAGTAATGCCTTTGTATCATTGACAAACTTTAGGTATCCCGCATCAAGAACAATCAACCCATCCATGATCTAATTTAGCCTGGGAAGACTAGTATCATCATCCTCCTGTATATGAGTTACGCACTTATCAACAACCTGACTGAATTCTTTCTTCCACTTATCCAAGTCCTTCAACTGATCACCGTCTCTCACGATTTCAGGTATATACCACTGTTTCCAGGTATGGAATAAATCCATTCGTGTATTTTTATCAAACCCTTGTACATACTAAAATTCATCAGTAATCATCTTCACAGTTTGTTCGGTTGGATTTAATGTTGTGGGTGCATCGGGACTTCTTTACATAGAACTTTGCATAACTTAGCCAAAGTGTGGTGAATAGGCTACCACCTTTTGAACAAAGGATCTAATACAAGCATATGTGTCTTTATTTGATCCATTTCCTACTAAAGTGTTTTATAACTATCATGCACATTCTCCAGATTATCCATAATTGATTTTATCCTATGCTCAAGAATCTTTTCCATAACTTCACAAATTCATCTTTTAACTTCATCCTGGGTTTGATTGTTCGCCTTCTTTACATCATCCACTTCCTTCTTTGGAGTTTTTACCTGTTGTGTAGAAATGTTCTTCACAATATCCATTGGAGCAATAAGAGGCTTGTATAACACCATCTCCTTGATTTTTAAGGGTCCTGCTCCTCTTAATTGTTCTTTCAATTTGACATTCTCCATGAATAGTTTATTAACTTCATCATTTACAGACCTTTGTTCCTTTTCATATTCCTTCAATCTATCTTCTAATCCCTTAATGGTTGCTCAAGTGAACATGGCTGAATGCATGGTAATTGTGGCTACCTCCAAAGGGGTGGTATCTTGTATTGTCCTTACCATCACTGCCCCTTTCATCCCTTAAATTACATCCAATAATTTTGGCTTCTGTGTATTTTTTTGTTTGATCCATATGGCTAGGGTTTCAATCTTTGGGCTATACCAAGTTCCATTCACACCTTCATCGGAGTCAAATTATGCAACTAGCATTGGATCTTCTTGAGCCTGCACTTGATCAAGCAGAAACATTTTCTTAAATTCCAAGCCAGGGAAAATGAGCATATTGCTCTTCAAGACCATTTCTCTAGCCTTCTGGGGGCTAATGTCAATGTTGTCAACTCTTAATTCTTGGAAAGTCTATGCTACCATTTCATTTTTCTCTGATTTTTCAATTCTTGCTTCAGCTGATTCCATCCTCTCTTGAAATTATTTTATCTTCATCTTCATCCAGAAATCTTTAAACTCGGGAGTCTTAATGAATTCATCATCTTCTATGAATCTCCTGGCTGCAATTTCCCTTTCATCTTCATGTACCTCTGTACTTGTTTTTTCTACATCACCCATCCTTTCCTCATGTTTATGGGCACTAGTCTCAAGGATGGGCTGATCAACTTCAATATCACCTATCAATGACTACAGTACTGTAGCCATTTCCTCAGTATCGCCCACCTCTTTAGTATCCTCATAAGGTACTAACTGTTCAATGCTTCTTGTCTTCTGTCTTTTGGGAGGTAACTACTCCATGGGAGGCTCAAAGGTTTCACCTGGGGTATGTTGTGCAGTTCCACCACTATCATGTTCTTGAAGATATGCTTCCTTTTTTCTGTACAAGTATTCAAATCTACCAATTATCAATTTTATCCTCTTGATGGGGTCCTTTTCCTCAACAAAGTATCCTAGGAAATCCTTGGACATCTACTTCGTCCTTTCTTCAAGCTTCTTCATATATTCCCATTTTTTCCTTCTACTAAATACATCATTATAAGTAATGCAGTTCCTTATGAAATCTTCTTCAAAATCCACTTGGTGTGGCACTATCATTTTGGTAAGAAGATTGTGCCTAATGTTGTTTATATGATTTTCAGGGTCAAAGGCTCTTTCTTTTCCAGATTTCAATGCATATCTTGTCTTCAAATAATACTGTAACTCCTCTAGTGTGTCTGAGCCTACAGTCCAATCTTCACACTTGGTTTGGTTTGGCAGGAAAGTGTCTTTCTTCTGCTTGTGCATTACATATTTCTCCATCCACATCATTTGCCACATAAATTCAAGAAATGTTAATCTGAGGGGCACAAATTTTGGCAGTATGTGTGGAGCAATAGGGCATCCATAAACTCTTATTATTGTAACTTCCAGGAGGAAGAACCAATCTCCAAAATTGTGTGTATGACCTTGCTCTGGTCTTAAAGCCAAAGGTCTCACTAGTTGCAACATTTTGTTTGACAATCTTGGTATTGCATACCCAAGAACTCGAAGGATTTTGTGTACAAAGTCTTCGTAGAATACAACAAAGCTTGAATTCTTGCACCGACTGTCCCAAATATAGCACCATTTCTGGACAGGTGTGGGATTCCCTTGCTCATCTATTGTAGCCAAGTCCATTCTTTTATTCCAATGGTTCCTATTCTGGTACAATATCAAATGACACAGTAGGGAATAGTGTATGAATGTAATCGGTGCTCTATCCTCTATAACTTGGGAGAATTCATCATCTAACGCCTTCTCAAGGTATGAAGCAAAGCCATATTCAATATTAGTTTCAGGGTTTTGAATTCTCATGGCCATCATCATTAGGCCTATTGGCATTTTATCTTGAGCATCTATCCCCAACACTTGGCAAAGAGCTAAATATGTATTCACAAAGTAATACTGAAAATTTGTCACATTAAATGGTTCAGTAGTGGTAGTAGAGATGGGGAATGTTTTGTTACCAATGCCTCTTTTCATATATAGGGGTACCTCATCACTTCTATAAGTCTTTTTTAACCTAGCATAATCCTCACTTTTCTGCAGGTTTATCTTGGTCAGAGCCTGCTTGTTTAAGCCAAAACACTCAATGATGGCTTTTATAGTTACTTCTACCAATACTGTGTCGCTTGGAAACCTTACTGTTTTGGTAGTTGAGTGATAGTGTTTGGCTAGCACTCTGATAAATTCTACATCAACAAACAAATTTGGGACAATCAACCTTGCTATATCCAACATCCAAGCATTTGACACTGGAATCTTCTCATTTCTCTTATTGTAAAAATACCAAAATAGGTCCCATCCAAATTTGGAAATGAGGGCATCCCTACAACTTTGTGTAGTGTCCACGAGAAACTTCTTATTACCCTCTTTAGTAGACCCTGGAAGTATATCTAATATGGACTGATGGAGTGGTCTCTTCTTTACTTTAGGTTCTTCATTTTTAATTTTAGGTTGACTTTCTTTTACTTATGATTGTTTTGTTTTAGGATGAAGTGCTTTCTTCTTTCCTTTAGGTTCTTCATCTTTAATTTTAGGCCGACTTTCTTTTACTTCTAATTGTTTTCTTTTAGGAGGCATGTTTCAATTTTTTCTACTATGGCTTCAAATGACAAAACCTTGATTTTTTTTAAAAATTAACAGAGCTCTTTCAGAGAGTTTTCGTGCACTTACCCAAGTATTTCACACTTGCAGGACTTCTTCTTGTATCCTTAGCTCCTTCCATGCTAGTGCACTGCAATTGAGTTCGATATTGGGAAAACTCACTTATCTTTGGATGGCGCAGTATTCAGTCATATTAGTTTTGGCAACTCCTAATAATTTAATAGCATTCAATGTTGGCAACTGATGTGATTTTCTGCATTTATTGTTGTAAATTGTAATGATGCCACGGTTATCGTACTACCACCGTCTCTTATTATACTCATTGCGGTATGGCAGTGTTTTGCCCTTCCCTTCTACTATTTACCGCACTACCGCCTTGCTCAAGGCTTCTTGTTGCGGGGTTGCGGTGTATACCGCTCTACCGCATATGTTGCTCACCTTCCCGACGGTATAGTGGTGTATGCTTTTGATCATTACTTGAAGAGTGTCGATGAGACAATCTTATTTGTCTTACCGATATCTCAATGTCTCATCGACATTAGATCTTATGTTTCTCTGATGTTGGTTGCCGGTGTCAATGAGACAAGTTAATATCTCTTGTCGATATGCCGTTGTCTCATCGATATTTTCCTTCGACAGTATTTTTTTATATATCGGTGTATCTCTACCATGTCGGGGAGACTTGTGATTATCATTGTGGTATAGCGGAGTTTTGCCCTTCCCTTCTGCTATTTACCGCACTACCGCCGTGCTCAAGGCTTCTTACTGCGGGGTTGTGGTGTACACCGCTCTACCGCATATGTTGCTCACCTTCCCGGCAATATAGCGGTGTATGCTTTTGATCATTTCTTGAAGACTGTCGATGAGACGATCTTATCTGTCTTACCGATATCTCAATGTCTCATCGACATTACTTCGTTATATCCAAGAGTTGTGTTTTGCCGAGCACTTGTAGATATACCTTGTCGATGTGACATAAGTGATTCTCTCCTCGATATGCCTGTATCTTGTTGACATTTCACTGTTTTACATCGTCGATGAGACATATAAATAAGTCTCTTTGACATAGGGGTGTCTAATCTGGCGCTAAACCCGAAGCTAAACTCGGAACTACACATGGTGCTAAACTCGAAGCTAAAGTCAAAGCTACACACGACGCTAAACTCGAAGCTAATTTCAGCACTAAATACGGCATTAATTTTGGCGCTAATTAATGCCTAAATTAGCACAAACTTGTATTGATCGACGCAATAAATGCCAAAAATTGCGCCATCCCGATAAATAGCGCCGACATTTTCAAAAAATTACCAAGAAATACATTAAAACGGTGGGTGGAAGCCAAAAACGGAGCAAAATATGGAGCAAATCACAAGGATTTGTTGTAGTGAGTCTTACCTTCTACCAAGTAAAAGGTAAGATGGAACCTCGATGTCTGATGCCTGAAAGCTACGTTGGGAGTTGAAGATTGGAGGGAGGCAATGAACGAATGGAAGGAAAATGACAAGTGATAAGAGGGAAACCCAATACTTGATTGGTCAAAAGCCAAGTTTTAATAACCTTGTCGGAAGCCAACAAGGGTTTTAAAACCAACACGAAACTCTAAAAACCTTTATCTTATGCTTTGAAAGATTCTATCATCATTGGGCGGAGAAAAAGAAAATTCGAACAACCTTGTCGGAGGCTGACGCAGGTTTCCTAACTTGAGCAAAACTCTAAAATGACTCAACTTTACTTAGACAAGGCTTTCAAAGGTTAAGACAACATTAAAAGATACCAACACACTTTAGAACTTTGCAAAGATGAACATTGTGCGATGCATCGGGAAAAGGAAAGGTTATGAAAACCTAGGCGATGGCCGACAAAGTTATGAAAACCTACCAAAAGATCAACGACTTCAAGACTTAGCCAAATTTAGGACTTTTTCCAAGGGAAACTCATGCAAGGTGACCCACGTGAGATCTCTCAGATTGATTTTCAACGATAGGTCACAAGGATGGCATGAAATGGCAACAATGAGTTAAGCCCAAACGACTTCAACCACTTTATAAAGCTTAGTAGATATCAATAATGTTATGAAAGCATAATGAACCTTATCAGTTGGTGAACATTTTTATCACATTTGTTTCTGAAACCTGTAACACACAAACTTGAACAACAAAAATACAATGAAAAAACACAACAAATTTGAGCAACAAAATACAATGACAAAACAATCTTTTTCATAAACTCAATGCCTTTGTAAAAACCAACAGCATTTCAACCATCACACAAACATCAAAAAACCACACTACCACTCAAAATCACCATTAACCTCCTTTCTCTACCTAAAGAACACTTATAGTACTAATTTCATCTACATCTTGTCTTGTAAAACGATGAATACATAATATGAGAGAAGATAACTTAAGAGAGAATGAATGAAACATTCTAAAATAGAGTGAAGGGAACTAGTTAGGATGGTCATACATGTCCTTCACCCAAACTAGGCTATGCAAAAAGTTCTATGTTGACTGGATCTTCTAAATCTTACCACCTATATTAAGAATGAAGATTGTACAATCTTAAAACAATTCCAAAATGTCTCTTCCATTCTATATATGTTGTTAGCCATTACATACATTAGCAAGTGTGTTGAATGACTAATCCCTTAAACATTCTTCAATGAATTTGATCAAATATTAGACCTAGCTTAAAATCATCCTCTAGAGTAGCGAGAAGGCTTCAAATTTACGTTCTCCTAGATTTCATTACTCTAATAATTAGAAGAGATATATTTCAATTGATATATGGTGAAACCTTGATGCATATGTATATATCCATAACAAGTATTTTATCATACCAAGTATTTTATTATTCCCAAAGACTTGTTTATATATACCAAGGGTATTCCATTATTCCCTTTTCAATGAGATTCTAGAAATGTTATGACACATTATTGATAAGGTAGGAACAAATTGATAAGCGTATGGGGTGCAGCGTTGAGTCCTTACCCTTCCAACTACAAGAGAAAACACTTTTTAACTTCACAAGGTAAGAAGCTCTACTCCACCAACAGGATTCTAATTAAGGAATGAAAAATCTTCCTTCAGTAAACATAGTTCGATTACCTCAATACAATTATTCCTGATTTTCTATATCAATTTCCTTCTTGTTATAACCTAGTCTTATGCTTCACTAATCAGGTTCATTATGTTTTCATAACATTATCTAGATCTACTAAGCATAGTGGTCTGAGTTTCAAATGGACGGATTTAGTTAAGAAAATCCTTGTTCCTTCTATTACAATGGATTATTCTATGCAAAATTTAATCCAAATAGCTTCCCTAACATTTTGTGGGCATATTTTTCCTACACTCAATGCTAATAGTGAGTTCATATATTCTTATCTGTAGAATCAAGATTAACAATTACAGAACAGTCTGTCCAATCTAAACTAAAAAAATTCTAATCACAATAGTTGTTGATCGCAAGAAGCTACTAGCATGGAATAAAGGTCAAAAGCAGCAAATAATTTTCTGCAGGGTTATAGAAATATTGATGAAACGTGGAAAATGAAAAAAGAGAAAAATCTGAAGCAGTAACTAGCGAGCTTTCTCTAGCCAATAAGAGTAGTTATCAAGATATACATTTACTTGGTCAACATCTCATCTGTTTGCCCAAGCATTTTTTTGTCTATCAGGCATGCACTTACTGATTATTTGAACAGAAAAAATGTAGACATAAAGTACGTTATGATGCATCTATGTCTGATTAGGAATATACTTCTAAAATTCATTTTGAACAAAGATACAAAAACCCTGTGATAAGTGCCACTGAATGATAATATAGAATCCCCTTAATCCAGATAGCATAGTGTTTTTGGTGCAAATAATTTTTTCTGTCCATTTTGACAGAGTTAGGATTTCTATGATATTACATTAGTTAAAATTCAAATCCAAAGAATCTATCCCTCAATTTTGTTTGAAATTCTGAAAAACAGCAACTACAGGATGAAAGCTGAAGAGTTTTAAAGGCTGAAGCTCTATAGAGGGTTTAACTTCTAAGCCAAGAACAATCCCAATAATAGTTGTTCACACCGTAACATGGCATAAACTAATCCAGAAGATAACTGGGGTCGAGTGAAGGTTTTGACATGCATAAGAAGAATATTTGCACATTCAACATGATTTTGCCAGAGATCACACGTCTACCACAAAGTTGAAATAGATATCAGATAAGCATAATTTCAAGAAACAGGAAGACCATTTTACGTGGGCTGGACAACAAAACCAAAATGTTAGATCATCGGGAAGGCTGACTTTCAAGAAATCTATTAATTTTCATATTAACCATTTCTTTCACGATTCTTGAAATTCTCCATAAATACCTAGTCTTATTGGAAAATTGAAGAGCATTTACATTTGCTGGAAATTTAATCCATAATAGCAACAATAATAAACACAGAATAGTAATAATATTATTGAGTTCATATATAGGGTTTTACAACAAATTGTGCAAATGTTTATAAAACATTGCATTCCCATAACTTCCCCAAACTAACCCAAGCTACCTATAGGAAACTAACTATTTTAACAACAATATTAAATACTTCAACAACCCCTTTAGAAGCTTTGCTTTGAAAAAACACTTTTTGGACTAGGTAGAACTCCATCAAGCTGCCTTGTAACCCTTCTACAGGTGTAGCTCCTGAGCTGAATTCCCAAGTTTCCGGATTACCACCTCCCTGATCTCTCTAATCACATATCTCCTAAATTATTGGACAATAATCTATGTCGAGCTACATCCACAATGCTCCACCAAATTGTTTCATGACCCTCATAAAGGTATAATTCTCAAGATCCACATAAAGGTATAATTCTCAAGATCCACAAACTCTCGAACTATCTAGGCAACAATCCATATTGACTTTACACCAGATCCCTTCTTGTCTTCCAAAAGCGAACTTCACAATATATGCATCCTTCAAAAATATCAAGATCAAAAAATAAAACAAGAACAAATGCTTCTCATACAAAGCACCATCTCTAAGCAAGAAGTTGGTATGAAATGATGAAAATCCTCCAGATTCCAATTTAACCCTATTACAATTTATCCATTTAAATTTAATATTGTGTGTGAGTCTTCGGAGGTGTCGTCAGGTGTAGCAAAGATGATCCTAAAAGCACAAAAATAAGGTGATATGATAAGAAATATATATTTTAAGGTGTTGAGCTCAACTGAAATTGCACCTTTTATAATGTGACCAAATTATAACTATAACACCTTATTTTCCTTTACTACAATACATGTACAATTTGGAATATCCATTTCAAACCTTATAACTTCATAGTGCCATATACCGTTATCTCTAAAAGTAAAAAGCTTATTTCATTAAAATAAACTTAAAGTAAGACTTGATGCTCTTACCATTTAATTCCCACTTATAACCTATACCATCCAATCAAACTTCTTTGAAAGATGAGGTATAATTAACAAAATCTTCAATCAAACTTCAAAAAAATATGATCTAAGTTTTGAACCTTTGACTTCCCCAATGAAAGCAACTTTTTATCATTCAATCACCAACTCCTATGCGATATCAATTTGTTTCCCAATTGTTATTGTTGCAGATAACTAAATTTTTTTTGCATAAATCAAACTATTTTTATTGCCAGCAATTCTTTTTCTCTTCACATAGAGATTGGCAGGTCTGGTTTCTGCTCTGCCTCACATGGTTCTGCTCTGCGCTGTTCAAACTGTTCACAAACGTGGAAGGGAAGCTGTCTTCAGTGCCTTTTATGCTTTCTATCATTTTAGATGCTGTGATCAATCTTCCTTGTGCGCTGCAACCGCCAGCAATTGAAATGACAGTTATGCCTTGCATTCTGTTTGGACTTGCTGTTGATAAACTTCTTTTTGCTTGTCTCCTGATACCATGTTGGAAAATTGAAGACAATTTACATTTGTTGGAATCCAATCCATAATAGCAACAATAATAAACATAGAATAATAATAATATTATTGAGTTCATGCAGGGTTTTACAATAAATTGTGCAAATGCTTATAAAGCATTGCATTCCCATAACTTCCCCAAACTAACCCAAACTACCTACAGGAAACTAACTATTTTTAAAACAATATTAACTAATAAACCACAAAGTCACTAAGATGACTTGATTACAATACGTAAACCTTGATATTTCAACAAGTCCTACTTTTCAAAACACTTTTTAAGGATCCCCCAACCCCATGAAGGTGAAAGCATAGAAAATGTGAGCATAAGCACTTTACAACTTACTATTATTTGCATGAAATACAAAGAATTGTGCACAAAGCATGGGGACGTCACTTGGTAAAATAGGTTTATAGCACATAAGATCAAAGAATTCTCAATATTCACCACAATTTGTTAAATTTATGACCCCATGCTTTTATTCTTGGGATCCCCTTTACAATAATACCTTTATTTTCATCAGCGTATTGGTGTAAAAATTGTAAATAAAAATTATCAATTACATCATTGCATGTGATATATGAAAATTACCTTACCAGGGTGACCCCCTCTGACACAAAGGTGGATGAGAACTATTTGTTAACGCAACAACAGCTCTCTGCTAAGGCCCACAACCTATATTTTACCTCTCCTTTCACTGAGATGAAATACAACAGATGTTTGGCATTACCACCATAATAGCCTATTTTATTTAGCATTACCAAAAATCCTGACATGAACATAAGCCATCCTCAAAATGGTGGAAGCGGTTAACATCCCTCACAATAATTTCTCTCCTTTCGATCCTGGAAATGAACTTTATGGCTGTGTGACAATCACCACACACCCGAAGATTCTTCATGATTCTGATGGGCACTTCAGGAGGTGTGCTAATAAGCCCAAAAGCAATAGCCAGCTTTTCACTGTGATAGAATAGGCTTTTTTCCTTGTGTTCTACCTCCACATCATGTAAGACAAAGTCCATATCAGGCAGGTATCCAGTTGCCTTCATCTTCCCAGCCAATTCCTCTAACTTTGTATATATTTCCTCTGTTTGTGGGTGTGTTCTGTCTTCTCTGACAAAGGTATGCACCTTGTTACCTGCTTCAATCCAGCTGTATCCTGGCTCCTTTTGCACTCCTCTTTCTTTCATCTCATTTCTCACTTTTGCAACATCATCCCACCTGCCAGCTGAAGCATAGATATTTGAGAGGAGCTTATATGGTCCAGCACGTTTTGGTTCAAATTTAAAAAGCTGTTCTGCTGCATGTCTTCCCAACTCTGAATTCCCATGAATTCTACATGCACCAAGTAATGCCCCCCAGACAACAGCATCAGTTTCAAATGGCATACTGTTGATCAATTCCTCTGCTTCTTTCAAACGCCCAACCCGACCATACAGGTCAACCATACAAGCATAGTGGTCTGTCCTTGGAGGAATGCAGTGATCACGAATCATTGAATTAAAGTAAAAGCACCCTTCATCCACCAGGCCAGCATGAGAACAAGCAGATAAAACACCAATAAATGTTACATAGTTGGGTTTTGTCCCTGCTTGTATCATTTGTTTATAGAGTTGGAGGGCCTCTTTGGGATTCCCATTCTGTGCATATCCTGAAATCATAGTATTCCACGAAACCACATTCCTTTCATTCATGTTGCCAAACACTTTGCTTGCATCCATGGTGCTGCCACATTTGGCATACATGTTAACAAGTGCACTTGCAACAAAGACATCTGATTCAGTTCCACTCCTGACAATATAACCATGAACCTGCTTACCATGCCCTAAAGCTGCTAGATTAGCAGAAGCACTGAGAACAATTGGGAAGACAACAACATCTGGTCTCATTGCCTGACTGCGCATTCTGCAAAATAACTTCAAAGCCTCCTCGCCATGCCCGCTCTGAGCATATCCTGCAATCATTGCTGTCCATGAGATCACATCCCGTTCACGAATATTGTCAAACAATTGTCTTGCACTCTCCATGTTTCTGCATTTTGAATACATATCAACCATTGCATTCAACAGAATGGAATTGAACTCAAATCCAGTTTTAACAATGTAAGCATGTACCTGCCAGGGAAATTTGAAGGCAAGGGAAATTCCTTACAAGAATAGAATAGTTGGAGAAACATAAAGATAAAGAAATCCTTTGACTAAAACCATGTAAAAAATTCTCCTAATAGAATTTTTTTTTCAGTGCCAGTTACAGTTGGATATTAACCTGCTCTCTCACAAAAGGTTAAAAAAAATCAATAAGCAGTGTGTCGAGAGAACATGATTTTTTATTTTTTAATTATATATACTTGTGAGTCCTAGCTAATCTAATAACTTTATAGTTTAAGAGATCTTCAAGGGGGTTTTGGTGTAACAGTAATGTTCACTTATGAGAATTTTATCCAAATTAAAAATAGCTCACACAGTAATAAGGTGATACACAATCCAGTGCACATATGGTAAAGTTGACGTATGAGCAACATGGGTACATTTAACTATAATCCAAAGTTAAAATATTAAGAATGCCGCATAAGGTTGGACAACCAACTTCTTAAGTGCCGATAAACTCGCCAAAGATTTTCCAAGGTAATAAAAGAGGATAAAAATTAACAAGCGAAAAACGCTGTATGTTTCAAACAAAAACTCGAATAATTCTGTCAAATCACAAATTTTAATGTGATGTCATCAGGCTTCCGCAGTCCATAATTGTGAAGACAAAAACTTTTGGAAACAACTGCCAAGAAAGAATTGAAATCTATAAGTTTCTGATCCCCCTTGAATCCCATCATCAGGTTAACAGCGATGACGGTGGGATTAATAAATTTTTCAAATTTTCAAAACGTGGTGGCAAATTTGTTAAAAAAATTAAAAAAAGCAAATGAAAAATACCTGCTTCCCCTCTTGAGCAGCTGACAAATCTCCACAGCTACTCAGAGCACTAGCAAATGAAAACTCATTCGCCTTTACGCCTCTATGCTGCATGTCCCCAAACAGTTTCAGGGATTGCTTGCTGTATCCATTTTGAGCATACCCTGATATCATTGCATTCCATGAGATAGCATCTCGTTCACCCATTTTATCAAACAGTTCGTGTGCATCCACAATTCTGCCAGACCTGGTACAACCACTGATCATAACATTCCATGAACATGTATTTCGTTGCGTCATTTTGTCAAACACTTGGCGTGCATCCTCAAAACTCCCACATTTTAAATAGAAGCTAATAAGACGGTTCCACAGTAAGGTTTCGGGCTCGTAACCTGTTGCGAGCATCTGGGAATGTAGCAGCTTGCCCAATCTCAAGTCCTTTGTGCCAATACATTGTTCTAAAATATGGGCATAGTCTTTTATAACATGGGTTGTTTTTTCTGCGGAAAAATCATTGTTTACGGTAGATAGTTTTAAGGCAATGGCACCAAAATTCCACCATTGTTGAATGGGCTTAAAATGTTCTGGGAGTTTGTTGAGTGCCATTGTAAGGCCATAATGGTGTTTCAGTGATTCATAAGGCTTTTAGGAGTTCATTACGATGGTGGTTTTGAACAGTTTTACTACTGGTTGCATTAAGCACAAAATCCACAAAATTATACCAGTTGCACAGCTATTTAAGATAGGTTGCTTTCTAGTTGTTTAAAACCTCCACTGGCAAGTGATGCCAATAACCGGAGTTCAAATTTTAACGAGTGTTTTTTAAATTGGGGTATATACTAAATTCGTTTATCTATCCTGATATATTAAGATATATAGATTTTTATTTTTTTCCTTTTTGTTTTTTTGAATTTAAAATAATAATATCTCTCCATAACACAGTGAATAGATTAATATATTTAGAGTTATGATTAGAGTTAGCATTTAGGATTAGAGTTTATATCATGGTTAAGGTTAGCATTAGGGTTTGGGTTTGGTTTATATTTATTATTATAATTAGAGCTAAGGTTTAGTGTTAAGGTTGGGTTTATGGTCATAGTTAGTGTGAGAATTATGTTAGGGTTAGGGGTAGAATTATGATTATAATTATAAAGGTTTTCAGTTAGGAATAAGGCTTTGGTTAGTGTTAAGGGTAGAGTTAGAATTACTATTAAGATTTGGATTGGAATTATAATTAGGGGTAGGGTAAGGATTTATATTTGGTCAAGGCTATGGTTTGGGTTAGGGTTAGGGTCAAGGTTAGGATTAAGGTTAAGATTAGCATTAGGGTTAGGATTTGGTTTACGATTATGATTATGGTGAGGGTTAGGGTTTAGACTTATGATTAGGGTTATAGTTAGTGTTAGGGTTTAGTGTTAAGGTTTAGTGTTATACATTGAATAAATTAATATAATTAGGGTTATGATTAAGGTTAAAATTTAGGGTTATGATTTATATCACAATTAGGGTTAGCATTAGGGTTAAAGTTTATATCATGGTCAGGGTTAGCATTAGATTTGGGATTAACCATTTAGGATTAGGGTTTAGCATTTAGGTTTATGATTATGATTAGGGTTAGGGTTTACATTACATTAGGGTTATGTTAACAATAGGATTAGGTTTAGGGTTGGAGATTACATTTGGGATAGGGTTAGGGTTAAGATTAGGATTAGAGATAAATTTGGGATTATGGTTGGATTAACATTAATAGTAAGATTAGGACTAGGGTTATGGTTAGGGTTATGATTATGTTAGGGTTATAATTAGGGTTAGATAGAATTAAATTAGAGATATAATTAGGGTTGTGGTTATGATTAGGGTTAGGTTTAAGGTTAAGGTTATAATTAGGGTTAAGGTTAGGGTTACAGTTAGAGATAAAATTAGGTTTAGGTTTAGAGTTAGGATGACAAGGGTTAAAAATAGGGTTAGGGTTTGAGTTAATGTTTTGGCTATAATTAGGGTTACGATTAAGGTTGAGGTTAGGATTAGGATTAGAGCAAGGATTATGATAAGAGACATGAGTAGGATTAGGGCTAGGGTTACAATTAGAATTATTGTTAGTTATAGAATTAGAGTGGGTTAGAAATAATGTTAGTGTTAGGGTTAAAGGGTTAGAGTTAGGATTAGGGTTAGGATTAGAGTTAAAATTAGGGTTGGGATTGTAATTACAATTAGTATTAGTTATATCCTAACTAACTTTAGTTGAACCCTAACCATAACCCTAATTGTATATGTTAACCTTAATTGAATATGAACCTTAACCATAACCCTAATTAAATCCTAATTGAATCCAAACTCTTATAGTAATTATAACCCTAACCCTAATACTAGTTGAATTCTAACCCCAACCCTAGAACCCTAACCCCAAACTTTATCATAAAACCCTTACCCTAATTGAACATGAATTGAACCCTAACCCTAACTCTAATCAATCTTAACCCAAATTAAACCCTAACACTAACACTAATTAATCCCCAACTGTAACCCTGACCCTTACTTCAGCCCTAACCCTAATCTTATCTTGGAAATCATAACCCTAATGCTAATAGATACTTAACCCTAATTAAACACAAACCCTAACCCTAATCTTAATCTTAAATCTAACCCTATACCTAACCTTAATTGCAACCCTAATCCAAACCCTAATCATAATTATAATTGAACCCTAGCCCTAATTATATCAAAAACCCTAATTGAACTCTAATGCTTACCCTAACCCTAACCCTAATTACACATAATGAGACCCTAACCATAATACTAACCCTAATAGAACCCCAATCCTAACCTTATTTCCAAGGTTTATTCTAGTTCAATGTAATTGTAATACTAACCCTAATTGAACTTTAGCCTTAAATGTAACCCTTATTAAACCCTAATCTTAACCGTAACCTTAATTGAACTCTAATACTAACCCTTTTAAACTCTAATTGTAACTATAATTCCAACCTTGACCCTAATCATAATAGTAATTGAACTCTAACCCTTACCTAACCATAACCCTAAATTAAACCTAATACTAATGCTAATCTTGGCCCTAATTAAACCCTAATCCTAACCCTAACCCTAATTAAATAATAACTCTAAGAACTCTATCGATAATTAAACCCTAACTGTAACCCTATTTGAACCCTAACTCTAACCCTATTTGAACCCTAGCCCCAAGCTTTATCAATGAACCCTAACCCTACCCCAAATTGAAATATAATTAAACCCTAGCCCTAATCTTTATTATAATAATAATTGTAACTCTAAAGTTAACCCTAATGCAAATTTTAATTCTAACCCAAATTGTAACCTTTATCCTAACCCTAACCCTAATCATAATTGTAACACCAAGTATTAACCTAGAACCTTAAACCAAACCCTAACCCTATCACTTACCCTAACCCCAAGCATAGCCCTAATCCTAACAAAAACCTCAAATCTAATCTTAATTATATCTTTAACCGTAATTGTAACCCTAATCCTAACCCTAACCCTAATCTTGACCCTATTGCTAACCCTAATCCCAATCCTAACCCTAATCCTAACACTAACCCCAACCCTCATCATAGTTCTAACCCTACTTTAATCCTAATTCCCTTATTAAATCTTAACCCAAATTGAACCCTAACCTAACCTTGATTGAACGCTAACCCTAATTGAATTTTAACCCTAGCCCTAATTTAACCTTGACCCTAACTCTAATCCTAATTGAAACCTAACCCTAATTGGACTTTAACCCAAACTGAAAATCCTAATTGAATAATAACCCTAATTGAATAGTAACCCTATTTAAACCCCAACCCTTATCCTTATCCCAAGTTTTATCATAGAACCCTAACCCTAGAATTGAACCCTAAATGTAATTAACCTAATTAAATCTTAACCCTAACCCTAACCCTAATCTTAAGTCAAACTTAACCCTAACCCTAACACTAAACCTAATTAAAACCTAATGCTAATTTAACCCTAATTGTAACACCAACCCAAAGATTTATCTTGTAACCCTAATTGAACCCTAACCCTAACTATAAATGAACCCTAGCACTAACCATAACCCCAATTGATCCCTAATGAAACCCTAACCCTAACCTAATTAAACTGTAATTCTAACCCGAATTCTAACATTAACTAAACCTAATCTCAACCCTAGCTCTAATTTACAGAAGTACATTTTTAAAATTTCAATACAATACAAAGTGCAGAGAGGCTTGACTGACAACATAATAGTATTATTCCTTGCTATCCTCATCTTCGGCCATTTCTACTGAAACAACTCCACTTACACTTGGTGTTGCTTGTTCTTTCATCACTATAGGTGTGGTGCAGATTGATCATTCCTATGCTACAAGCACACCCTCTATCTTCCTCTCCATAGTATACTAACACCAAGCAACCTTCATTATGCCCTTTTGCCTTCCATTAGCTGGCAGAATACGATGAATGAATTCTGGTTGTTACACAATGCCAGTCGTTTGCTCTTCCAACGTAGGGTCTTGATGTGCATGTGCATGTAGAATAGGAACGGTTTCTTTTTTCTTACACCACTACTTTTGTTGGCCTCCTATAGAGGCCATGCTGCCATTGTAGACTTATGCTTGTCGGCGTAATTACGCCTCCCAGCATAATAATATATATATATAATATTATATAATAAATATTTTTACAGGTAGCTTTTTTAGATTTGTTTGTATGTTTCTACAACGTTTTACACTAGGAATGATTACTTTCATTTATTTATTTTATTCTTCATAATTGAATAGGAAGTGCTCTTATAACAATGTTGTTTATATAAAGTATTAAAAGATTTAATTTGTTTTCATATTTTTTTAGTGCTTGTTTTTTTATTTTATTTCTCTTTTAAGTCATGTTTGCATTCTTTAAGTCTTATTTTTTCAATCTCATAGATCAATTTTAACATTTGTAGAGTTGAAAATTGCATACCCTTGCAATTTTACCTACACTTTTTTATCCACTTTAGTGTCCACTCCCTTAGTATTTGTATAGGCTCATCTTAGCCCTTGCATCAACATTTTTCCCTCTCAAGATGTTTAGCATCCTTGTTAGTAGCTAGCTTCTTGCGTCAGTTTTGTGTTAACCTTATGTTTTCTTCGTTTTCCATTGTTTTTTAGCATGATTTATCTAGACACTAGTGTCTCGCGCAAACATCTGCACATTGCACTAGCATCCCATGACATTTTAGCATTCAAAGGTTATTTTTGAGCGTTTTTCCACTTGTCACCTACCCAAGTCAGTGAAAATGGCTTGGAATGATTTGTAACGGCTTGATAATCTCCTTTTCCCTCCTCTTCTCTCTTTTCAATCTACCTTTTCACCCCTCCCTTTCTCTCTCTTTTTTTTTCTTTGAATCTATCTCTCTCAAGATTGCACAACTCTCTACAACTTGCTACAGTAGTCTCAAACTCTCACAACAAGCTTTACAACTCGCTTGGCTCTCACAACTCTCTCTCTCTCTCTCTCTCTCTCTGGCTTCCTCAAGCCTTGCAAGTAATATCTATCTATCATATGTCTTTGAGCATCTTGGGATTTATCACATCCCTTATCTATGCATTTTTTAATCTTGTCTATTTATCTTTTGATTTGTCCATCTATCTGGCTAATGTGGAGGTGGAAATACCAAAGCAGGGACTTGGTTGAGGCAAGTCCTCAAGCAGCCCCAACACTTCTCTTTGGTCTTATGTGTGTAAGTTTTGAGGAGAAAGATTTATTTGCTAGAGGCTTCATTTTTATTTTCTTGTGAGTATTCCCTTGCTTTCTTCTTGTTTTATCATTCATTTTTCACTTAGTTTAGTTCACTTTAAATTCTATCAGTTTTTTGTTATTTTTCCCATATCTTAAGTGTTTGGTTATTATGCTGATAATAGGTTCCTAGTTTTCTTTTGAGATAGTCTCAGTTTTTGGTCCATACAAGACGCAAATGTGCCACATAAACGTTCATGTGTCGTGTTGTCGTCCTTGGCCGAGAGCTTGTCAGTTTGTCCAAAAGACCTCTATGACCCACTCTTTCAATTTATGAAACTCTCTCCTTTTAATTATGTGTAAAACATAAATAGATACTCTTTTTCATTTTACCTTGTCATCTGAGCATTGATCCCTGAGGTAGTTGAGAGATATTTGCCCCTTAGATCTCATCATCTCAAGGGTGTCGAATTTTCTCCTCTACGTTTTAGTGAACCTGACGTGAACACTTCTACATTTATGTGGTTCACCACTTTGTATTGAACCCAAAAATGGCAATCTTTCTATTATTTTTTATCATTTAAAGAATTCTTTATTATTTTTGCAAGTATTCTTGATACAAAAAAAAGGACAAGTTTCTAGAAAAAAATTGGGGCATTGCCCTGAACCCTATTCCATGTCGTCGAAAGAGATATACGTTGACCTTCAGTTGGCTTGTCTATATCTCTATTTCAAAATACACTTTCTATCTTCCTTCCTTTTGTTCCTTTCCAATTTTTTCAAGAAACTTCAAGAAGTTTTCTTACAAGTGTGTGAAAGCGAGCTCTTTTCTCCTATCTTATTATTCTTTATTGACCCCTCTCCTACTTGTAGGGACATTTTGGTGCAAGAAAATGAAATTATTGATACTTTGTTTAAAAAAACTTTACCCCCTCTTTATTTCAATACACTCTCTTCTAGAGATGATCCATTAGTGAATGAGGAATCACATCACATCTAAACCCCCTTAGATCAATGTTGAGCATACTTCTTCAAATAATTCCTCTATAATTCATAATGCAATCATAGTCTTTGTTGCTCCTCAAATACATAAGAGACCACTCATTTATGTGACTCCAAATAGTCCTTCTCCTAAAAGGATTAATTCTATTTGTGGGGTTCTCGTTGAAAGTGATACACCAGATCTTTACACGAAATTCATGCAATCTAAGGTTCCCTCTTATATAGCAGTAGCCATACTTATAATGCTAAAAGGAATCACTAGAACCTTAATCAACCTATTTCTTTACCACCTTCTCAACCAAGCCTTCCTTAAGCACCTAGACCTGTAACTAAGCAACTAGGTGAATATGATCTTATCGATCAACTTTGTATTACTCCCACTAAGATCTCACTTTAGGATTTATTTTAGAACACTCTAATTTACCAGGACATTCTTCAGAAAGATTTACAAAAGATTATTTTATCTTCTTTTACTAGGTTGGTGGATGTTAATATGTTGATAGATCATATTCATGTGGATAGTCAAATATTACGTTCCATCCACATGAACTCCCACCTTCGGAGGTGCAAAAGCAAGTAGATCCTTTGATGATAATAGTTTACATTAATAATATCGGTATTAGATGAGCTCTCGTTGATATCAATTCCGTAATCAATGTATGTAGCATTGGTTTATTGCCTAAAATTAAAGTTGATTCAACTTCCCTTGTAGCTTCTTCCTTATATATTCATGGGTTTGATATTGGATGACAAGCCTTAGGCAAGAAAATATTTCCCTTGAAGTTGGGACCCATTATCTTACCCACCCTGGTATATGTTATGCTATGACCGTTACCATATAATCTTCTCTTGGGGAGGCCATAAATTCATGCTTTGGGAGTAGTTAATTCTAATCTACACCATTCTGTAAAAATTTTTGTAATAATGAGGTGATCACAATCAAGGCTAACCTTGATGTTGTTCACTTATGTGAGATGGCAACTATTGGTCAAACTTCAACTGTACCTACTCTTAAAAATTTAATTCCTTCATTATCTTCAAATATTATTACACCACCATTAGTTGAGGTCATTGAAGATAATGCATACCTCAATGATGACTAGGGTTCCTTAGACTTTACAAAATCCTTCATTGGGGAATATAAAATGTCAACCCTATCCACCTTGACATCCTAAAAATATCATCCAAACCCACTATCAAAGATGGTTATTCTTTTGTATCATAGGATAATGTGAACAATAATTTTAATGTCCTTAATGTTAATCCTCCCCCTTTTGAGGAGTTACAATCATGTTGCAGTGCAGGATTCAATATTCTTTCTGAGCATAAATACAAAGGAAATGGTCTAGGGCACATGGAACAAGGAGTTAAGGTCCCTTTAGAACTGACAACACACTCTTTTACAATGGGTTTAGGTTACAATCCTTCTCCTTTGTCTCCATCCCCTCCATCATATGTTGTCTTTATATCTTCTTCTTATAAGCAGTCAAACTTTTCTTCAGAAGAGAAAGGGTTGTTCCTTGCTCCTCACCCTTTATCTGAACAAGAGCATATTTTGTTGAGGCTTTTCAAAGCCCACTTTATTACTCTTCCTCCTACACATAAGAAGTTTTAGACACAAGATAAAGAAAAAACATTCTTTCTATATGTACCATCAAGTGCCTAGCCATTCCACTGGTGAATGTAAGGCCTTGAAGGATAAAATATGGCAACTTCTTGACTTTGGTGTCATTAGACCTTCATTTTGTTATCCTCGAATTTAGCTGTGCTAGATTCATGGAATAACCCCCTACGAAACTTGTTTGTTTCGTAGTTTTGTGCACTTCAAGCATGCAAAATGAGGAAAATTTGGATTCACCTTGATGCATAGTCCAAAACCTCAAACGGTCTATTCGAGCATTCCCCCCCCCCCCTGTCGTTCATCTTTCGAAGAGCTTTGAAATGAGTATTTTCGTTAATTCCCAATCCTTCAGAGTTAGTCAATTTTTGACTCATGTCGGAGCATTGATTTTCAGTGCTCTTACATGAGCCTTATATTAGAAAATTCAACTCCAAGTGTTGGAGCGTTGTTTTTCAGTGCTCCTACACTTTACACTCAGCCTAAGATACACAAGCAGTGATTTTCACCGCTAGTGCATTTCTCATGTTAACAAGTCTCTAAGATGCACAAGTGGTGAAAATCATTGCTAGTGCACTTTTTGTTCTATTGTCTTTTACATGCACAAGCGATGATTTTCACCACTTGTGCATCTTTTTCGCCATTATGTTCACCATAATTAATGTAACTCGAGTTGCATTAATGATCCTTTTTATTGACTTGATTAAAGTATTTTTAAACTAATCTTTCTTCATTCTTCAACTGCCATTCTCTCTCCCTCCCCATGTGATCGCTCTCCAACCTCCAGTGATCGGCATCTGAAGATTTTTTGAGTTTTTTGGCTAGGGTTTCGATGTTTTCCATTTTGTTTACTAGGTACGTTTTATTATTTCTTCTTCATCGTCGTTTCTTTCCTTTTTTCTTTCAAAACCCTGCTCTTTGTGCTTCTTCTGTAAGTGGCTTGTTAAGTTTTTGTAAAATCAAATCGTGCCTTACTTTTCTTTGTTTTTGTTTTACACATTTTGCTTTTGGTGCCCTGGGTATGTTTCTTCCCATGCATTTTCTTAAAATTCCTTCCCACAAATCTTCACTGAGTTTTCCTACTTATCAAAGCGGCGATGATTTTAGTTTTAGAAGGTTAAAATGTTGAAGCTTCAATTTCTTTTGAAGATCATTCCTCTCAATGTTCAAGTGGTATTTTTCACCGCTCAAACATTGAATTTACCTTCCAAAGCGGTGAAAATGTTTGTCGTTTCACTGAGGATTTTCCCTAACTCCAAGATGTAGGAGCGGTGAAAATCATTGCTCCTACATGGAGTGTCCTATCGCAAATGCCTAAGTGGTCAAATTCACCGCTCCCACACTTGACTCCAAAATAAAGAACATGTTGAAGCCGTAAAATTCAGCACCTAAACATAAACCAAATGCCTTCACACAAATCTTCACCGAGTTTTCCTACTTATTAAAGCGGTCATGATTTTAGTTATAGTAGGTTAAAATGTTGAAGCTTCAATATTTTTTGAAAATCATTCCTCTCAATGTTCGAGCGGCAATTTCCACCGCTCGAACATTGAATTTACCATCCAAATTGGTGAAAATGTTCGTCGTTTCACTGAGGATTTTCCCTAACTCCAAGATGTAGGAGCGGTGAAAATCACTGCTCCTACAATGGAGTGTCCTATCTCAAATGCTTAAGCAGTAAAATTCACTACTCCTACACTTGACTCCAAAACAAAGAAGAACATGTTGAAGCACTAAAATTCAACATCTGAACATAAACCAAGTCCTTCCCCATTATGCACTACCACTGATTTTTAGCACTCCAACACATCAAAGTTTCCTAAGTGATTAAGACATGTAGGAGTGTTTTTTTTCAGTGCCCCTATATGCAAACTAACATCTCAAGATGTAGGAGCACTGATTTTTAGTGCTCCTACACAAAAAGTAGTTTTCTTCTCTAACACTCTGAAATCACTTTGCTTGTGCTCTGAACCTCATTTCTTTGCCAATGCTCTATTTTCCATGCAAAAGAGCTCATTTGTAGTTTCCACAAATTTCCTGCTTGCTTCACGCTTTCCAATACTACATTTTCTCCTAACATCTGTTGATTCATTATTCTTGCAGTTCTTCTCAATCTCTCATCAGGTGATCTTTGAAGGTGACATTCCTTGGCACTCTTAGATGACATCAGAAAAGCCTCCATCACCTTCTAAAAAATAAGGCAAGATGAAGTATAAATACCAAGGTGTCTTCCCGCCTACTATTGTGCTCTCAAAGGTGGATGAAATCAAAGACACCGAAGTTGGTCATCAAGACTTGGAAGATTTTATAAAAAGAACTAAGATCAAACCATTAGAGGAAAATTTGAGATCTATTGTTCATAGCAACTTGCACTTGGTATCTACATTCCCAATTGCTACTCATAACACAGATTTTGTTCTCCAAGTTGCATCTCATTACATCTGAGATGACAGAAGTGTGAGAGATTCCTTAGGACAAGTGATGATGGGATTGGATCCTAAGTTCTTTGATATTGTTTTTAGTCTTCCCCACATGGAATAATATACAAATATCTCAATTCAACAAGCATAAGAGGTCTATGATAAATATCCCAACAAAGCTAAAACATTGATTAATACTCAATGGTTGAAAAATCCAAGGTCTACTATCTTAAGATGGCCTAAAGGGATTCCTCAAAGTGATTTCATAGAGGATGTTAGGGATATGATCACTCTCCTGAGTAGGATTAAAGTATTTCCTAGTTCATGTAATTTTCAAGATTGGATGAATGAGTACATTCACATCATCAGAAGAAGGAAAGCACATATTGATTGGGGAACCCAGATAAGTGATGAAATCCATGAAAAATTAATTAATGTACCTAATACTTTGAAATTTTACATGACTTACTATTTGGTATATGTTGCTATAGTAATAAGGAAATTTCTAGGTTTGTCTACCAAAGGAAATAGACATACTGTACCTGTGTATGAGTTCTATTACCAATGAAATTGAGAGAAAGTCTTCATCTTTTTAGAAGAGTCATAGATTCCTTCTTTTCACCCCTATTGTTCACTTTTGATCTAACTCTTAAAAAGAGAAGAGTATTAGATGAAGCCTACAAAGTGGTTAGTAAGGTTGGGTGTATATTTTTGAAATTTCCAACTTTCACCTATATGAGAGTCGGTTGCTATACTAGATGTCCATACATGTTGCCCAGATATCCCTCAGATAAGTGGATACTAATGGAGCTATGCAGATAGTTGATCTCAATTCACAAGGAATGCCAGAGAATTCACAAGCCAAGTTTTAGGTTTCCACTAACAATTGGGAGATATACCATTCACAGTGTACAAAAAGAAAATTCAGTTGCTGTAGAAATGCAAATCATGACTATAAGAACATGTAAATATCTATTTGACTTTGACTACCGAGATATGAATAGGAAACTAAAGAAATATCATCGACATGTCTACTATTTTGAAGACATATGGGCGGAATGCGGAGATGAAGAAGACATCCGCAGAATGGATTTTTGTTGGCTGATAGTAGAGCAGATCAAAGATCTTGGTGTAGTTGATCTACCAAAGGATTTCAAAGATCTTGGCAACATCATAAACTCTACTTATGAAGAAGATGAAATTGCTAGGAGACCCTTACCTCCAATACAATGCTCTAAAAAGGAAACTTTCTCTATCAGAGAAAGGCTTACTCCCATCTTACACAACATAGTAGAATGGTTGCATAAACATGGCTTCCAAATGAAATATTTCAGGACTGAATCAGAAGGAGAAATACTGAGAGTAGAAACTAGTCAATGGAAAGAGCTATGTACTAAACAAAAGCATGCAGTTTCTCCCTCTTCTTCTCAAAGAGGTCCCAAGATTAAATTTACTATTGGTAAAAGTACTACACAAAGTGTTGAATATGAGGAAGCTACCGAATCATAACAACCATCTACAGAGGGAAAAGAGCTTGCATATGAAGAGAAATCATTTGATGAAGAAGAAGATAATGAAAGAAAATAAGAAGAAGAATCTTTCAGAGATGAAGATTCTACAGATGAAGAGTTTGTTGAAGAAGAAGGAGAAGAAGAGGATGAAGAGGAGGAACAAAGGCATGATGATGAACAACAACTATCTCCTCACAAGGACATGATTGATAATCTTCCCCTAACATCATCGCCCACCACTTCTAGTATTTCATATACTCCTCCTAATCCTACTACTCCTCCACCTCCTCTTCCTACCTCACCTCCTCCTACATTAACTTTGCATACACTGAAGGTTTATGTCCATCCATCAACATCATCAGTTCTTTCTACCCCTCCCGTAAGTTCCACCTTGCAAACTGTTGATGTTTCTTCAGGTTCTTCGTCATCCATCCCAAGCATATCTTCTCTATCATATGGCATCACTTCCTAGGGAGAGTTTAATAGATTCATGAATAAGTCTTTGCAGGATCCACTGGGTTTGCAGTCTACTGGGGCTATCATGAGAGATACTATCCCAATTGTTACAATAGAATCCATTTCTACAGAAGCACCTACTACACAAGTGTTGGCAGTAAGTCAAGAAGGAAATACAACATTTATGCCTCCTTGGCTGATCTCACAAGTGTCAAAGCGCAACAAGAAAATGATCTCCCCAGATGTGCTTGACCTTGAAGAGATAGTTCCTCCAAAATCCAAGTGGAAGAAAAAGGCCAAAATTCATTCCAGACTTCATATTGAAAAGTCAGGTCAAAAGTATGTAGATATTGGCTTACCTCCATAAGAATTAGGTGATGTGAATATGGAAGACTATACTCTCACAAGATTTAATCTTGGTAAGGTAACAAATGAAAGTGAAAAAGAAGATGCTCAAGTAGTCTTGAATGCATTATCTGGTAGACTCGATAAAATGGAGCAGGCCAAAAATATGTAAAAGGATAAAGTGGAGAAATATGCATCAATTTTGAGGAAGATTGCGGGCTCCTCATAAAATGTACAACCAATGGTCATGGTGAACTTCGAGGAACCAGTAGTACAGAAGGTGGAGAAGTTTGTTTCCAAAGGTAAAGTGTTTTATGATTTCATTGATGAAATTATAATACAAGGCTCACAATTTATAGTTGTTTCAGATGAAAAGACCTCTCAAATAGCCAAGTTGAAATTAGAGCTTTAGAAGGAAGAAAATGTACTTTCGTAAGAGAAAAAAGAAATGGAAATATGTCTTTCATTTTGGTCACAGATGAAACTTAAAGCTGAGTAAATTGGTGAAAGTTGGGGTAATTCCCGACAAGGAAAAGTATGTTGAAAAAGGAGAATCTCTCAAAAATCGCATACAAGTGATCAAATATCTCATCGAGGAAATCCAAAAGGTACAAGAAGATGTCGAAGGACATCGTGTCATCATGATGAATGGAATTGAGGAACTACTAGGAAAACTCTTTAATGATGATAATACTTTCCCCCAGTCAATGAGATTACTAAAATGTTCAAGGAAGCTATCATGGAACAAGTGGAAGATGAAATCTTTTCAAAGGCTTCAATGAACACCATATGTGATGTACGGCTTGCTCTAGACAATCTCAAGTCAAATTTGGATAGATGCAAGAAAATTTGCTCGTTTGCGAGAAGATCAATCACAAGAGTTCACACCATTGTTGATTATAGAAATTCTTGCAGGAGACAATGAAGAAATATGAAGACTTACGTGCCCAATGAAAGGAACCATAAAGACTTCTTATGCCTCTCGTGTTAGATAGTTTTGGCATTTTCATGCTTTATGTAAATAGTCTTTGACATTTTACATGTCATTTTGACAAATGTAATCACATGTAAACAAATATGTTCTCCTAAAAAGATGGACAACATTTTTGAATACGTCAACCAGTTAGGTCAAATTTTCCTAAATTTACTCCTAGATTCTCTCTTCTGATTTTCCTAAATTTTCTCTACTCTCCCATCTATAAATAAGAGAGGATTCTATTGTAATCTTTTATCTTTTATCTTTTTCAATGAAGTGCTACACATTTGAGAAGCAAATACATGAAACTTTGTGAATCTATTTTGATCAATAAAGAAGTGAGTTGCATACCATACTTTGTGTTGGAATTCATTATCTTTTGGATTTGATTGAAATTGGTAGTGATTAGTGATTGAGATCTAAAGGGCTTTGAGTAAATCCGTGTAAACTTTGAGTTACACTCTTTTATTCAAATTAGTGATATTGATTGAATACTATTGGTGAATTCTCTACAAGACTTTGTGCTTGTATTTATTCATGTTGTTCGTGGATCTATCATGGAGTATCTAGAAGACTTTGTGCTTCTAATACAACGCTGGTTACATATCTTAAAGGATTCATTGGTGAGAACTATGAAACGACTTGTGCCTTTATGAGTTTTCTTGTTTTATCGTTTATCGTTATCATGCTGGTATTCCTAGGATTTGCTTTGACAAGATAGGAATATTGGAATTACTGCTTTTGTTTTTAGTTTGAAGTTGTATTGAATCAAGAACTTAAAACTATGAAGCATTGTAAAACAAATTCTTTGAAAAAAGAGAGAATTATGAATGTCACACACCCCCATCTCTTAATCATAGCGTATATTATTGTGAATACTTAATTAGTTTTACTTAGCTTCAATAAGCAGTAAGAAGGGCACTTCCCCTTTCTGAGAGGAGAGATTGTATCTCACACAGCTGTGGCTGGAATCAAGTTTTGTAATCTGTTAAAAGGGATTACGTAATTTTCACCCAATAGTTTTTTGGTGACTCCACCGGGAATGAAACATGCAATTAAAGCCTCACATTTTTTATTGAAGTGAATAAGTTTTCTAGTATCTTATATTGATCTTGTGTATTGTTATTTTTAATATCTCTCTTGTTTCCATCTATATTCTAGCGGTTAGAAGCTGTACATGAGGTTTGAGGGTTCAAGGATTAGTGGATCCACTTTTTGAAGACTTGTTGTAACATAATACTCCACCTACCCCTCAGTGAGTAAGGTCACCATTGCAACGCAACACAAGTTATCCTCCACGAAGACTAAGATCTCCTCTTTCGAGTGAATCCTCTATTTTCCACAAAGTTCCAGTTCAAGTACCTGTTGTGCAACATATCATGGATGCACCACCTACAAGACCTTGGGGAAATGCTTTCAGTCCCCTCCATTTGGCCGCACCTCTGCATGAACTTTCAAATATCTCGAGAAAGCATATTTTGAAGTTTCTAGGTGATGATAAACAACATCCCAATGAACACATTGCTGCCTTTTACATTATTTGTGGTGTTCTTGGCGTAGAACATGAAGACATTACTGTGAGGTTGTTCATCAAATCTCTACAAGGAGTTGTTGTTGAATGCTTTTATACCCTTATAGCTTCTTTATTCACTAATTTGAACAATCTTCGCACTAAGTTTGAAGAAAGGTTCAAACCAACTGAAGATGCGCACACCTTGTTGGCATAGCTTACAACCATGTGGAAAGAGGCTCATGAACCCATGAGTGATTTTGTGGCTAAGTTCAACAAGCTGGTGATGAGGATCCCAATGGTGGTAAGACAAACAAATCATAACTAAAAAAAATTCTTCATCAACACGCAACTCCCCAAAGTAAGTTTTTTCTTGCCTAGGGAAGTTCTCACCAATGTTGAAGCAACTCAACAATTGCTACAAGTCTCAAAGATGACATGATCCTTGCTGGAGAAATAAGGATGAATACCAACACCAAGAAGATACAAGAATCATGATCTTTTGCTTCTAATGCTAATTCTAATTTTGTTGATCCCATGGTTCAAAGGTTGGCAAATGAAATTTTGGCTTTGAAAAAGCAAGTTTCCAACAACAACACTTATAAGGGCGTTCCAAGAAGGAATTTTATTAAATATGTTGGGAACAAGAATCAGAATAATCTTCCAGCACCACAAGGAAAACTCACGCTTGAAGCTCCACCTACTAACACTGTCGCGGGATACTATGAGGTTGAACAAGATGAATATGCACAGCCAGATTATCCCATGGAAGAAAGTTTTGATCTCTTTCAAGATGAAGAAATGGAATTAGCTGGCGACTCCAATATCAGTTATTTGCAAATGGCAAATGAATCTAATGAGGAGGACTTGGTGACAGATTCATATGTTGTCTTTATGCAGTAACAACAAAATCAGCTTGATCAAACTCAAGCTACTAATCCACCAACGAAGGAGAAGCCACCAATTACCATTGCAAAAAGAGGGTCTCCTCTGCCTTGGCAACCCAAAAATAAAGTAAATAAACAAGTAAATGCCCCCCGTTCTCCCCCATCAATTCTTATTGTTACAAAAGCTAATCCCCCAATTCCTAAGACCGGTGTACCTTTTGTTAAGCCTATTGTAGAAGTTACCACATCCACTTTGCAAAGTTCCTTTCAAGCTTTTGACATCATTGATCACGCCAAGAAAATAAAAGTCCAAATGTCTAAAGCTGAATACCTTTAAGCAAATCCTGACCAATTTGACAGGCTTGTCAAGTTCGTAATGGATAAAGGAATTACTCCAAGTAAAGATTCAACTCCTGATATCCTTGTGGCCCCAAAGACTAAGACACCACAGAATAACCTTATTTCTACTCCTCTAGTTGTATCCAGATGTATTGATCCATTCTTTATTTCATTACTTGTTAATGGCTTTAAGTTAAGCAATTGTGTCATAGATTCTGGCGCATCCGACAATGTGATGCTAGCCAAGGTAGCGAGCTCCTTAGGTTTGAATCTAACCAAACAATTTAGCCATTATTTTTCCATGGAAAATAAACAAGTACCTCTAATTGGACAAATCAAAGATGCATAGTATGTGTTTACTGCATATCCTAAAAAGAAGATCAAGATGTTGGTTCTAGTAGTTGATGTGCTAGCATCTTATGGAATCCTCCTTGGATGTAATTTTTGTAAAGATGTTGGAGGTGAACTAAACATGGACGTGTCTGAAGCCAAGATACCTGTGAAAGGTGTGATGTAAAAAATGATTCCTAAAAGGGAGTCAAAATTCTCAGTGACACAATCCGATGATCCAAGGGCTCAAATTTTGTTTGAGTCTTCGAGTGTTAGAACATATTATTTGCAAATAGAAGAAGTTGTTGAATCTTCGACAAGGAATGAGTTGGAGAGTGTTGAGTCTTTTTCAACAACAAATGAGCCATCATCAGATGATTTGTCGATCTCATATCATGAAGCTTCATTAGATGATGAAGCTACAAATTTTAATATTGCCAGTCTTGGTGACCCAAATGGTGTTTGGTTACTCGAGTTTGATGGCAATTTCTCTTCCACCAGTTCTAGAGCCAGAATGGTTTTTCTTTCCCCCAAAGGAATTTTTTTCCCTCTCTTTCAAATTATAGTTTGACAATACTAATAACATTGTTGAATATGAAGCTTTGTTATTAGGAATGCAAGTTGCACATAAGAAAGGTATCAAGAATCTTCATGCACAAGATGATGCCAAGTTAATAGTTTTTCAGGTGAGGAATTTGTATCAAACAAAAAATGATAGACTTAGGTATTATCACAATCTTTTTTGGGATTGCATTGAAGAATTTGATGCTTTTGATATATCTGTAGTTCCAAGGAATACAATGATAGAGTTGATTCTTTAGCAGTCTTAGCCACGCTCTTGATACCACATAAATATTTTCATGGTTCTACCTATACCATTGAGTTGGTCTTCCGCCCAAGTGTTCTTGACAATTCAGATAACTGGCAAATTCTTAATGATCATAATCAAATTGTTGCCTTTTTGGAGAAGGCAAAAAACTTTGATGAATTGTACTTTGAAGGAAGTGATTCTCCAGATCGAGAATCTATTTCTGATATAGATCCAGTTACAGGTGAAGAGTTCTCACAACTAAAAGGGAATCAAATTCCCAAGGGGTTGGTATCTCTTGAGAAACTTTTTGATAAGCATGATCGCTATGTAAAAAAACAACTCTCGGATTCTGACTCAACTAATGAAGTTGAATAAATTAACTTAGGAACTAAAGCAAATCCTAAGATGGTAAACATTGGTAAGTGTTGCACAATTGAAGAAAGAAAGCAGTTTGCTAAGTTGTTACAAGAATATATGGATGTCTTGGCATATTCATATGAAGATTTAAAACCTTTCTGACCAAAAGAGGTGCAACATGACATTCCACTTAAGATTGGAGCATTGCCTTATAAAGAAAAGAAAAGGAAATATAACCCTAAGATTTTCTGGATGATCCTTGTAGAGGTTCAAAAGATGTTGAATGCCCAAATTATATTCCCTATCCATCATTCAACATGGATAGCAAATATTGTTCCCATTCGTAAGAAGAATGGTGAGATCCGTATCTATGTGGATTTTTTAAATTTGAATCAACTGTCACTCAAAGATAATTATCCTCTTCCAGTAATGGATCAGTTCTTCAAACTATGACTGGGTCCGAAATGCTCTCCATGCTAGATGGTTTTTCTGGTTACAACCAGATTGAAGTCAATTCAAGTGATCAACACAAGACGACCTTTACTATGCCATGGGGTACCTTTACATATCACAGGATACCTTTTGGTCTCATAAATGTTGGCGCCATGTTCCAACGTGCTATGGACTTGGATTTTCGTGATGTGCTAGGTAAGTTCATTGTAGTATATCTTGATGATCTTATGATTTTTTTCTAAAAAACATCATGAATATTTTTATCATCTAAAGCAAATCTTAGAGAGATGTCGACATCATGGTATTTCCTTGAATCCCTAGAAGTCAACTTTTGGGGTTACAGAAGGTAAGCTTCTTGGTCACATAGTGTCCACAAAAGGTATCAAGATTGACTTAGAAAGAGTTAAAAGTATCAAATCACTCACTCTGCCATCAAGTAAGAAGGTTGTTCATTCTTTCTTTGGTAAAGTAAATTTTCTGCAAAGATTCCTTCCAGATTTTGTAGAAAAGATGCATCATATTGTTAATATGATGAAAGGTACTACCACTTTTCATTGGATGAAAAAAGGAAAATCTATGTTCGATGATATCAAAGAGGCTATTGCTCATGCGCCAGTGTTAGTCTGTCTAAACTACATGAAGGAATTCATCATGTATAGTTATGCTTCTAAGCATGCACTTTCAACAATTCTAGTGCAAGAAAATAGTGAGGGTTTTGAATCCCTAATTGCATTCATGAGTTGTCCTCTAAAAAATTATGAACTAAAATATTCCCAAATGGAAAAACATGCTTTTGTTGTGGTTAAGGCTGTTAAAAATTTCCAATTCTACATTCTTAATAGCCATGCTAAGGTCTTGGTTCCAAATTCAATCGTTAATTCTATTTTGACACAACAGGAGTTTGGAACAAAAAGAGGCAATTGGATTGCCAAGATTCAAGAATACGACATGGACATCAAGCCTACCAAGCTGATACATGGAAGAGGTTTGTGTCAACTCATTGCTGAAAATAATCCAAATGGAGAAGTTTCAGAGACTGAGGAGGTAGATCCAAGTGAACTTCCAATGGTGTTATTCATCGGTACTACTGATGAGTGGTATTCCAACATTGCACATTTTCTCATTTATGGGGAATGTCTTTATCATTTGACTTAAAAGGAGAAAAGAACTGTCAAATTAAATTAAGAAAACTTTGTCTTGTGGGCAATGGTTTGTACAAACGTGCATTGGATGGAACTTTCTTACGATGTGTTGATAAAGAACAACAAGAAAGATTGTTGAAGTCATATAATGGCTTAGCATGTGGAGGACACTTTTTAGCGCCAATTACCGCTCACAAGATCCTAAGAGAAAAGTACTACTAGCCTACACTCTTTCAAGATGTGTACTCTTAGGTGCGTAAATGTGAACTAGTCAACAATTTGTAGGTAAGCCAAGATTGGCAGCTTTGCCTTTAAAACCAATTGTTATTGAAGAGCCCTTTCAACAGTGGGGAATTGATTTGATCAGTGCAGTAAATCCACCTTCAAGTGCGGGACACACCTATGTCCTAATTGCAACTGACTACTTCACCAAGTGGGTGGAGGCAATTCTGGCTAAGCATGCTACTTTTGAAGTTGTATGTAGTTTCCTAAAAGAAAATATCACTCCTCGATTCAGTGTGCCGAACAAAATTATTGCTGACAATGCTTTTGCTTTCTTGTCAAGCGAGATAACTGAGTTCTATTTCGAACATGACATATCATTGTCTCATTCATTTGACTATTACCCACAAGGTAATGGTCAGGCCGAATCAAGTAATAAAAAATTGGTTACTATAATCCGCAAGCTTATGGATGAAAATCAGCGTTTGTGGCACAAAGTTGTGTATAATGCTTTATGGGCAGACAAGATAACTCCAAAGTAGGTGATTGGAATGTCTCCTTTCCAAATCTTGTATGGGTTGAATGTAGAAATTACCATAACATTAGAACTTCCAACCCTCAAATTGGCTAAGGCCATTGAGGATGAGACTTTTGATAATTCAGTCGATAAGCAGATAATGTATCTTTCTCAATTGGAAGAGAAATGAGTTCAGGTGGTTAACTGTATCACGGAGCATCAGGAACAAGTCAAGAATATTTTTGACAAGAAGGCCAAGTCTCATGATTTTCAAATTAGTGATCTCATTCTCTTATGGGACAAGCCAAGAGAACCGAAAGGTATGCAAGGGAAGTTTGATTCATTGTGGATTGGACCATTCAAAGTTCATTAGCTGCATGGTGAAAGCAGTTTCCTCTTGGCATATGAGGATGGAACACCATTTTCTCTTCTTCACAGTGGGAAACATCTGAAGCTCTTTATATAATGAGGTAACATGTGTACAATGTAAATATGTTAGTCTTTATGTCTTTTTGTTTTTAGTCTTTTTGAGTATTTTTATTTTCGTCACCCGACTCTATGCCTAATGAATGGATAAAGGCACTTAATTTTGTAGTTCTTCTCCCTTCAATCATTCCTAAGAATGACTGAAGGAAGCTCCCCAGCTGGAGCCAGCTATTATCCTCGAATCTAGCTATGCCAGATTCACAGGATAACCCCTTATGAAACTTTTTCATTTCATAGTTATGTGAACTTCAAGCACATAAAACAAGGCAAACTTCAATTCACCTCGATGCGTAGTCCAAAACCTCAAACAATCTATTTGATTGTTCCCCCCCATCCATCTTTCGAAGAGCTTGGAAACGAGTATTTCGTTAATTCCCAATCCTTGGAAGTTAAGTAAATTTTTGACTCATGTTAGAGCACTAATTTTCAGTGCTCTTACATGAGCCTTATGCTAGAAAATTTAACTCCAATTGTTGGAGTGTTTTTTTTCAGGGCTTCTACACTTTGCACTCAACCTAAGATACACAAGTGCTGATTTTCACCGCTAGTGCATTTCTCATGTTAACAAGTCTCTAAGATGCACAAGTGGTGAAAATCACCGCTGGTGCACTTTTTGTTCTATTATCTTTTACATGCACAAGCGATGATTTTCACCGCTTGTGCATCTTTTTTGCCATTATGTTTTCATAATTAATGCAACTCAAGTTGCATTAATGATCCTTTTTAATGTCTTGATTAAAGTGTTTTTAAACTAATATTTCTTCATTCTTCAACTGCCATTCTCTCCCTCCTCGTGTGATCGCTCTCCAACCTCCAATGATCAGCATCTGAAGATTTTTCAAGTTTTTCGGCTAGGGTTTCGACATTTTGTGTTTTATTTACCAAGTACGTTTTATTCTTTCTTCTTTGTCACAGTTTCTCTCCTTTTTGCTTTCGAAACCCTGCTCTTTGTGTTTCCTCTATAAGTGGCTTGTTAAGTTTTTGTAAAAACAAATTGTGCCTTGATTTTCTTTGTTTTTGTTTTACACGTTTTTCTTTCAGTGCCCTGGGTATTTCTCTCCATGCATTTCCTTAAAATTCCTTCCCACAAATCTTCACCAAGTTTTCCTACTTATCAAAGCGGTGATGATTTTAGTTTTAGCAGGCTAAAATGTTGAAGCTTCAATATTTTTTGAAGATCATTCCTCTCAATGTTTGAGTGACATTTTTCACCACTCGAACATTGAATTTACCTTCCAAAGTGGTGAAAATGTTCACCATTTCACTGAGAATTTTCTCTAAATCCAAGATGTAGGAGCGGTGATATTCACCGCTCCTACATGGAGTGTCCTATCTCAAATGCCTAAGCGGTAAAATTCACCACTCCCACACTTGACTCAAAAACAAAGAAGAACATGTTAAAGTGCTAAAATTCAGTGCCTGAACATAAACCAAATGCCTTCCCACAAATCTTCACCGAGTTTTCCTACTTATCAAAGTGGTGATGATTTTAGTTTTAGCAAGTTAAAATGTTGAAGCTTCAATATTTTTTGAAGATCATTCCTCTCAATGTTCGAATGGCATTTTTAACCACTCGAACATTGAATTTACCTTCCAAAGTGGTGAAAATATTCATCGTTTCACTGAGGATTTTCCCTAACTCCAAGATGTAGGCGCAATGAAAATCACTGCTCCTACATGGAGTGTCCTATCTCAAATGCCTAAGCGGTAAAATTCACTGCTCCCGCACTTGACTCCAAAACAAAGAAGAACATGTTGAAGCGCTAAAATTAAATGCCTAAACATAAACCAAGTCCTTCCCCATTATGCACTAGCATTGACTTTTAGTGCTCCAACACATCAAAGTTTCCTAAGTGCTTAAGACATGTAGGAGCATTGTTTTTCAAGGCCCCTACATGAAAAATGACATCTCAAGATGTAGGAGCATTGATTTTCAATGCTCCTACATAAAAATAATTTTTCTTCTCTAACACTCTGAAATCACTCTGCTTGCACTCTGAACCTCATTTATTTGCCAATGCTCCATTTTTTGTGCAAAATAGCTTGTTTGGAGTTGCTCCAAATTGCCTACTCACTTCACACTTTCCAATACTTCATTTTCTCCTAACATCTACTAATTCATTATTCTTGTAGTTCTTCTCAAGCTCTCGTCAGGTGATATTTGAAGGTGATATTCCTTGGCCTTGGCACTCTCAGATGACATCAAAAAATCCTCCATCACCTAAAAAAAGGAAGGAAAGATGAAGTATAAATACCAGGGTGTCTTCCCGCCTACTGTTGTTCTCTCAAAGGTGGATGAAATCAAAGACACCAAAGTTGGTCATCAAGACTTGGAAGATTTTGTAAAAAGAACTAAGATCAAACCATTAGAGGAAAAATTGAGATCTATTGTTCATAGTAACTTGCACTTGGTATCTACATTCCCAACTGTTGCTCATAACATAGATTTTGTTCTCCAAGTTGCATCTCATTACATCTGAGATGACATAAGTGTGAGAGATTCCTCAAGACAAGTGATGATGAGATTGGATCCTAAGTTCTTTGATATTGTTTTCGGTGTTCTCCACATGGAATAGTATTCAAATATCTCAATTCAACAAGCACAAGAGGTCTATGATAAAGATCCCAACAAAGCTAAAACATTGATTAGTGCTCAATGGTTGAAAAATCCAAGGCCTACTATCTCAAGATGGCCTAAAGGGCTTCCTCAAAGTAATTTCAAAGAGGATGTTAGGGATATGATCACTCTCCTGAGCATGGTCAAAGGATTGCATGTTTCATGTAATTTTCAAGATTGGATGTATGAGTACATCCACATCATTAAGAGAAGGAAATCACATATTGATTGGGGAACCCAGATAAGTGATGAAATCCATGAAAAATTAATTAATGTGCCTACTAATTTAAAATTTTACATGACTTCCTATTTGGTAAATGTTGTTGTAGTAATAAGGAAATTTATAGGTTTTTCTACCAAAGGAAACAAACATACTGTACCTGTGTATGAGTTCTATTACTAGTTGAAATTGAGAGAAAGTATTCATTATTTCATAAGAGTCATAGATGAATTCTTTGCACCCCTACTATTCAATTTTGATCTGACTCTTGAAAAGAAAAGAGTATCAGATGAAGCCTACGAAGTGGTTAGTAAGGTTGGATGTATCTTTTTGCAATTTCCAACTTTCACCTATATGAGAGTCGGTTTCTATATTGGGTGTCCATACATGTTGCCCTGATATCCCTCGGATAAGTGGATACTAATGGAGCTATGCAGATAGTTGATCTTGGTTCACAAGGAATGCCATAGAATTCACAAGCCAGGTTTCAAGTTTCCACTGACAATCAGGAGATAATATACCATTCACAGTATACAAAAAGAAAATTCAGTTGCTACAGAAATGTAAATCATGACTATAAGAACATATAAATATAGATTTGACTTTGACTACTGAGATGTGAATAGGAAACTAAACAAATATCATCAACGTGTCTACCGTTTTGAAGATATTTGGGCAGAATGCAGAGATGAAGAAGACATCCACATAATGGATTTTTGCAAGCTAATAGTAAAGCAGATTAGAGATCTTAGTGTAGCTGATCTACCAGAGGATTTCAAAGATCTTGGCGACATCATAAACTCTGCATATGAAGAAAATTAAATTTCTAAGAGACCCTTACCTCCAATACAATGGTCTAAAAAATAGTGTCTCTATCAAAAAAGGCTTGCTCCCATCTTACACAACACAACAAAATGGTTGCATAAACATGGCTTCCAAATGAAATCTTTTAGGACTGAATCAAAAGGAGAAATATTGGGAGTAGAAACTAGTCAATGGTAAGAGCTCCGTAATAAACAGAAGCATGCAATTGCTCCCTCTTCTTCTCAAAGAGGTACCAAGATTAAATTTACTGTTGGTAAAAGTACTACACAAAAAATTAAAGATGAGGAAGCTACCGAATCAGAACACCCATCTACAGAGGGAAAATAGCTTGCATCTAAAGAGAAATCATTTGATGAAGAAGAAGAGAATGAAAGCGAAGAAGCAGAAGAATATTTCGGAGATGAAGATTCTACAAATGAGGAGTTTATTGAAGAAGAAGGAGAAGGAGAGGACAAAGAGGAGGAAGAAAGGCATGCTGATGAACAACTATCTCCTCACAAGGACATTATTGATAATCTTCTCCTAACATCATTGCCCATCACTTCCAGTATTATGTACACTCCTCCTAATCCTACTACTCCTCCACCTCCTCTTCCTACCTCACCTCCTCCTACATCAACTTTACATATAGTGAAAATTTCCATCCCTCCATCAACATCATCAGTTCTTTCTACCCCTCCCGTAAGTTCCACCTTGAAAACTATTGTTGTTTCTTCAGGTTCTCTATCATCCATCCCAAGCCTATATTCTCCGTCATATGACATAACTTCCTAGGGAGAGTTCAATAGATTCATGAATGAGCCTTTGCAGGATCCACTGGGTTTACAATCTATTGGGACTATCATGACATATACTACCCCAATTGTTACAATAGCATCCATTTCTATAGAAGCACCTGCTACACAAGTGTTGGTAGTAAGTCAAGAAGGAAATACAACATTTCTACCTCCTTGGATGATCTTGCAAGTGTCAAAGCGCAAAAAGAAAATGATCTCCTCAGATGAGCTTGACCTTGAAGAGATAGTTCCTCCAAAAGCCAAGGGGAAGGAGAAAAGGCCAAAATTCATTCCAAACTTCATATTGACAAGTCAGGTCAAAATTTTGTAGATATTGGCTTACCTCCATAGGAATCAGGTGATGTGAACATGAAAGACTATACTCTCACAAGAGTTAATCTTGGTAAGGTAATAAATGAAAGTGAAAAAGAAGATGCTCAAGTAGTCTTGAATGCATTATCAGGTAGACTTGATAAAATGGAGCAAGCCAGAAATATGTACAAGGATAAAGTGGAGAAATATGCATAAGTTTTGAGGAAGATTATGGGCTCCTCAGAAAATGTACAACCAATGGCCATGGTGAACTTCGAGGAACCAGTAGTACAAAAGGTGGAGAATTTTGTTTCCAAAGGTAAACTGTTTTATGATTTCATTGATGAAATAATAGAACAAGGCTCACAACTTATAGCTGTTTCAGATGAAAAGAACTCTCAAATAGCTAAGTTGAAATTAGAGCTTGAGAAGGAAAAAAATGTACTTTCCCAAGAGAAAAAAGAAATGGAAAGATGTATTTAATTTTGGTCACAGATGAAAGAATCAAAGCTGAGTAAATTGGTGAAAGTTGGGGTAATTCTCGACAAGGAAAAGTATGTGGAAATGGGAAAATTCTCAAAAATTGCATACAAGTGATCAAATCTCTCATCGAGGACATCCAATAGGTATAATAAGATGTCGTAGGACATCATGTCATCATGATGAATGGAATTGAGGAGTTACCAAGAAAAATCTTTAATGATGATAATACTTTCCTCTCGGTCAGTGAGATTACTAAAATGTTCAAGGAAGCTATCATGGAACAACTGAAAGATGAAAGCTTTTCAAAGGCTTCAATGAATGCCATATGTGATGTACGACTTGCTTTGGACAATCTCAAGTATAATTTGGATAGATCCAAGAAAATGTTATCGTCTACGAGAAGATCAATCACAAGAGTTCACACCATTGTTGATTATATAGTTGGTCCAAATGAGAAATTCTTGTAGGAGACAATGAAGAAATATGAAGACTTTTGCACCCAATGCAAGGAACCATAAAGACTTCTTATGTCTCCAGTGTTAGATAGTTTTGGTGTTTTTCATTATTTATGTAAATATTCTTTGACATTGTACATGTCATTTTGACAAATGTAATCACATGTAAACAAATATGTTATCCTAAAAAGTTGGACAACATTTTTTAATAAGTTAGCCAGTTAGGTCAAATTTTCCTAAATTTACTCCTAGATTTGCTCTTCTTATTTTCCTAAATTTTCTCTCCTCTCTCATCTATAAATAAGAGAGGATTCTATTGTAATCTTTTATCGTTTATCTTTTGCAACGAAGTGCTACCCATTTGAGAAGAAAATACATGAAACTTTGTGTTCATCTTTGTGAATCTATTTTGATCAATAAAGAAGTGAGTTGCATGCCAAAATTTGTGTTGGAATCGATTATCTTTTGGATTTGATTGAAATTGGCAGTGATTAGTGATTGTGATCTAAAGGGCTTTGAGTAAATCTATGTAAACTTTGAGTTACACTCTTTTATTTGAATTTGTGATATTGATTGAATACTATTGATGAATTCTCTACAATACTTTGTGCTTGTATTTATTCATGTTGTTTGTGGATCTATCGTGGAGTATCTAGAAGACCTTTTTCTTCTAATACAACATTGATTGCATATATTAAATGATTTATTTGTGAGAACTACAAAACGATTTTGTGCCTTCGTGAGTTTTCTTGTTTTACATTTATCGTTATCGTGTTGGTATTCCTAGGATTTTCTTTGACAAGATAGGAATATCGGAATTACTGCTTTTTTTTTTAGTTTGAAGTTGTATTGAATCAGGAACTTAAAACTGTGAAGCATTATAAAACATATTCTCTGAAAAAAGAGAGAATTATGAATGTGAGACACCCCCATCTCTTAATCATAGAGTATATTATTGTGAATACTTAATTAGTTTTACTTAGCTTCAATAAGCAGTAAGAAGGGTACCTCTCCTTTCTGAGAGGAGAGATTGTATCTCACATAGCTGTGGCTGAAATCAAGTTTTGTAATCTGTTAAAAGGGATTACATAATTTTCACCCAAATTTTTTTTGGAAACTCCACTGGGGAACGACACACACAATTAAAGCCTCACACTTTTGATTGAAGTGAATAAGTTTTCCATTATCTTATTGTGATTTTGCATATTGTTATTTTTAATATCTCTCTTGTTTCCATCTACATTCTAGTGGTTAGAAGCTATACACGAGGTTTGAGGGCTCAAGGATTAGTGGATCCACTTTTTGAAGAATTTTTGCAACATAATACTCCACCTACTCCTCTGCGAGTAAGGTCACCATTGCAATGCATTGCAAGTTATACTCCACGAGGACTAAGATCTCCTCTTTCGAGTGAATCCTCTATTTTCCATAGAGTTCCAATTCAACTATCTGTTGTGCAACATATCATGGTTGCACCACTTGCAGGACCTTGGGGAAATGCTTTCGGTCCCTCCCATTTGGCCGCACCTCTGCATGAACTTCCACATGTCTCAAGAAAGCATATTTTGAAGTTTCTAGGTGATAGAAAACAACATCCTGATGAATACATTGTTTGTGGTATTCTTGGCATAGAACATGAAAACATTGTTGTGAGGTTGTTCATCGAATCTCTACAAGGAGTTACTTCTGAATGGTTTTATACTCTTCCAGCTACTTTAGTCACTAATTGGAACACTCTTCACATAGTTGTGGCTGAAATCAAGTTTTGTAATCTATTAAAAGGGATTACATAATTTTCACCCAACACATTTATTGATGTACTTGTCTCGTCTTCGCATAACAAGTGATATTGAGGTTTACTTCTATCCTGTTCATTCTATCTGATAAGAATATTCTCATGAGGTTCTTACAACTCCCTTATATTATTTTGCTACCTATTGTGTGGCATTTGTAGCTTTTCTTGTTCATTTTCATTCATGGTAGTACACTATTGTGTGCAACCATACTTTCTTCATGGTAGCAACACAATAGTATCTAGCATAGTTAACCTTGCTTGTACGTGGGGGGAAAGGATAACTTGATTTGGAGTTGTACATCCCTCTTTAGGTTTTCCTCTCTACTTCTCACTCTTAGAAAAATGTTGTCAAAATTCTCTCGTTTGACTCCTCTTGCACATGATCTCATCACGTCTATTGTCTCAAGAGGGGGTCATAGCTATCGGTAATGCTCTCTTGCTTTTCATTTTATTTGATCTCATCTAGCATCATTTAATCATGATAGGGGTTTTCCTCCATAGCGAGGTTGGTTTCTATCACACGTCATTAGCGGATTTCCTCTATAGCGGGGTTGGTTCTACCACTTGATTGAATTTCCTCCGTAGTAGAGTTGGTTCTACTAATCTATGATCACCTAGCATAACATAACTTGTCTACCCATGATCTATATTTTTAATCATTAACATCTACATGATCCCTAGCAACACAGTAAGGTAGTGCTTGAGTCATGTAGTCTCATCGGCATTGGTTTCTTCCCTATCTTTTGGATGCATTCCTAGCTTGAAGCAATCAATCTTTACATTCTTCTCTCCATTTAAGAATTCTTCTGTGTTATTTCTTGTTATTTTGGGAACAACACATAGTACTAAGACAACCTCCTACATCAAGGTATCTTTTACTTTGTTGACTCAAAAATTTTAGTTTATTTTTTATGTACCTTTGTGTATGTGTTATCCATGTTTTTATCTCTAAATATCTATATGTTCATCATCTTTTGACCTCGTGATTTGGTAACTTTTTATTTTCTAACCTTGTTGTCTTGTGCAGATATTTCTTGTCTAATATGTTTGTGTTGTAGGTCTTCACCTTGGGGGAATGCTTCCTTATTTCGAAGAGTTACTTGCTTCCTCTACAGTGTCCTTTTGGAACCATAATGTTATTTATTCTCAGTAGCTTTACTTTAGTGTGCATATTTATGTAGATTCATAAGCTCACTAAAGTGGGGGCAAGAATCGAAAATTGCATACCCTTGTAATTTCACCTAAACTTTTGTATCCACTTTAGTGCCCACTCCCTTAGTATTTGTGTAGGATCATCTTAGCCCTTGCATCAACCTTTTTCCCTCTCACGATGCTCAACATCCTTGTCAACAGCTACCTTCTTGCATCAGTTTTGTGTTAACCTTGTATTTTCTTCGTTTCCCACTGTTTTTTAATGTGATTTATCTAGACACTAGTGCCTTGCGTGGACGTTGATCTTGATGTTAATCCTCATCCATGAGATCATGTGGGACCTTCATCCCCGATGTAATCCAAATTAGAATCAAAATCCTCTTCTAGACCATGACACACCAAGAAGTTGATTTTTGAAGTAAGGAGGTTACCTCTTCTTAGAGGGAGGATGGCGACTCTATGATTTAAATTTTTCTTTTCTTTTTCAAGTATACAAGATGGATTTAGTCGCTCCATGACCATGGAGAGTCCATTTTGGGCCTCTAGATTTATCCCAGTACTCAACCCTGCCTCTGGGATCGAGGGAACATTTTCTGAAGTTCACTGGAGAAAGTGTTCATAATCCAGAAATTCACATTCAAGCTTTCACTATTGCATGTGATACTTTAGGTGTTATAGAGGATAATTTTTTCGTGTGACTCTTCGTACAATCTCTAGTTAAAAAAACAGTAGATTGGTTCCAAGGTTTAGAAGACGGGTGTATCATCGGTTGGAACTTAACAAATAATTTAAACAAATTATCTCTACTCTTCAGGATCTGTAAAACCTAGGTTGGTTTACCTTCTAAACATCACCTTAAGATATTGCAAGACACATATGATGTAATATCATATAAGAAATTCGCATGTAATTTAATGAAGATTATACAAATATAGCTTATTAGCTTTCAAATCCTTTGAGACATTTTGAGATTAGTATGGAGACATGAAAAGAACAATACAAAATATAAAAGATTATTTTCAAATTTAGATTTGTTCCTTGTTGGGATTGAATGAGGAGTAACTGAGACTAGCAATGAAATAAGAACCTTCTACTAACAATAACTTGACAATAGATTCAATGGTACTTTAGATATTATTTTCTTACAATAATAAGACCTGCTCCTTTATCATACTATTGTTCTACTTATGAATCCTTAATATAACCACAATATTCTTAACATTTAATTGGAAGCATATTTAATCTATTACTTGAATATAAGCCATCCATTAGCCATATATATATGAAGACAAAGAAGGGATGATATCGACAAACTCATATTTATTTACCTATAGGGATTTAATTATCCCAAACTTATCCAAAATAGTGGGCATGACTCCTTTCTCCATGTTTTCAAATATTTTTAATTTGGCCTTCAACTGCACATCTAACCTTGCTTGAAATGTTGATACCTCCCCTAACAATTCAATGGGCTCAATTACATGTGCAAGGTTCTTGGGTGCATTATTATCAAATGTAGTCATTTTGTTGATCTCTTTGATAGAAGTGACTTTGAGGGTCCAATTGTTCAAATTTCCCTAGAAACTTATTTGTTGTTGCATATGTTTGATATATGCCTTCTTTAGACTTTCATAACCTTTTCATGCACCTTCAATTTTATATATTTTTTTTGAGAGTCTATGGCCAAGTAGATCATCAATCAAATACGTAGCTACCTTTTTTATTTCTTCCTTGGCAACTTTTTCATTTTCCTAGCTTTGCTTTAACTGATCCTTTAATTCTTTTATCTTGAGAGAAAGGGTCTCTCTATTTTGAGTTGAGAACTCAACTAATCCTAATTGGGGAGTAGAAAGGGGTGGTAACTTGGGATTGAGACAAGTGAGCTACTACCTTGTTATACTTTTACAAAAACTTCAAATATGTTTCAGAGAATTTATTGTAATCAACTTGTTGCTTCTTAGCAACTACTTCACTAAACATTGTGGTGTGGAATGCTAAAGATTCTACTTGTGGGGCTGATGTATATGATATATCATATCTTAAAAATAAAGCTCCCTGATAACTCTTATACATATTCTAGAAATTTTGGTTTGTCAATGGTTAGGGACATTACCTAGATTGCTAAGGCTTCCCATTTTGGACTGAAATCAAATCCAAAATATGCCCATTCAAATTGCTCATCAAAAGAAAAAGCTTCCTCATTTTGGTTTCTTATTGTGTCAAGAGAAATAGATGATGCAATATCTCATTCCAGGAGCAAAAGAAAACCAATCTCTCTTACAAGCTTATTTCCCTCCTCTAGAGTGATATTACTGACATCAAATTTCCATTTTTTAATACTCGTTGTGTAACATCCTCATATTGAGAAGGATGAATCTCTCCCTTAGCTTTGTTAAGCCTATCTTGGAACTCTTCTCTCTTTATTCTCAATATAAAATCCCTAAAATCCTTTCTCTTAACAAAAGTGTCATTAGACATAAATTGGTTGTAGGTCAAACCTCTTACATCATTTGTTATCACATTTTTCTTTGAGACGAAGGAAAAAACTAATCAACATCTTCATTTCTAGGCATACTCTCTACAATGTCCTCACCTTCAGGCTTACTCTTTGTAACATCCTCAGGATTTAAAGAGTAATCTACCAAAGACTATATGCCACTTAGTAGTATAGGAGCTACCACATGATGCACTATTGATTGTGCTGGCATAGCCTCTTGTTGAATTGGATATTCAATTTCCTTTTCACTTGGTCTCTCATCTTAAAGAGGCTTCTCCACAGATTCAAAGCTATCAAAGTTTTCTAGCGATCATTCTATCAAATGGATATACAATATCAGGGAAATATCCCTTATAGGAAGGATTTTATTTCTTCCTTCTTTCCTCTATATGTCTAATCTTGAGCCATTTGGATAGGAAATTCGTCATCATCATCATCTATCAATTCTTAGTGTCATGGGTTTTCTCCATATTTTCATTCCACTATGCAACACCAAGTGACACAATAGAGAGTACCATTTGAAGTACAACCCAACCTTAGGATCCTTCAAGTCACTTAATTGCTTATGAATACCATCTGCAATGTAAGAAGTACATTCAAAACTTATATTCAATTCATGGTGTTGTATATCCAAAACTAGCATCATCATATGCACAAGCATTTGCACCTTGTAATATTCTCCCAATACTTGGCACGAAGCAAAGTAAGTATTGATGAAGTAATATTCAAAAATATCAAAATCAAAAGGCTTAATCTCATCCCTAGCAAACCTAACCAATTTCCTATCTAGCCCTCTTCTTCTATTTCAAGGTAACCACATCACACTAAAACTATTCTTATCTTTGGAAAATTCTCTACTCAGAGCTCCAAAATCAATACCCACATTAGCTGCAACATTTAAGCCAAAAGTATCCATAATGCCTTGCCTACTTATCTCCAATAATGGAACTCCCTTATTACTTTTGAAAACTCTATTTTCAACATCATAATTATGCACTAGGGCATTAATCAAATCAATTCTAATGAATACATTTGGGGCCACCAATCTACCCAAGCCTTGAGTCCAAAGGTTTAAGATAGGCCAGTCAAATTTACTCCTCTTATAGCCATATTAAAAAAGACTCCAACTTTACTGAGGAATAATGTCATCCCTAATCTGACTAGCTCTATCGCTAATTCTATTTGTCAAAACCCCAATTCCTTGAGAATTCTTTTCCATCTTAGTAGAGATAGGAAGTCATTTCATTATTTAATCATCTTTAAGGAACCTTTTGACCCCCTAGACTTGACACCGGATTCACTCATTTTGAAATTTATCAGACTAGCAGGGTTTTCTAAAATTGGTTCTTAATCAACCTAGGGTTTTTATTTCCTTCAAATTATCAAAAAGAACAAGTAGATACCCTTCTAAAGATCCTTCTTTAACAACAACAAGAAATTACCGTAAGTTTTTGTATATAATTAGAATGACTTGTGATTTTGCTTGGAAACCTTAGTCATCATCTATGCAAATTTCTCATTCTTATGAATTAAAAAATGCTTTGATTATAATGATATGGAAAAGCTCAAATCAATTTCTTTAAAACAATAGTAGTTGCACCTTAATTTTCACATTAAGGGTTTGCGCGAACGAAACTAATTGTCTTCAAGTAACCATTTTCAATTTTCAATTTCAGTCATTGATCTTGAAATGTCATGGTATGATGGATGGCTAGTGCATTCACGAGGTATACCGCATAAAGGATATAAAAATATTTTGGTGAAAATGCGGTGCATTAGCATTATGCGCTGAAGTGGAGAGTGGACACGTGTCCATTTTTCTTTTAGTTGCTAAGGCATGAATGAATGAAGAATTTTAATAATGTCCACGAGGCCAAACAGCCTATGGGACCCACAGATCGGTAGCAAAACGGAACACCACAACAACCCAAAAAAGAAACCACAGTCCAACAATTACTTGATCTCCCTTTCTTTCTGAATTTTTGATCTTCTACTATGAATTTTTATCAAGTACTCAGCACTTTTCGATATTCTCTCTTCCTCAAATAAGCTGTATAAAGAGTTCACATTTAAGATCTCGATATAATTGACCTGAATATCCATGTAGGCTGGGCATTCCATGATGAAATGCCACTCTATCTCTACAAGCCCTAGCGAACATAACCTGCATATCCTATCAGCCCAATCTTCTTTAGGTGTCGTCCATCTACCGGTTTCACATCTCAATTGGTGAGAACTAGTTCTTAGCTGAGCTATTAACATTTTCGCTTTCCATTTTATTTCCGCACCTATATATGCTTTTTTAGTATGATCACAAGAGGGATTAAAGTGCTTGATGTAATACTCCCTTTTCCTTGATAACTCCCTATCCCACATGCTTTCTTTAACTTTTTGTTGCACGCACATTTTGATTGCCTTAATGTTATTTGGGCAATTATCTATGTTGATACCCCACTTACTCAACCACTTGTTATTTTGCTTCATCCACGTGCTCTTCCTTCTATTTAGTTTCTCTGTTGCTACCATTTTGGGCCAATGGAACACCTCCATGTTCTCCAGCCTCTTTAGATAACTTAGTAAACGAATCATAGCCAATGTCTCCATAGGTAAGGCACCAACCTCAGCAAGGACAATCTCATAGGGAATAGATGATTTTATTTTGAGGCTGCTTGTGATTAAATGTTTTTGTAGTCTTTCAATTTTCCTCCACTTCATTGTTGAAGTATTGCCACCCCAAACTTCACACCCATAGAGAACCACCGGCACCACTAACAATCCAAAGAGAGTTTTCTTGGTTTTCCAGTGCCATAATTCAACACTCCTACATCTGTTTTACAAAGAGTATAAATCTTTCCATCCACCTTGAATCCTTTTTGCTCTACATGTCTCCCAACTAAGCCTATAGTGAAAATCAAGGCCAAGGTAATTAGAGTCACTAACCACTTGCAAGGGACTGCCTTCGAAGACAAATTCTATAGATTCTTTCTTTCTTTTCAAGGTAAATATCATTAGCTTAGTTTTGCTGGTGTTCACCTGCATCCCAACCTCCTGACAAAATAACTCAAGAGCTTTCAAGTGACCCTTCAAATCATGCACTTTTTTTGCCATTAGAATAAGATCATCAGCATAAAGCAGCAATTTTATTACATAATTGGTCAGCTCAACTCCTCCCCCACCAAAATTGTCTAACCATTCCTCTAATTTGTCAATATACAACCCAAATAAAGTAGGTGAGAGAGGACAACCCTGTTTGATGCCAATATCACTTCCAAAACATTCTGACATTCCCTGTTTAGTTCTGATTTTAGCTTGAACCTGCTCGTATAACCTATGGATAGCAACCCTGTACTTTTTAGGAATCTCCAACTCTTCCATTCTAGCCCATAACTTGTTTCTAGGGACTGTGTCAAGCGCTTTTTTGAAGTCTATGAAACAACAAAAGACCTCACCACCCTGCTTATCCCAAACTTTCTCAATCAAGTACCTGAGTGTAATGCAGTGGTCAATGGTAGAGTACTTTGGTCTAAAGCTCGCTTGACCTTTTGCTCTCTTTCCCTCTTTTTCAACCCAGCTACTAATTCGATGCTCAACCATGCTCCCAGAGAGTTTCCCAAAGAGCGGGTTGATCATTATAGTGCGGTAATTTGAGGGGTTGTTGATATCTCCACTTTTGTGCAAAGGGATGACGACACTAGTTGTCCAATTTGTTGGAAATCCATATTGAATAACCCTATTGAATATTCTTTTGATGTGTGGTGTGAGGGCCTCCACACCCCACTTTAAATATTCCGATTGTAAACCCTCTATGTCATGTGCTTTGCCCCCGGCAAGCCTTTTAACTCCTTCTTTGATGTCTCTTGTGAAGAAGAGTTTAGCCCTTGAATTAATCATAGGAGGAACATCTTTGTCTTGCACCCTCTCATATAATAGTTTTGCATATTCCAGCCATTGTGAGTCTATGATATTGTTTTCTTTGATTGTGTTTTTTCGTTGTAATTCTTTCCAGAACCCTTTCAGATTGTGCCTACCCATGGAAATCAGCTCTTTCTGTCTTGTTTGCATGTAAACCTCTTTTTTCAGTCTCACAAGTTGTTCATACTCCTTTTTATTTCCCTCAGATTTAGCTATTCTTTTCGCTGCCTTGCATTCTTTGTCATACCACGGATTCGTTGGAAAGCTATTTTTGTTTCCTTTCTTAGGTCTAGATCTTTTGCACCAGCTAAGAGCTTGGAGGATTATTGAAGTCAGATTATTGCTGCAAATTATTTTTCTGTTTGTATTGGACATCGCAGTACCGCCCACCTCTTGTAACTATTTTTCAAGATTTGTTCAAAAAATTTCTTGGTTTTCCTGTGTCAAGAGAATAGTCCCATGACAAGGCTCCTTTTGATTTGGTTGTAGCCTAGCCTGATAATTAGTATCTTGTTGCATGCTGATTTTTCCATAAACAGGGTTGTGATCTGATTTCATTTCCATGGGACACTCCCGCACCTCCACCTCAACTATCCTCGCCATAAGGTTCTTTGAACAAATAAGATAGTCCACCACGCTTTGCCCATTGTACATGTGACAGGTAATGTTCCCTGAACTCGGCCAGCCATTCAACCCATTGCATATAACCAAACCATACACGTTGCATATCCCTAACAATTCTGCTCCATACTGAGTGATGCCTCCTTTTATGTCTTGAGAACTTCTTTCCCACATTTGGTTTTGTTCTTCTTCTAACCATAGGGGGTTGTCTCTTATTCCCACTTCTTTTCTAAGATATAGAGCTTGATTATTTGCAGTCCTCGCGTTAAAGTCTCCTATTAGGATAATTTCTCCTATATTATTATATGCTGAAATGTCATTTTTTAGAGCTGCATAAGGATCCTCCTTATCTAGTTTCTTTTTCTTATAAAATTTTGAGCCATGTGCAGCAAAGTAGCAGGCTGCAAGATAAATTGTGAACTCTTTGATCTTTATTTTCAGCCATATGTATTGGTTATTTGGGTCTTCTTTTTCCACTTGTATGGTTCTTTCCCATGATTCTTCTATCAAAACCGCCACTCCCCCATGCCCTTTACCACTTTCTATTAATTCATTTTAAACTGAAACCTTTAAGTAACCTTCAAAAATTGGAATCTTACAACCATCATGCTCATGCGTTTCACTGAGGACAATTATGTCCTTCCCCTCTGCTATGGGCCCTAAACCAGGACCTCTCCTCCAAGGGTAGCTTCTATAATTCTAGCCTACTATTGAGAGGTGTTCCTGGGGGGCCCCGCTTTCCTATTTGCCATGTGTCATTTTATTACTGATTTGGGCTTTTCCTCTATATAACCATGCTTCATTACCTGCACTTCTTGCTGTTACAAATTTATCCCACTCTTTTCTTGTTTCTTCTAGTTGTGTTGGGGTTAGATCATCATCTATGTAGAATTGTGTACCTTTAAGAAACCTTTTGTTCCTTAGGATTTTGTACTTGTCTTCCACATTTTTCAATGTTACCCTTATATTCCTATTTCTGCCATCCTGCAACACTCTACCAATTCTGCTAGCTTTGTGGATATGCCCTGTCCATTCCAACTTGTCTGCTAGAAAGTCTTTTATTAACTTGTCAGTATGTTCTCACTCCCCATGATCTTTCAGCCCTTTTATAATTAAGTTTGCTGCCTTATCATGATGGTTTCTTTCCTCCCATATATGTTGTTTCAACGCACTGTAGGGAGAATATTTGGTTTGTAAAATGCGTTGTAGGGGATATCAATGGAAATTTGACAAGTGTCAGCTTCTTAAACAATATAAGGATAGCACATTTAGCCTATGTGATGATAATAAAAAATATGATGCAAAAGGATTCCACACCCTAATCAACAACCACCACGTGTCTTGCATAGTCAAAAGAAGTCAAGCCATTGTAGTTTATGTATGTGTTGCAGAGAAGAAATTATGGTATGAAGGAGATATGTGCTCTAATGGGAAGCAAACACACGTTTATTCTTTGCTAGGACTTTTGAAAGCTAGTGAAATTTACTTATGCATTGGGTACTAGACATTGTGGTGTGAAAGGATTTGATGTCAAAATGAGAAAGTGACAAGTGTCTCAAATGGAGCCACTACTAGTGATAGCGCTTAAGTCATGAACTAAAACATATGCGTTAAAGATGCTATAACACGCTAGGATGTATAATCGATAAGCGATAATAAGGGGCCGGTTGGTAGATGGAGAAAAGGTCTTGAAGAAGTAACTTAAGGGCCCAGGTGACCAAGGTAGGCAATCAACAATCAAACAAAACATAAAGTGCAAGGGTTTAGGGCTTTTACACAACCCTAATATAGAAAAATACTACCCTTACAAATATGACACTATTTATAGATTTTCAAACAAATTTAATTCATCAACAAAAATATTTTATTGGTTTTAATACAGGTTTAGTTCGCCAACAAAAATATTTTATTGGTTTTAATACAGGTTTAATTCACCACGAAAATGTTTTATTGGTTTGAATACATGTTTAATTCGCCATTGAAGTTGTTTTATTGGATTGAATACATGTTTAATTTGCCAACGAAAACATTTTATTGGTTTGAATATAATTTTAATTCACCAACAAAAATATTTTTTTGGTTTGAATACAGGTTAATTTGCCATGAAAATATTTTATTGGCTTGAATACAGGTTTACTTTGCCAATGAAAATATTTTATTGGTTTGAATATAGGTTTAATTCGCCAAGAAATTTATTTTATTGGTTTCAATAAAAGTATAATTCACCAAGATTTTCTACAAACTTCTAGTGACTAAAAAAATTTTCCAATCAATTTAATTTTTTTTCCAAAAAATAATATTCATCAACAAAATTAATATTTTTTCGAGAAAAATGAAAGATTCACAGGGTTTTTATCTTTTTTCAAGGGGGGGTTTCTTAAATTTATCCTTGATTTGGGCACTCTACACAATGGGAAACCTAGACTAACCCCCACACTTAGTCATTACCCAAATCCCACAAGTGCATAACCTAACCAATTTTTACCCAAATTCTTTCAAATTTGAGTTGGATATACCCATTTGGGCACTCTACATGATGGAAACCTAGACCAACACCCACACTTAGTGATTTTTTTAGAAATATTGAATTTGGGTAACTAACTAAAGTGAAGGGAAGGGGAAACCAAAAACCAAAAGCACATCACATGATTACCCATATTAAATCTCACAAATCAGTTATTAACAAATGATGGACAAGGTCAAATGCACAACTTATGGAACACAAGACAAAAATTAGGCACACAAAAATGAGGTGCTAATAGAACCTATGATTGTGATTAGTCTTTTTGAAAGTGTTGTTTTTTTAATTTTAATGGATTTTGCACATCCATTTATGTTTGTAGCCATAACATATATTTTTCATTCATAAATTGAGAAGTTTAATGGTTTTGACTATGAGTTGTGAAAGTTGAAGATGGAGGATCTCTTGGAAGAAAGGGATCAATGGAGAGTAGTTGCAAAGAAAGGAAAGCCTTAGGGTATATCCAATGAAGATTGAAAAAAATGGATAAGGAGGCATAGGTAACCGTTCAATCATGTCTTGCATAATATATCATCTTGATTGCCTCAAAGGAGACTATTGCATTCATGGTATAGAAGATGATAGATGATATTTATCAAACTAAATTTTTTATTAATATCAAAATATTTGTACTCTTTAAAAATAAAATAAGGTCATTATGTTAAAAAATATCTGAATACCTTCCATTTGATTTTAAGTTAGCCAGGTTTAGTAGATGAGAAAATTGATGAGGACCAATTTATCTTATTACTTTGTTCTTTGCCCTCATCTTGGAAGAACTTAATTGTTACTATTAGCAATACTACTTTAGAGTCTAAGATGGTATCTCTTATTACTACATTACTAAATGAAGAGATGACGAATATTGGTGTAATTATTTATTATTGCACCTTATATTAAGTTTACTTAGGTAAGTAAACTTAGGTAATTATTTATTTACTAAGGTAAATTATAAAATAAGAGCACATGTCAAATCCTTGATCAAAAGAAGCATATTCCACCTTTGTTAGGAAAAGGTTGTTGTACACCTTGCACAAGAATGAAATATTTTAACTATCTAAAACAAATATTTATTTGTGGTGCATCTAGATGATATGTTTAAGCACATTAAATATTTATTTGGGTCCACTTATAAAGTTGTATCTAACATTTGGTTAATTATTCTATGGTGGGAGACATGGAAAATTATTATTTGAAAAAAAAAATTAATATTGAAAAACTTAGTATAAAAAAGTAAATGAAGGGTTAATAATTTTGTGTACTTATGGTTTTGAAGCACATGGTTTTTATCTTACCACTTGGTTGTATTTGTGTGAGCTTGAATCTATAAAACTAAGCACATGTTTAGTGGTTAAGGTTGGTTGGGTGAGAGGGCTATCATTGTATTGAGTTTCTCTTGTGAGTTCACATATGAAGAATAACATGGGATGTGTGGTTACATGCTTTGACACATGGAAAGTGCATTGGAGGAGCTTGTTGTTTTAGTATTCATGAAAACTCTATAAGTGCATTGTAATGTTTTATAGTTGAATAATACATAGAGTGTGGATACTTTTGGAGGCTGAGTTTTTCCCTCCATGAGGGTTTTCTCAATGTATATCATGTGTTATCTTGTGATTTTTCTATTTGATCTTTGCATTATGATTATTCTACAAGCTTGCATACATGTTTCTCTCATGGGATTATGTAGGAAATTGATTAAACATTGAGTATTAGGCATTTTCTAACAACCTCTACCTCATTCAAATCCTTGATTGATCAAAGTAAGTTCACTTGGTCATCAAGATGAGATTTCTCTCATTTGGGACACTTACCACATTGACTTGTGGATCTTTAAGCCTATATATATTGTAGTCCATTTCCTTCACTTTGGCATCACAAACACCCTAAATATAAATATTGGAATGTTGATATTCGTAATTTGTTTGCATATTGAATTAATGTCATCTTATTATTTTTTCTTGGGTAGATTTGTAGTTATTAAAAATTATAACATGGTATTAAAGAGAAATTTCAAGTGCACTTTAATTCAAATATAAGAACGGATGGAAGTATTTTCTCTAGGTTTATATTCTTGCAAATTAGAGTGATTTAATTTTAGCTATTGTAAGAGGTCTTTAAGGAAAATGGCCTATTTTGTTGCATTCAAAAGGGTCAAGTTAGTTAGGTTAGGCTTTTGTTTCAACCAAAATGGGTACTATGAAGTCAAGTAATCAATTTTTTTGGTAGGGTGTTTTTTTTTTTGTAGACAACACATATTTTGAGGCAATTTTCAATAAAATTATGCATCTAAAAGGTATAAAAACATAAGCATATTCAAATATCAATTCATTAAAAATGGTGCAAGCGAAGCAAGAGGGAAAAAATGCCCAAGGATTATGTACAACCTCACTATACAACACTATGCACATATAGGAAAACAATATTTTTTTATTCTGCATTTTTTTGTTTTATTTTTAGTTTTAAAAAATTTAAAAATAAAACAAAGTTCTTTTAGGGTTCTTTTTAAATGTTTTAACGTTTTTAGCTAGCTTAGTTTGTGGTTGGATTTACCTTTGCTATTAATGGCTTGACTCTAATCTTCCTCGAGAGATGGGGTGTTTTTCTATAAGTTATGGATAAGATGGATAAGATGTTCTTCTTGATCCCTATGCACATAGGTCAAGCTTATTTATTTTGAAGTCCTCTTCTAGTATGGGGTGTGCTTAACACTTATTTGGTCAATTGGTGAGCCTATATTTTGTTACCTAGTGGTTTCTCTTTCGTTTTTGGACATCCTAGTGGTTCACATTCATGATGCTAATCTTAAGGCCATATTTGGATTGATCTTGGATGATCCCATGCAATCTCCTAGAAACATGTTATTTGTATCTCATTGGCAATAAAATGATAGTAATTTGAATTCTCCCCTCAAAATCTAAATCCAATTGTTATATATTGAAAAAAGGTTGTTGGGTTTTCATTGGCACACCATTACAAAACAAAGCAAAGAAGAGACTATGTAGATTATGAAACATGTTATTTGTATCTCATTAGCAATAAAACAATAGGAATTTGAATTCTCCACTCAAAATCTAAATCCAATTGTTATTTATTAAAACAAGGTTGTTGTTGGGTTTTCATTGGCATACCATTACAAAACAAAGCAAAGAAGAGACTATGTAGATTATGCCTTACATATTGTATGCCAAAAATAAATATATTAGTCACATTTTCATTGCATCACTATGATGTTGCTTTTGTAATCAACTAAAGGAATGGAATAAAATGTTTTCTTCAATCATCTAAATGTCTCATGAATGTTTTGTATATGTTTGATGGTTTGGTAAATTGTCTTAATTACATTTTCTTATTTGAGTGGTCTTTGCTAGGTTTGTCTTTATAGGGACTTTATAACCCCCTTATAAATACTTTATAAGGTATTATTTCAAAGTAATGCAGGAAATGAGTGGATCTATTGATGGATATGTACAATACGTTCTTATGATTGATTTGTAATGTCATTTATTTTTCATATTTGCATATAGAGCCTACCTTATGCATGAAATTGTCAAACACAATCCTCCATACCATCTTTAAAGTGTCATACAATGGTTCTACCCAAGTAATGTCCATTGTTGATGAAAACTTGACTCTATTGGATGAAGGCACCCATCTATAACTCATTTCAACAAGCCACGACCCTACCACACTTAACATAGATCATATAAACATCAACCTTAGTAGTAAAAATAGAATTAGTTGACCCTCTACATTACTTGAGTTCACAACCCTCCTTGTTAGAAGGAGCCATGATCACAGGGTGTGCATAATGCCATTTCAATTAATAAATATGCAAACCTTAAGAAGGTCATTCATATTGAAATATGCACTATTGTCACTATTGCATCGAAGTGTGAAAGATATGTCTTGCAACTCTAAAGGGGTTAAGAAGAATATATACCAATTTCCACATACATATCTACTCACAAAGGTGTTATACCCTTAGTTTCAAGGAAAACCAACACATTAGTACTTAATGCCAATCCAATAGGTGTTTCATGTGTTTTGGAACATGCTTTTCCTTGAGTTTCATTTTAGCATTGTTTATTTTCACTTTTCAAGAAATATACCTTAGGAAACACCCCCCTTGGTTTAGGGGAGCCTAAAGAAGAAGATATTCATCTTTATCTAGTGGTCCTTTCATCTTGCAATCCAATCTATCTTATGAAGGGCCTACTATTCTAAGGGCTGTGGTTTGGGTGGGCGCGTTTGTGGGTGAGCCCCGGCCTCGGTTCGCCCGCCTATAATTCGGGGGGGTGGGAACTATAGTTGCACCGAGAGAAATTTCTTCTCTGGTGAGTGAGTTGGTGCGCTGGTTCATATATCTGCCCGGGGTGACCTTGTTGATTAGGGTGGGTGGGAGGAGGAAGTGGAGATCGACTTCAAGGTGCAATTCTTATGTTTCCGATGTCTTCACCTCAATAAAGTGACCGGGTGGGTGGGGATTCTAGTTGCCGGCCGGAACTTCAACTCCCGTGCAAGGATGCCACCTTTGCTTCCTCTCCTGCCATAGGCGCTTCGAGAACGGTCAACTAATTCTTTAAGGGGCTCGCTCCGAGCGGAAACATAAATAGCGGGTTACCTAGTTCCACCACTGCTCATGCAGAGACGGTTCCAGCAGGAATAAAGCTAGCATCCCTTCCTGCCATAGCTTCCCTTCGCACGGCTCCAAATCCTTCAGTTGTAGAAGCATCATAGATAAAGGCTTCGGTAGGAGCAGCACCTTTAGTAGCATCACTTCGCAACTATAGTTCTAACTCCAGCCCTACGGGGTCCAGTTGATCTGGTTTCAGTAGTTACAGTTTACCTTGTTTACTCCGCAGTTCGAGATTCAGTTGATTCAGATCGTTCTCGAGCAATTATAAGGTGGACCGAGTGGGAGCACCAAAGACGGAGGTTTAAAGGGCAGCAGTAGCTTCGGTATCATCCGCGCGAGTTGCACCGCCATCAGTGGATCCACCAGCTACAGAGGCAAAAGCATAGGTAGAAGATCCAGTTCGTGATTCTAGGGATGAAGATTTTGACTACGCTATTGATTCTGGTGATTCTTACTTCGCTTATCGTGATCGTGATGCTCGTTCTGATGATCGTAGTAGAGATCAAGACCCATAATCAGAAGCATAAGCACACGTTGAAGCATCCGTAGACTCGATTGACCCATATCTAGTAGCTACAGTTGCTTACCCGGTCCCGTAGCCATTTAGAGAGCGAAACCCATACCTTAGTGATCTAGTTCCTGATGCTGAAGCAGATCGTGATCGTCTCGAAGCAGGAGAGCTAGAAGTTCGAGAGGCACCATATATAGGCAGATTCCGCAGCAGCTTCTGACTTTGATCCGGTTGATTCAGTAGATCGAACAGTAGTAGTTTCTCCAGCAGCATCCTATATAGTATCCGGTCCAGCAGCCTATAATTGAGCAAGCAGAGGTGGGCCCTACTATTCTAAGGGGGGATTGGTAAGGGTAGAAGAAGCAACAGGAAAGGCAGCAGACCCGGGACCAGCAGCTTCTCGCCATGCTGCACCAGTCTCAGCCAGTTATCGCTAGCAGCATATCCTGTTCCAGATCCTCCAGCACGAGTTGATTATGCTATTGATTAAGCTATTGATGCAGCAGCCAACGGGCAGTCGAGTCTGTTGATTACAATAGCCAGAAAGCTTCTCGCCACCAGCCATAAACAGAGCTAGTTTCCCACCTAGGTTAACCCGAAGCTAGAGCACAGGTAGAGCCAGTTGAAGCGTCCGAGCAAGTCGATCCAGTTGATTCTGGTGACCAATTTGCAGGAGCAAGGGTAAAGGTAGTTGATTAAGCAGATGTAGAGTCACTGCCTCGCCCCTAGTATGACATACCCATGGCCTTAGGTGTTTACACAAGTCTTTAAGATATGTGGAGCCATGCATCAAAGTATTAATACATTAGATATGGGACAATAAGCTTTTCTAGAGATATTACATTAGATGGTACAGTAAGCTTTTCGAAAGCCTTTCTTAGAATATCTTTGTATACCTCAAATTTATGCAATTGATTCCAAAGTAATTTTTTGTTGTAGTGATACTAAATCATATACATTATGTGCTCTTTTTCTCAACATAGGTGGAGGCAAAACTAGATTACTTTATTGCAAAGTTGAATGATTTGATATAACATTTGTCTTCTACTCATTCTCTTATAGGTATATAGTAATGAATTATAAATCGAAGAAGTAGATACCATATGAAAGGTAGGAGGGCTATGCCAAGGTGAATATAACAGAGGGAGAAGGTGAAGCCATAGAAGGAACCATACCCCAATTAAATCTAGAGTTAAAAATGTTATGAACAAGGAGAAGCGTCGAAAGAAAATATCATCATACAAAGGTATGGATGGCTCCCTAAGGCACTAAAGCATGATCACTAGAAGAATGAAGTAATGAAGCATAAATGAACATTACCCTAAGTCATGTATAATGATACATGGAATGATATATCATAACACAATAAAGCATAAAATCACACCCACATAACAAGAGGTATAAGATCATAAACGCATTAATGCATGTAAATATCAAAGCATTTATTCTAGTTAAGGTTGTAAAATAGATATGTATATATAAAAATATCATACACCTAACAAGAAACCCTAAACAAGATACCATATAAGAAGTCAACATAGAAATCTACATCATAAGCAAAACTCAAAGCACAAAGAAATATTTATGAGAATACTCATAATTAATATAAAATTAGAAAATAAAAAATGATAAGATTTGAAAATAAGAAACCAAACCCTAATGGATGTAAGATTATTCGAGTTCACCAAAATATATAAAGAAAAAATATGCTTCCTCAACACACATCTAAGAAAAAACAATTAAATAAACATGATATGATAAGACTAAATATGCTTTTGAAAAAATGTAAATGCTCACAAAATTTGATAAAATAAAATAAAAGTACTTTACTCTATATCCAATGTTGATTTGACTATGAAAAATTTCGCTAGTTAATTGCCATTGTATCTAAGCCCTAGATTCTAGGTCATCAACATCAGATTGCTCAAATTAATGTAGCTTCACTCCAAATTTTTCCCCCTCACAGAAATGATCTCTACACCCATAATATCGAAGCTTGTCCACAAATTTGATGCATTCACTCAGACAATTCTGCGTAAATGTAAAAACAAATCCTTAAAAAAAGCACTCTGCCTCATAAACATTGTAAATAAATCAAATAAAATGCTTCAAGGAAATTAGGTTTTCTTTTACAAGTGAATGGCAAGTTGGGCTCCAGGAGTCCAATCCTTGGGATAAAACTCTGACTATGAATACACCATTCAAACCCCAAATAATTTAGCATGAATGGGCATGATGTTTAGGGCACATGAACTCTATAGAGAAGGTTACATATTCGAATCAGAAGCAAAATAAGGTTCTGTGTCTTGTTGAGCAATGAATAAGATTATTGAGAAAGCAATCCTCTTATAGGCTTTTTAGGCTTTCAAAATGAAAGTCTCATAAACCCAAAATGGTGTCAATTGGTGTCTCCCTTTGCTGAAAAGGCTTGTTGGGCTGTATTATAGACTTCCTCTGCCGGTTAAAATAAAATCTAATTGCTTATTGATAAGGCTTTCAAAATTAAGATCTCATAAATCAAATTGGTGTCTCCCTTGGTTCTGACCCAAAAAACTATCCTTACCTTCCAAATTGGTGTTTCCCTTGTTGCTGACCCAAAAAACTCTCTTTACCTTTAAGAAAAATCACTTGAGCTCCATTGTAGACTTTCCTCTTCTAGTTCACTTAGATTAAATGTTTCTTGATCGAAATAAAGTCCAATGATCCAAATTCATAAACTGAAGATGCCATTTGATCTAGAAGAAAGCCACTGATAACCGAAACCCATATGTTTAATCCATAAAAATGCACATAAAATCCTTACAAAAAGGAAGACAATACTTACAAAAAAAAAATGTGCTCTATACACGGGGCATTCTCCACCTATATTTACTATACATTATTTTCATCACATCGGTTCACTGCTTGCTTTTTGTGTACTGATTCGTACTTTCTACCTAGTTTATTCTTGCCTTCAAGGTTTGGCAAAGATCTCACAGTATTTAAATTACCACTTTTTGTCTCAATTGCTGCTTCATACAACACTTCAACCACATTCTGAAATCGACGCCGAAAAGTTGGCATTCTTGAAAGAGAAGTAGCAATTCCCTGCAACCTGTAACCCCACAAAGAAACCAGTCTCAGAAATTGAATCACAATTACAAAACTTAAAAATAACCCACATGAAATTTATACTGAAACTGGCAGATTGATCCTTGTAAAGATGCCTTGAGGACAAGTAATATTAAAAGTGTGTAACTTGAATGAAGTAGAAACATGAAACACATTTTCTTCTAAGCGGCTATTATATAACAGTATTCGACACAATTGCACACATATTTTAAAATCATAACTTCGTCAATGAAATCTTAAACTAAGATTTTTTTTGTTCTAAAAACTGGGAATTTACTCTAAATTATTTAGTCATAGATCTTCTAAACAAGTAAACATACTTCTGATTAAGTCTTGCAGACCACTTTGGCCTAAAGGATGTTAAAATCATCTCATCTCATAAACCATGAAGTTGTGCAGATTTAGAGTGCATGCAAGTTTACTTGTAGTATTTTAATTCTCTGTTATAAGAACATCCAGAGATTTCTTTGATCTTTGATCTGGAACCACTGACATTAATTTCTCCTTTCTTATATTTATACATTACATTCTCCTTTGTTGTTTTTATCCCACTTCACCAATTAATAAATTAAGAAGAGAAAAAAACAATAAAGCACTATATACAATATTCAAATATTAAATGTGTCAACTAAAAGTAATGAACCTTCTAAATTTCACAACTAATTCCAGATAATAATATGTTTATTAAAAGTTCACAAATTGGGAATCCTTATTACATGAAATTGTGAATCCTTATTATGTAAAATTCTTATAATGTTAATTAAAACATTTTTACTGTAAAAGTAATATCTTCAATTAATTGGGATTCGGCAGAGGATAAGTGGATATGTTTGATGATTTTCTTTGGTGATTTCCAGGGATATGCAGTAAGACTCTCAGTTGGTTCTTTGGAGCATATTTCAGTTTTGTACAGCGATGTATAGGTTTGTACAGATTTGCTGTTTGTTTCTGTACAGTCCATTATCTTTTGGCTTTGTTTAGTCATTGTACCTTATTTCTTCGCAGTCTTCTTAGCTGCTCTATCTCTTTTGTTATTTTGCTTTGTTCAATTAAAAAAAAAACTTAGCTGCTCCATCTCTTTTGTAATTTTGCTTTGTTTAATAAAAAACACATATCTTCAATTAATCTCCTCTGTTCATGGGTTCAGTCAGAAAAAAAAAAGTGGAGAGGAGAAATTGAAAGGTTAAATTGAATTTTGATGAAGCGTCAAAAGGCAATCTGGCTGTGGCAGGACAAGGCTTTGTCACCAGGGATGTCAGGTGCTAATTGGTGGATCCATGCATATAGGCTCTAAAACCAACAAGGAAGCAGAATGGGAGGTTCTCCTTGCAGGCATTAAAGCAACATTTGTGGCAGGGTTTCAGAAGCTTGAGAGAGGAGATTCAAAAATTGTGATAGATTCTGCCTGAATTAGAGACTTTGGTCATACTTTGAAGAAGTGCTATCTTGGACAAGGAAATTTGATTTTCTCATTGTTTTCAGGAACAAAGTTCTGTGGCAAACTATTTAGCAAATCAAGGGGTCCTTCAAAATGTTTTTACATCTATAGAAAGCAATAATGTGAATGATTGGGGGATCTAAGGAAGTATATTCTTTTAGATCAGACCCCTTAAGGAAATAACATTTGTGAGGAGAAGCGTGAGCATTCCTATTGGAGGGTTGTTTTATTATAATGATGAAATGTTCTCTCGCATGTATATGTAGCAGCTCTCATTTATTTCTCATTGTTCTTGGGGTTGGCATGTTACCAGTGGGTGTCAAGTGCAGTTTTTTAAAGTTCGTGACAATGTTTGATACTAACATCTAGTGTTTGAGATTTGTTCCTTTCTGGCCGTGTCTTGTTCTAGCTGTGTGTTGTGGTACCGGGTTTATGGTGAATAAGGGTTGTGGCAGGGATCCACTTCATCATGGAAATGTCTATGACCAACATCTTAAAAAGATTTTCAATCGCACTTCTAAGGGATCTCTCAATGTGGTGAAGGCTATTTTAGGTGTAAATGGGCTTTATGATAATGGCAGCATGAGGTATAGACTATAGAGGGTTCATTATGGATGACTTCAAGAAAAAATTTGAAAGGTGGTGTTTTTTAGGAAGCTATGCTTCTCCACCCTGATAATGGGCTATGTGAGAAGAATGGGGACAGATTAGGACATTTAACAGTTCTCACCTGCCGTGGCACAGCAGAAGAAGGTTTTAGTTGGGTCAGAAGGAGTTGATGTGAGATTGTTGAATGCTACGGTTCTAGCTCCGATGGACCATGTACATGCCTTGGATACATTCTAGAAGACCACGAGTTTATTGATGAAAAATATGGTAGTAACTATCACAAGGGTGTCTTAACATTGCCTGTATTGGAGGATGAAAAGACCATTCATGTACTACGGCATGTGGAGTTGCTAAAAGGCATCAAATTTCATGGGATAGAGCATGCTGCAGGACCCAATGTGCTTCAAATGGAGCTAGCAGATATGTCTCAAGGCATTAAATTTCATAGTATAGCGCATGTTGCAGGACCCAAAGTGCTACCAATGAAGCTAGTGAATGTGTCTCACAATGATGTTTACAGTAGGACTTTTGAGGGGTGGAACTCTGCTCCAACAGGTGTAGGTACAAAGAGATAAGTGGCAACTGAACTCTAACAATCTCTTTGGCTTTTGGTCATGTTGTTTTGTGTGAGCTAGAATTCAGATGTTGCTGCCTCCTAAACTTCTATAGCATAGTGTTTTAGTATATGTCTAAGCTTGTAAATGGGTTTTATAGGTTCCTATAGAATCTTGTAATGTTTCAAACTGATATGTTTGTCCATGGTTAAGTTAATATACTATTATCTCTGTTACATTCTCAATGTTTAACAGGGCTGGGGTCAAACTGGTACACCTATCTATGGGTAGTTCATGCACTATTATTTCTGCTATATTCTCAATGTTTAGTAGGATTAGGGCCCCTGGATAGGTCCCGATTAATATTATTTAAAAATTACCTTTAGTTAATCTCAGCCAAGAGCAAATGGGGTACCAACAATTCTTCTGTTTAGGTGATGGTGAGATTATTAAGGTATGACATCCATTTGTGGAGTAGATAGAGGTCAAACCATTGGGCTTTCATTGTTCATTAAGATGTATTGATTCCTTATTCAATTAGGCACGTACTCCTAGGATTGTTAGGGTGGCTTATAATGACAAGTGTTGGGAAAGGTGTGTTATACACCTTGCTTAATGATAATGATGCGAAACTCAATATTTAATTGTTGCATACTAGAGATGTAGACACTTTGTATGTTGTATGAAACATTGTTATAAATATCTAACGTGGGTGCCACATTATAAAATATTACTATTAGAAAACCTTAGAACCAAATATTTAATTTAGGAGTATGGTTTGAGGCAAATGGTTTATATAATACCATTTAGTGGGTTTGTGCAAGCATGTCTTATAAAAGCAAGCACATGAGTAGCTGTTGAAGTTGGCTTGTTGGCCAAGGTTAGATTGAGAATCTCTTGCAGATTGCATGTGAGTAGAGGAAGTGGATTGGGATGTGTGGCTACATGGTTGAAATATACCGAGCCAAATTTTTCAAATTTTCAATAACAGTAAGCAAAGCAACACACATCCGTTAGGGTTAGCACTTAAACCAAAACGATGCGGAATTCAACTCTAACCAAGAATGCGCCGGATGACGACGAGCATATGGTCAGAGGATCTCAAAGCAATGCTGAATAAATAACTCTAACCAAGAATGCGCCGGATGACGACGAGCATATGGTCAGAGGATCCCTATCTTCTATTATGCTGAAAGTAAACTCAACACCCAGAATGTGCTTTCAAACCCGGAGTGGGAATGGAGCTACCATAGGGCGGAGATGTAAGATATTACAATGCAAATCAAAGTAAATAGGCGGCAAGCCAGCCTCTTCCACTTATCCAGTGGGTATTACAATGAAATAACAGAGAAAAAGTAAGATTGCTGACAGTACTACTGTTCAGCTTACAATAATTAGAGATTTGCCTGCCAAATACATAGCATAAGAAAGTCTAACAATGCTGCAATATAGTATAATGTCTCCTCAATGATCACAAAGACTTTCAACCCAAACCCAACTCAAAAGATAGACTTTACGCAAGCTGATATGACAGAACAGCAACTTAATATGCATAACCAGCAACCCTAGAATCCACTAAAATGCTCACAACTCACTCAATACTTGCCAGAATGACATGAGACTTGATGCAAAAGAAAGCTAGGTTGATGACAATGAAGACTAGACAAAGAAACAGCTGAAAAATTGAAGTATTTTTTTTTCTAAACACTTGCCAGGCAAAACAGAATGGTACAGCCTCAAGAAATGTTCTACCAACAAGATAAAATCCAAGACACCTCTAAAAAATCTGCAACTTGGCATAGAGGGGCGCCCAAGGCTAGCAAATGCATGGGTAAACTACCCAGAATCAAAATAAATTCGCCCAAAGACTTATGAGTATAAACTTCAATCTGCAATACAAAAATCAGCAACTCCAGATTTGATTAAAATGCAAGAAACCGAACTACAAATGCAAAACAACTTCTACAATGCAAAATCTCACTACAAATCTCACTCAACTACAATCTAACTCTCCACTAGTTGCTGTCTTTCAAGCAAGAAGTCGAGCCAAGGCTAGGAGGCATTCATTCCTCGAAGCAATCCAGCACCATTTCGGCAGCATAACAATATTCCAAACATAAGATAAGAAATGAAGAGCAACTGCCTCCTTATATAGACTTGAGAAGGCTCTCCAGAAACTTCTAGAAGATGCGCCCTAATTCCCTTTTGAATTTGACTTCTTTTCCCTCCAAGTTTGGGCGACCCCTTTTCCAAGGCTAAATTTGACTTTATTTAAAATCATTTCTTCATAAAATAGGCGTCCAATTTCACTTGAGCATTTAGACTTTAGAAAGATCAAAATAAATCATCATGTGATGACCACCCTCCAAGTCCCCTTCTTTAAAACAACTTTTAAGTCATATTACTAGGACAAGGGGTTATTTTATAAAATAAAACATTATTGACTTAAAATAACTTATTTCTCCAAAATGAACCCCTTAAGCCAAAAATCGGAATTACCCAATGAACTGCCAGAAGAGGAAAGTTGACTGAGCTGATGCTGACTGGACCACTGCTAAAAATAGAATTTACTAAAAATAGTAAATTCCTGAAGGTGCTCAGAATGCCAAGAAAAACATACCACTGCGAAGCTCTCTGAAAACCCAGAAAGAATCCGCAATCCAAACACCCAAATTCCAACAAGCAGAACCCTGAATTTTCAAGAGAACCCACCAAACAGTCGAAAACCCTAATTCTGCCTCTGACCTGTCGACAACGCATCGGGAAAAGGCCATCAATCCTTGAAAGGTGTAGTGCTAAAAACGGGGACATTACAGTCCGCCCTTCCCAAAATTGCTTGTCCCCAAGCAATACCACCACAACTCCGGAAAATTTAAGATTGATCCATACCAAAACAAGTATGATCCCAGGTTCCCAAGTCCATCTCAGGAAGGACCCACCATGCCGAAGCTGCACCACTCTGATCACATCAGTGAAAACTTCATGCCAATGTTGCACTACCCTTCCTTGTAACTCCAAAGTGTTACCATCCATGATACTCAAACTGAAAGATCTTAAAGGACTGAGATCAATATCATGCAACATCTCATGTCCACAATGTCCCGAATTAACAGTATCAACCATACTACTGTCAATCACAATTCTAAGCAATAGGGAAGATAGTCTACTCAACTCAAAATCGAACTCCTCAGCATACCTCCACATGGTAACAAACGGAACCATGACTGCAAATGTGACATCTTCAAATCTTCTTGCAAAGAGGAAGGCAATCCTTTGCAAGAGCGCAACAAATTCATACTCATGACTCCACATGAATTCCCTATGCCTCAACTGAATTATCATGGCACAACTATGAAGTCTGAAGAAGTTTTTCACAATTCCAACCACAAGAGTCTCCAAAGTGGCTGAAAAACACGCTAAAGCCATCTCCATCAGAAAACTACCACTTCTTTGATCGGGAGTGAGGAACCAACTCTCCTGAATGAAAGTAACTCCATAAGTAAGGTGGCTGGTCTGCCTCCAACCAACAAGCTCGTGTCTCAAAATTTGCTCTTGTCTGAGTTGAAAGTCACTCCCAAGAACTACCGATCGTTGAACTCTCCAACCCATATTCAAAATTTCTCTCCAATCCATTTGTTGCTGAACAAATGGAACCATCAAGTAGCTGGAAAAGAAGGGAACAACTTCAACAAATTTGGAAATTTGATCCTTATCCCTCCAAAAGTCATTTCCATATGTAATAAACTCTATCAAGCCACGTTGAGGATCCCAAATATGGATACCCAACTGAAGATGATTTCCAACGTACTGAAAAGAAAACTCAATACATTCCCGATTGTTAGTCAAAACCAAGTGCATACTCATGAATCCCTGAAACCAATTCCTGATAGCGTTCACATCTGTGGAACACGAAACAAATGTTGTCTTCAATCCAAACTCCAAAAACGGACTAGTTTGAGCCCAAACATCGTTCCACCCAAGGGATAGATTGTCAAGAGTGCCAACACCGGTTTTAGGTCTGCTTTTCCTCCATTCCTCATGAGTAGTCGGTCTGAAATCATCACTCCTTGCTGCTGTAATGAAGTTACCGGCAGCTACCACAACTTGTCTCATCAACATCTTGATGTCATAGATGTTGAAATTACCTTGCTTCGACACCTCCCATATGGTATCTTCACCCTTGAGCCCACTTATGCATTCATTACTTATCAACGGACGTGGCACTTCCTCATGGAGTGATATCAAAGCATCCAAGCACTGGAAACCATGCTCAGTCTCATTCTCTGTTTCATCTTCCATCTCATAGAGAGGATTGTCATAATCTTCCTCATCACCTTCTTCAAAGAGAGGATTGTCAAAAACTTGAAAGTTATTCCATCTATCTTGCTGATCCAAATCTGCACTTGTAACTTCAGTCCTTCTTGTGAGACCTTCAAGGTCAAACTCTTCTCGAAGACTATCAAGCTCACAAATTATTTGCTTGATTTCTTCGGCTTTATGTGCATTCTCTTGCTTTGTGAAAATTTTGAAATCAGCAAACTGATTTCCTACCTCCATTAATGCCATTTGAGTTTCTTCCAGCGTAGCTCTTGTTGATTCAAACTCCAGATAAAGTTCATCAAACTTCCTCTCTCTATCTTGAAAAGCACAAATGGCCTTCTTTGCAACTTCAAGGGTATGATCACGATCTTCAACCAAGTGCATGTACTCGGACTTCAAGGTTACCAAAGAGCTTATGATAAATTGCAGATTGGGAAGAGCAACTTCATCTTTCACTCCTCTTTGTCTCTCTTCAAACTGAGACTTCCAGTACAACCCTTCAACCAAGCTAAGTGTGTGATCAAACAGGGATAGAGCTTGCACTTCTTTGTCAACGGACACCTTGAATTGTCTGTCCCAATCATGAGAAATGAACTACTGATAGGCTGCAACTGAAAATCAGAACCTTGTCCCTTGTCTTTGCTGCCCTCATTGCTGCTCCAACATTTATGAACTTCACCATTAACTAGAGGAGAATGCTTATTGTCATAAAAAACATCATACTTCACAGATTCTTTGACCCCAAGTTTGCAATCAGCTTCTTGAATTGGTAAATCAGCCTTGTGTTCTAAAACCATTTTAAACCTTTCTTCTTCAAGAGCCATAAGGTCTTCTAGCTCTTCATCCGCCTCTCCATCTTCTTGATCAAAGGCTATGACAGCCCCTAACTTGAATGAAGAATCATTGAATGTTGTTCTAAAAGTTTCGGACATAACAACATCCTCCTTAGTGGCTGCAACCAACTTGATGGGGTCACCATGTAGCTTTTCAGAAAAAGCTTCTTCATCAAAAACAACTTTTCCTTCTGTGGCCTTCTCATAACTTGCAATGCAAACAATATTTTGGTCTTCATCAGGATCAAAGGGAAATTCATCCCACAAAGGTTCTCTTTCATACCTTGGTGCCAACACACCCGGATCCCAATTGCTAGTGGGTTGATTAAGATGATCAACAGAAAAAAGCTTATCTTGCTCCCCCTGAAGTGATGACTTCTTAAATAAGTCAAGTCCCAAATCACCTAAGCTGATATCATCAAAAATATTTCTTTCCCATGGTTCGGTTTGCTGGTCAAACCCAAGTCCAATAACGCCACCACAGAAATGGAGTGAAGAACCTTCTATACTTGCTGTTTTGAAAACTTCACCATCCCTATCTTCTTCGGGACCTTCATGGAAAAGTATGTCGCCAAATTCTTCATGTGGAACTTCTTGGGAAGTTGGGTCAGCAACAAGAAGAGAATCCTTCTTCATCAAATCTTCAAAATGAGTATGCATGAACTCATGGGATTTGCTTCCAATATCATTAATATGTCCTTCCTTTTCTTCAACGAACTCATCGCAAACAATAGTCCTACCAAGCTGATCTTCATTACTTTCTATTACATGTAAGTCAAGGGAAGTATTATGGGACTCTACCCTTAACTCTTCACTTGCCAAGGTATCCTTATCGAACTCACGTTCATTTTGATGTGATATGTGCACCTTGCTTGTGCCATCTTCACTGCTAGATGGCTGATTTTTCTCTTCAACTTGTATATTTGTGGGCTGCAATTCACAAATAGGCTCTTCATCTTCTTCCTTCTTTGATTCTTCAACCAAAGCTTGTTCTGCTTCCCTTTTTGACATTTTCCTAATGTGGTCCACCATCTCCGACTTTTCGGGCTTCAGAAACGCCACACAATTCAAATGGGCATCAAATGAAACATTGTACTTATAATCATCTGGCATGTTTTGATATTGCTCACGGAGTTTGGCAGCCTCATGTTCACATTGTCTTTTATACTATTTAGCATATTCAATGAAATCCCTCATGGCAAAACTAACCTTTCCTTCCTCAGATACCATAGTTGAATATGACTTCTCACGATCCCTGGACCTTAGAAAATGCAACATCTTGGAAACTTCTGAAAGCTAAACTGAACTTTGTTCTGACCTCAGGTGTAGAAACTGATTTCTCTGTCATTCAACTGTCAACTGAACCTTGATGGGCACAGGATGGCAGGATCTTGGCTCTGATACCACTGAAATATACCGAGCCAAATTTTTCAAATTTTCAATAACAGTAAGTAAAGCAACACACATCCGTTAGGGTTAGCACTTAAACCAAAACGATGCGGAATTCAACTCTAACCAAAAATGCACCGGATGACGACGAGCATATGGTCAGAGGATTTCAAAGCAATGCTGAATAAATAACTCTAACCAAGAATGCGCCAGATGACGACGAGCATATGGTCAGAGGATCCCTATCTTCTATTATGCTGAAAGTAAACTCAACACCCAAAATGTGCTTTCAAACCCGGAGTGGGAATAGAGCTACCATAGGGTGGAGATGTAAGATATTACAATGCAAATCAAAGTAAATAGGCGGCAAGCCAGCCTCTTCCACTTATCCAACGGGTATTACAATGAAATCACAGAGAAAAAGTAAGATTGCTGACAGTACTACTGTTCAACTTACAATGATTAGAGATTTGCCTGTCAAATACATAGCATAAGAAAGTCTAACAATGCTGCAATATAGTATAATGTCTCCTCAATGATCACAAAGACTTTCAACCCAAACCCAACTCAAAAGATAGACTTTACGCTAGCTGATATGACAGAACAACAACTTAATATGCATAACCAGCAACCCTAGAATCCACTAAAATGCTCACAACTCACTCAATACTTACCAGAATGACATGAGACTTGATGCAAAAGAAAGCTAGGTTGATGACAATGAAGACTAGACAAAGAAACAGCTGAAAAATTGAAGTATTTTTTTTCTAAACACTTGCCAGGCAAAACAAAATGGTATAGCCTCAAGAAATGTTCTACCAACAAGATAAAATCCAAGACACCTCTAAAACATCTGCAACTTGGCATAGAGGGGCGCCCAAGGCTAGCACATGCATGGGTAAACTACCCATAATCAAAATAAATTCGCCCAAAGACTTATGAGTATAAACTTCAATCTGCAATACAAAAATCAGCAACTCCAGATTTGATTAAAATGCAAGAAACCGAACTACAAATGCAAAACAACTTCTACAATGCAAAATCTCACTACAAATCTCACTCAACTACAATCTAACTCTCCACTAGTTGCTGTCTTTCAAGCAAGAAGTCGAGCCAAGGCTAGGAGGCATTCATTCCTCGAAGCAATCTAGCACCATTTCGGCAGCATAACAATATTCCAAACATAAGATAAGAAATGAAGAGCAACTGCCTCCTTATATAGACTTGAAAAGGCTCACCAGAAACTTCTAGAAGATGCACCCTAATTCCCTTTTGAATTTGACTTCTTTTCCCTCCAAGTTTGGGCGACCCCTTTTCCAAGGCTAAATTTGACTTTATTTAAAATCATTTCTTCATAAAATAGGCGTCCAATTTCACTTGAGCATTTAGACTTTAGAAAGATCAAAATAAATCATGATGTGATGACCACCCTCCAAGTCCCCTTCTTTAAAACAACTTTTAAGTCATATTACTAGGACAAGGGGTTATTTTATAGAATAAAACATTATTGACTTAAAATAACTTATTTCTCCAAAATGAACCCCTTAAGCCAAAAATCGGAATTACCCAATGAACTGCCATAAGAGGAAAGTTGACTGAGCTGATGCTGACTGGACCACTACTAAAAATAGAATTTACTAAAAATAGTAAATTCCTGAAGGTGCTCAGAATGCCAAGAAAAACATACCACTACGAAGCTCTCTGAAAACCCAAAAAGAATCCGCAATCCAAACACCCAAATTCCAACAAGCAGAACCCTGAATCTTCAAGAGAACCCACCAAACAGTCGGAAACCCTAATTCTGCCTCTGACCTATCGACAACGCATCGGGAAAAGGCCATCAATCCTTGAAAGGTGTAGTGCTAAAAACGGGGACATTACAATGGTCCTCATTTGCTTGTTCACATGGAGGAATGCAACTAGGATGCTTGATACTTCAAAACATTTACATGGAGACTCTGCAAGTATATTGCAATCTTATTTCATGAGATAATACATTGAGTGTGTGTTTATGGAGGCTGGATTTTTTCTTTAGGTTTTTTTCAAGGTACATCTAGTGCTATACTTATGGTATATCTATTATTCTTTTTCATCGTGGACTTTGAATAATTGTTTTGCATATTTTTATCTCATGAGGCTTATATGGAAATGTATATTATTGCTGCAAATTTTCTTTCATTTAATATCAGAACTTACTTGTCAAGTTGTAAAAGAAAATATTTTTCTAGCTGTTAACCCTCGGTATGAGTGAAATCTTGTGCATAGTTGAATAAATAGCTTTACAAGAAAAAGAAAGACATTTTTCAAGATTTCAGATATGTTTAAATCTAGTATTTGTGTATGGATTTGGCAAATGGGTTTTTGCTTAGGTTCTTTTTGTGAGGTTTTTGAGGCTGAAGTTTTGTAGATAACCTCCTGGGAAAAAATAGACCTCACCATTGAGTGTAGAAAGCATAAAAACTTATGGATCTATATAAAACTTAACACCCTTTAAAGAAATTTTTTTAGGCCATTTATGAGGGCATGGAGGAATCTAAGGCAATTGAAATCCATACGGTCCATATACATCATAGTCATTGCCGATATAGTTGGTTGCAAAGAATATTCTAGTGTGCGGAGTGCTTGCATCACCAAGGTATAGCGAGAATAAAATATTAAAAAAATTGATGGGTTTAGTATTGCATGACATCAACATTGGATAGAGAGTTGGTTCAAGTCACAGTTAGAGGTCCCATGATACCAAAGCCCAAGGTTCTACTTAGCATGGGGGAATAAACCCCAAGGAGTAATGCTGTTGCAGATCACCACTCAGTTGGGCTAAGCAACCACCTATCTCCATTGCCACCTCCCATCCAACAACCAAGCTTCGATTTTGAAGACGTAAAGAAGATTTTCTTTTCAAAAGGCATAACTTTCACTCAAAAAGTTGAATTTTCACGTTCTTATAGTTGATTGAATGTTCTTTCTACTACCCAATGGTATTAGTGGTTTTTCTAAATTTTGGTATTTTTGATAGAAAATGCTAGTTGGAAGTCAATATTGTTCTCCTTGATTTGAGAACTCATATCTTGTGCCCACAGTGTCCAATTTTGGGTTTCTTATAGGCGACGAAGATAATTTTTTGAGTACTTTGCAATGAATCATATTGATATTTGATTTGGTCACTTATATTTTTGTAGAGTTGTTTTTGGATTCATTGACTATAGTACTTTGTGAATCTGCAACAAATCAAATATAGAGGTGATTTGGTGATTGAGTCATGGATAACTTACATGTTTATCTTTGGTTATTTTTGTTTGACATGGTTATTGATGTAATGCTAAACCGATGTGTTGCATTGTGAGATCTATGAGTTGTGCAATTTTGTAAATTGTTTATACTTATAGGTTGCATAGATAACTCAGATGTGGGTTGTCTATACCCATAGATCATTTAGTGTTGATGTAGATTGTTGGTTGGTCTTGTTTGGTCACTTCGTGCATTGGTATGTGTGTCATTATGAGGTAGAGAGATGGTGTTACCTGAGACACTTAAATAATGGGACCTATTGGGGTTGACTATAGTATAGACATGGGAGATTCAGTGAGAGTTTGTTGCAATTACATTGTTGGTGGTGATCATGGTGTCATGGAGGTCTCTTGTATGCATAGAGCTTTGACACATGGTTGTTTATTATTGGTGATGATAGATTCATTATGGATTATAATTGGTGGTTTATCTTCTAGGTCTGAAGATCATGGTTCTAGTTTATCCTTTGGAGTTGTTAGTGTTGCAATTGAGTGTTTTGATTGTGCAAGGGCCATGGGTGATGTTTATTTAGGAGACATGTGTAGCTTGGTATCACTATTCAATGGGACCTTTGGTAGTGACATGGATTCATCACTTGTTGATGGATGATCTTCTATAATGGTTTTTGGTGTCATGGAAGAGCTCTTGGATATTGGTTCTTGTAAGTGGTGAGAGTTCTTTAACATCTTATTTCTATTGATAGGAGATGGTTATCTTGATGTGGTTCGAAAATGTTGACATCTTGTTTCCATGGAGGATTCTTGGAGTCTTTGGTTGAGGTGTCGGTTTGAAAGATGATCCTTGGTTTAGAGGATGGATGTTATTGTGCCATAGTGGACTCTTGATCGTGCATTAGAATTTTGGCATGATATAAGTGCTCTTAGGAGCAAATATATTCAATTAAGACATGATCTTTTGAGATCTTGATCACAACATCATGGCGAGTTCCTGATTATGCATTTGGAGCTTTAGTAGTGATTTATAATAATCTACTAGATGAGTGTTGTGATTATTTTTCCTTGTGACCTTTTAGTTATTGTGGTGTTACAATTGGAGTTCAGTTGGCATGAGATGATTAGTTGTATACTTATATCAGATTTGGGTGAGGATAGAGATCTCTTACTCTTAGGTATCATGTGTTAGAGACGATTACTCTTATGTGATATTTTGGTGAGAAGACAAAGGATTCTACACCTAGAGTTGGACATGAGTTCAAGATAGACCTGTTGAGGAGATTGTTCATGGAAAGAGTCATTGTAACTTGGTGTATCCTAGAGGGGCAATCGCGTTCCCCACTCTTAGTCCTCTTGGTGGTGAATCATCTAATAGGTATTGTCCAACTTGCCCAACTTGTTTTAAAATGTGTTTTGTTTTGCTCTTTGTTTCCTCATGAGAATGAGTCTTGAGATATGGATGCTACTTTTGGAGGGATTATGTAATGTCCCCTCTCTAAGCTTAGTCGGTTGGATATTAGTTTACTTTAAACACTAATGTTCTTAAGTTAAATTAAAAAGTGAAGTTAATAGTATCAATGCTTTTGGTTTTGACTGTGTATGCCTTACGATTTTATCATTGATTCAAAAAGGAATACACAGTTAAAACCAGAAGACTGATATTATTCTTCATGGACTACGGAAAAATTATACCTAGTAAGTGAAGTTAATGTTTTAATTGTTGTTGTCCAAATGGGAGACATAAGGAATTAAAAATTAAAGTAAATATTTTAATTTTCAAAAAAATGTGTGGGAGTTATGCAAAGAAGACAAAAGTAATTTCGGGGCTCATTTTTCAATATGCATGAATTTTTCGAAGAAGTTTTATTGCTGGTTATTTCTAGAACTTCGTGAGATGAAATCCTTCATGGAGAATATCATCTTTGGAGGTGAAACACCCTTCTTGGGTGATTGTTGGCAGTCTCAGATAGGGACTGTGTTGGTGCTTATTTATAATGAATTAAATAGAATTGTATTTGTGAAGTTTATAGTATTTCAAGTTGTTCTGGGATGAATATTGTGCAGAGATGTTATTGTTGAAAGTGTTTCTAGGAGTTGGTTGCTAAGCCGTATAGATGGTATTTCCCTAGATTTGTTTAGCAAGTCCGTACAAATCAATGCTTGAGGTGGTTTGATATGAGGTCCGTACAAATTAAAGTTTTCTTTCACTATATATTGGGTGCAACTTTATATTTCCGTATGTTGTTTGACAAATTTGTCCATTAGAAATTAACACAAATTGACTCAATTTCGCCCAAAAAAGAGGACTAATCTATCAGAAACAGTTGGAGAGATCACCATTGAATTAGTGATCTTCCTCTGAATTTCAGTTGAGGTACAACTCCCTCTTCTGATATAATTTTTGATTTTTTAAATTTTAAGAAATTGGGGGTATGCTTTTAACCAGAAAGCAGAAAAGGTAGACTAACATCGAGGGTAGGAGCAACAGGAGGTTGAGACATAGAAGACGCTCCATGAGAACCCTTCCCCTTACCATTCAAAACGGGCCGAGGCACCGTGGGTAAGATAGGAAGTTCAAACGCCAAACGCTTGGGCTTTCGCCAAGCGAGCACCATTAGACTCTCCAACAAACGCATAGGACCAGAAGTCAATGGCACCGTGTTGTGACCTAATCACACCTCACCCCATTGCAAATGGGGACCCCTTCTTTGTCTTGTATGGTGTCTTAGTGTTAGGTTATTTTTAGTGTTGGCTTCAATTTCTTTGAGTCTCTTTTAAAGCAGAGATGGGTGGGAAAACCCAAGGCATAGATCTGGGTTGAAATTCGTCAAGATTTGAGATGGTTGATAATTCAAGTCGGTGATCGGGAGGTCAAATGAGGTTTGTGACACCACAAGAGGGTTCAAAAGGGCTGTTGGAGTAAAAATGACTGTTCAACGGGCGAATTCTGACAACCTTGCTTTTTCGGAAAAAGCTGCTTTTTGCTTTTTCGGAAAAAGCTGCTTTTTGCTTTTTCGAAAGTTTCGTTTTCGGCATTTTGGGACCAATCTGGGACTTCCTATTTTTAAAAATTTCTATTTTTTGGAAGGTTCCAGGGTTAGGGTTTCAAAAAAGGAAAAGGTAAGGCATGAAAACCTATAAAGCTCGCCCAAAATGAAGAAATCTTCCTCAAACCATGAAGTGCGCCCATGTTGAAAGTTCAGTAAAATTCTTGAGAAATCCAGTTGGGAAGGAATCCACCACGAATCACTTGAAATCCAGTTGAAGTTCGCCCACCACCACCAAGAGTAAAAAATCCAGTTGATGAGAGAAAATTCTAGTTGGGTGAATATGGCTAAGTGATAAAATTGTCTAAGGCAAATGATGTTCTCAAAAAAATCCAGTTGAGAAGAAATCCACTTGAAATTTTAATAAATCCAGTTGGAAGGCGTATTTCCCTAGAGGAAGTTAGAAATTTGGCTAAGGCATGAAGTATGCCTAGGAGAGAAGTAAAAATCCAGGTCCAAATAGAAAAAGTCCACATGAAGGTCGATCTTCTCAAAGCCATATCTTTTGAAAGCTAAGGCAAATTTAACTCAAGAAACTTCACATCACATCACAAATAAGCCAAAAAGAAGAGAAAGGCAAGAAGTGCGCCCAGGAAAAATCAAGAAGGAGATCTTAGAGACGAGTTTTACCTTGCTTTTCTCTAATTTAACATCCAATCAATAAGAGGGTCGGATTCTTTCAACAAGGAGTGATTTTTCCTATAAAAGGAGATGCTTGAAGTCTTATTTTTCATTCAACACAAGTAAATTTCATCTCGAGGAGCTGCAACACAGCCATAGGCGCCTCTTTTAATTTTGCATGAGCTGCAAAATTAATCATTCCCAGCAGAAAAGTTGAATACATTCTCAAGATTGTAGGTCTTTGATCAAGAACTTCAAGATTCTACAGGTTTACAAGCTACGAATTTGGAGATAAATAAGAATTTAAATCTTAAGTTTGCAGACTTGCATTTAATTTCCAGCTTCAAACTTGAAGATTCCAGTTAAAAATTAAAATTTCTTTGAGTATTTTTGAAGGAACAAGGATTGATAATGATAATTTATTTTTGCTTACATTTACTGCAGAATGAATCAAGATTTTTTTCAATTTCTAATCGATCTTTGCAGTCAAGTTGAAATTCTGGAATTTTAAATCAGCTTATCTCACCATTAGTGCACTTACTTAGCCTTACTTCATTTATAATTCTTTCTAACTTCCAGCTTCATACAAGCGCCATGTCTTCACCAAAGAATATAGGAGGAGTTTGAAAGAACCAAGTCAAGGAAGTTCTCAGAGGATTTTATCCAGAATCCCAACTGTCGTCTAAATGGAAGAAGGTTGGAGACACCAACTTCGAGCAATTCAATGTGATCCTGCACAAGAGAAGAATGTTTGGCACCCAAAATGAAACCAGAAGTTGGGTCAAAAATACCTCAAAGCAAGTGGATCAATTCCTGGAGAAGTGTGTTCGAGCTTATGACAAATCAATTATGCTTGTAACTGAAATTCGCCTACTAGAAGAGAGTTGGGAGGGTTTTCAGAATATGGAAGACAAGGTGATACCTCGCCTAAGGGCATTAAAGGAAATATCCATGCAAGTCTCGATTTAGGAGAGTGTTATTGATGATGGAGCCTCTTATGACTTCAACAGATGGTATTGTTCCTTGCTGGCCAAGAAAAGAATTTATGATTAGATGAAAGAAGAATGTGTTGGTATGCAAAATTCTCTTGAGAAAATACAGTTCAAAATCCTCGCTTCACTTGAAGGATTGACAGGAATGGAGGCCAATAGTGCAGATGATTTGAACTTGGAAGACTTGAAGGAAAATGTGCAAAGTGTCTACTTCAAAGAAATGGAAGCTATTGATGAAAACCGGCTAGATGATATGTTGTCTCTCTTAATCTATATGAACAACTTTCAGTGGCACGAGGGTAAGTGGGAAGACACTTTTGCCCAGTGTATTGAAGCCTTGGATGTCATGGGAGTGCAACTGGATACTTTGCCAAACATATCAATGGAGGAGCTCAGTTCAGTAATGACTAGGTTCATTGCATTTGCAGCCAAAGAACAAGCCAAAGGGAATTGCGTTTTGGAGTCTAGCTTGCTTGACTAGATAGAGAGGTGTCGACATCTTCATGCTCCAAGTGGCTCATCTCTTTTGCGCCATGTGTCACTGAAGTTGGTTATGCTTTTTTTGAATTAGGGTTTCTGAGAATAATCTTGGCCGTTGATCTTAGATCAATCTGGGCCGTTGCTTTGTAATTGGGGTGCCTATATAAACCCCTCTCATTTCATTTGTTGGAAGAGACTTGTGATATTGTTGCTATAGCGCTATCAAAATAATGATTAGACTCATTTGTGAGCATTTGTTAGTTTGAAAGTCTGCATGGTTTCATATTTCCTCAACAGAATAGATTTATTTTTCCGCAATTTTAAATGAATGAAGGATTGATAGTGTTGATAATGGTGAAATTTGTTCATACCTCTTTAAATTGAATGATGTTCAATTTGATGTGTAAGGTTAGTCTGAACTTTTAAATTGCTAAAGTTGAATTCTATTTCTTATGTTCATTGTTCGAATTGAAGATGACTTTAAGTAATAGGATATCATTCGTGAATCCCATGGAAGGTTGCACCATCTATGTCTAGTTGTAGTTATACTTGGCAAAGCAAAGATAGGTTTTAATTTCACCATCCAACATTTGTCTCTTGAATTCCTAGGAATAGTTTAGAATTAGCTTAGTTTCTGAAACCCTTATCCTTTTTTATTTTATTTTCAAAATTGATAGTAGTAGGATCTCAGCACTTGTAAGACAATCGTACCCATATTTCAAAGTCTTGAAAAGTTGTTGCAAAGTCTTAAAGGAAGAAGAATTGAACCGACTATTTGAGCGTAAGTCCCCCTTGAAATACTAGCAAAACGCATCAAAACCAACTAAGACTATCCTATATGCACGAGGAACCCTGGAGTCTACATTGTGATCACTTAGCTTGGCACATTGGAAACTTTGTTCAAAAGAGAGTAGGATACTTCATTGGGTATTTTATTCTAATGTTGATCTAGGTCACAAAACCCGCATCAACACACCACAGTAGGGCAAGAGGAAGCAACAAACGAAACAATGGAGGAGGAAGGACCCTGAGCGTGGGCAGGCTTTCCCTTCCCCTTTCGAGAGGAAGAGGTAGCTTGCTGTTACACTACAAGGTGGGTCATATTCGGCTGTCCCTTGCCCCTGGTCTCATACTTAACGTAACTCCGATAAAGTAGGTCCGTTCTAGGAGGAAGCGAATCAATCGGGGCGGGCCAAAAGTGATCCAAGGAATACCCCCCTCAGGATACCAATGGCTGATACCCAGTGTCGTGCACAACATGCATGACACTTTCATGAGAGAACTTCAAACATTTGTGAATAACGAAAGTGATTCCGTTCATGGAAGCTAGTTGTTGGCGTAATAACTAACACCTCTGGTGTGTGAGTTAAAATGAACAACTATGCACACTACGTGATGAGTGCTCTTCAAATTAGGAGGGGAAGCTCCCTCTTTTGCTGGTAGGCATTCTAAAAGTAAAGTAATCTAAACCTATCTTTTTAGACTCAGCTGTGAGAGGCACAAGGTTAAGGAAACCAAGGACGTTGCAGCTAAGGATTTTCTCTGGTTTTGCAGGTCTTAACTACAACTAAAACTAAATACTTTAATCTATCCAATTTCCTCAAGTAAACAGAGCATTAGGAAAAGGAGCAAGAATGGTTTTACACAATAAACCGAGTACAGATTCACAACGTGAAGGCAAGGTGGCACAACAATTTGCTCAATTTGAATAGGCTTATTGATCACAAAACACAAAGGATAGCCAACTAGGATAGTAAATTGCATAGGCGAGACGCGTACAATCTACGATCAAACTAGCCACTATATTTAACTAAGTTGAGCATTCACCATAATAATTGCATGAAACCCAAGTGGCATAACAATTCATTATCGAAACAAATACTCATGAATAGATACAAAATGGCAATATTACAGGCAAGGTGAGCACAGCATATATTACTCTCTCGTGCAAAAGTTATTTACAAATGAGCTGAAAGCTCTTATTTAGACATCAAAGGTGTAGGCAACCCTAAAATCACCTTGAGTCAACTACAGTCTTGCAATGCATGCAAGATCTTATTGCCAAACCCTAATAAAGGAAACTATACAGTTAACTGGAAAGCTACCATCAGTTAACCGATACAAACAATGCTAACTAGACCTGTGCAACATGCACGTCCTTATTGAAAAGAAAGCTAACTGATAACTACCATCAGTTAACTAACACTAACTAAGAGTCCATCCTCCTACGAAGATATCTCCAAGAATGAGATAGGCGTGCCTGAGGTCAACAAGGAAAACTCAAGAACTGACATTGAGTTAACTGTTGCTCGTGACTTATCCTCATAAACAACTGCAGGATCTAACTGGACGTCTACTCTAAGTACTCTCCATTTACCATCTCCTCCAGGAATTTATCGATGGTATCATCATCAGGCACTCTGACGCTGTCCACGATGATCAACTATCTGTCTACCTCCTTATCTCCATCCTGGATTTCCCTCTGACTGTCTCTAACCTCTGTGGTCACCTTTTTGAAACTGATAGTCAACATTGAGAACTCCTCCAACTTGGATGCCTCTGGGTCTCCACCTAGGTTACCATGAACTAGCTCTTCGAACTCTGCTTGAACTGCCTCCAACTCAGCATATGTACCATCCTCACACCGATAATGACATGGGATCTGGGTGATGTATTCGCTGATAAATCAAAGAGCTATGGCAACTTTCTCCTGAATCACGCCCATCTTAGCAGAAACTCTGTCATACGTTTCCACCCTGCAAAGATACAACTCTCTCCAAGTGAAAACCTTCCTTTTATCCTCTACTGCTTCAATGGCGTCATAGGCACTTGCAAGCTGTGATATCAGAATAAGATCCTTCGGCTTATGCTTGGCTATGAAGATCTCAAGCTCCTGAATCCTCTGGCAAAGACTATGTGCGTCAACCCTCAACTGATATAGCTTTGTAAGGAGGTGTCGACCAGCAATGATGAAGTCCTCAATCCAAGTATCCAACAACTTTCCTCGATTAATCAAGTAGCGAATCCTCTACTGATCTGCGGCGGTCTCTCGAAGCTATGGGAGTAAAGGTGCTTGCCCCTCGTTTCCATGAAGCAAACTCGAGATGTACATGCGGAGTTGCCTAATTTCAGCCTTGAGAGCTGCCTTATCTTCACCATCCTTCATGACACGTTCCTCCAGATTACTCGTGACGACCCTAAATAAGCTCACGTCGGTGTGTCGAGTACTCCTACCTAGATTTGTTTTGACGAAGGTAAAGTCACCAACATCAACTTCATCTAAGTTCTTGCCTTCTGGAGGTGTAGCAACCTCTATGATGATCTCGGCTTCAGGATTCTTCTCAATGTTAACCTGCTTTCTGGCCCTCTTATTCAACCTATAATGATATGGTTCACCTAACTCAGATAAGTCAAGCTCATATTAAGGCATACGCCTCTCTCTTCCCAATGACCTCTTGAGCCAAGATGAATAAGCAACGCTATCCTCTCGAGGTGGAGCTGCTTCTACTATGTCAGCTACTGGCGGATCCACTGGTATAAAGGTCTTGTGTACTGGAGATTCAGGCTCCGAATTAATATTTATAGGAGTCGACCGCGGTGAGAAAGGTGGACCTGGAGATGATGAACCCACCTTAGCCTGATTTACTAGTTCTGCTAGAACTGCTGGCTTTGACGGAACTACTACCTCTGCAACTGGAAGTACAAGCTCCACAACTGGAAGTACCGACTCTCTCTCAACCTGTTTCCTTTTGGTGATGCTCTTCCCTTTTGAATTTAACCCGATCTTAACCCCTTCAAGCAGCTTCAAGATAACCTTGACTCGAGGCTTCGCCCTAGAAGTAGAAGGCAAAGAAGAAATCACCACTGCTGGCGGCTCTACAACTGGAATCACCCTTCGCTTCCGCTTGCTCTCAAGGAAGTACATGCTTGTTTTAATAACTGACCTGGACAAGTCTTTTACTGAAGTATTCATTGGGACATACCAATCAAGTTGGCGAAGTGGCTGGCGAGCGACTTGGTCTTTAACGAATGAATTGAGAAGTATCTCGCCATCATCATCAGACAAACTCTCCACATCCTCTGACAGGAAATCAACAATCTATGGGAGAGTAAGCCTACAATAATGACGCCGACGCACCTCAAAGTCATCCTCACAGTTGACCCAAAATTCTTCAAGCGCTGCTGAATGTGAAATGTTTCGCTCCAACCTTGCTGAATAATGACCCAACGGATCATAAGTACGCCTCTGAGGAAAACACTCAAACCGGAGTTTCTCAAACTTGTTTGCCATTAGCTTGCAATCGGCAGCTGTCTTGCACTTGTAAATACCCAATCCGAAAGGAAAGGTGAAAGCTGGCTCGTGTCGATTGCGAAGGAAAGTGTGAACCTCGTGAGCCTGTCTCATAAACTCCATGAAAAGAACCTTGTCCGACGGGTACCTCGGTAGCATCAGAGGCTCTCCTGTATATCCATACACCCGGATATATGTGAAAGTAGGGAATTGGATGAACCAATCCACCCAACTCTCCATTGCTGATTGTGCCTCTGAGGAAATTCTAACATGCATCTCATTGTCTAAATCTCTGATTGTTCTCATAAGAAAGTGATCATTCACTACTCCAAAGTCTTGTTCAGCTTTCGAAAACTCCAACTGAGAGTAGTATTCGTGCACTCGCTGAATGCCCAAAACTCCATTGGTCGTCAATAGTTTAAAGCTGCCTTGAAATGCAACCAAGTAAACTAAAAAGGTCACCATGTGGAATTCGTGCATTTTAAGGAACTCTGTAATCTGCTGGTGAAGACACTCACTGATAAACATTGCCTAGTCAAAGGTTTCTTTCTTATCAATAACTCGAGAGATGAGGTAGAACATCCATGGTCTGAAAACGCTTACGCCTTTTGAACCTACTAACCGGATGAGTAAAGTTATTAAAATGGCGATCTCATCCTTGAACTCACCACACCCAATTTTCTTTGGCATGTTGGTTTTCGGAGTTTTTAACCATCGCTGAGCTACTTTCTTCTACGATCTGTCCTTGTCCTACATGATTGATGACGGGATAAACATGATTCAAGTCAGTATCAGTAGTTTTTAGAAAATTATGAAGAAAGACCTGTTTGGCCTTATAATCTATGGGATTATACTGCATTCTGGAAAACTAGAAATTTGACTATAGAGTCGGGTATATTCGGACAACTTTGGAAAAGGCTGAAAAAGCTCAGGGATAGGCTAAAAATAGCAAATGGAAGTGAATTTTTCAAGAAAAATTCAGAGATATGGGTTTTGTGCAAAATCAAATTCTAATACAACCCAGATCGTTAGAAATGCGAAAAAATGTGATTTAGGCTTGCATGCAAAAGGTTTTCGGTTGAGATTTGCACTGGCAGTTAGGGGCACTGGGGGCAATTTTTCTTGCAAAAATTTGGAACATGGGTTTTGTGTCGAATCGAATCCTAAGACAACCCAGATCGACAGATTTGCGAAAAAACGTGGTTTAGGCCCACATGCAAAGAAAATTCTGGAAAAAAGCACAGTGCTCTAGAATAGAGGCAGCGAGGCAATTTTCACAAAATAATCTAAGACATGGGTATTGTCGTTGATGCTGAAATACTCAAACCCAGATGATGTTTTTCTGGAAAAATTGCCATTTTCTTTGACATGCGAAGAATACCTAAGACGAGAATAGAGGAAAATAAGAATAGAAGTTTTTATTTGCTTGTTTTCTCTCTTCCTCTGTAGAAATTTGCCTATGCTTGAAGTAGATCTGATGAAACCTGCATGCAAATGGAAAACAAAATTTGAAATATTCTTCTCCCGAACACTCTAAATCTGTAGCTACAAAAAACACTGAAATCTGACATCTGTAGCACCTTCAGATCACTTTTATGCTCAAGAAAAGACGTTTTTCTCAAACTCGGATGAAGAATAATGGAAGCCACAAGCAAAATATATAAGAAAATATATTCAAGGCATATTGAATGCATGGTAAGTCTTGGAAAATGCACTTGAAGTCTATCTAAGCCTCCAAAACCCACGCATGGCCTAAAATTGGCTTCAAAATTAGTTAACTAAAAGAAGAACAAACCCTAATTCGCCACCTTGAGAAGTTCAGTTAATTGTGCATGCAAACTAATTTTAGCCAGTTACAAACTAAAAGTAGGTTCTAGAAGAAGTCGACTTGGAAAGATCTGAACTGAAGACCAATCTTCAGTTAACTGCTTCACGTCTCATGTGCACTTCTATTCTTGACTTCAAAAGTCAACCTTTGACTTTAGGCGTTTTTCCATAACATTTTTCTGAAAATTTGAATCTAAAACCTCACCGAAGCTCATGTTTGACCACTAATTTTGATTGACTGCCATGTCGGATCAACTAGATGATAGTTTCGTTCAAGAGCAGGACCAAATCTGACAAAAAGACTCCCTGAGGCGACAACCCATAATTCATCAATCTGAGGCCTCAAAATGATGGGCGCCCCTGGAGGTTGACCTCACTTGGAATATTTTCAGGCATTTTCCATTATTTTCACTAAGAATTTGACCTTATTTCACTTAACGTTTTCCGGTGTCCAGCAAAACTTCAGAGTTAGCTGACTGGCTCACTACGGAGCAGACTAAATTCTGAGCAAGAGCTCTTGGAGAGCACTTTGCATAAAAACATCATTTGACCTTTCTAAAACATGGGCGCTCCTGGCCGCCAGGGGCGCTTTTCCCAACCAGTGTTAGCCATTTTCGCAACTGGCTAAAATCCACTAATCTTTTGGCTGCAGGCTGCTAAGACATCCTCTGACCCGGCTGAGACATGCAACGTAAAGCTGGAGCTAACACAGACAGGACGAGTATCTGAAATCATCAACAGACTAAATCCAAGGCTCCAAAACCTTGCCAAGGGCGCTTTTGACATTTCTAGATAGTTCTGATCAAGTCTGGAACCTCAAGTTTGACCTTTGACCACGGCAACACGACAACTCTGATTCACCTGCTGACAGATGCATTGCGGAGCTGGATCAAGACGGAAACAAACCTCCTAGGTGTCACTTGATCAGAAAACTTCATCTGGAGCTCCAAAAAGATGGGCGCCCCTGGCTGAGAGGCACGCTTTTTCACTCCAAACTTAGTCATTTTCAATTTCCCTCGTTTTGCGTTCAATCTCCAGTTTCAGGTGATACTGATCCGTTGAACTGGCTAGATGGCTCATCGCGAAGCTAACAGGAATCTGGAGAAGACATCTTGGAGGAGACAAGTCACAAAAAGTTGATTTAGGCCCCCAGAATGAAGGGCGCCCCTAGCTCAAAGTTGCGCTTTTTCACTCCAAAGTTAGCCATTTTACAGCATCTTCACCTTGTCGAAAAATCCTTCCGAGACGAAGTAACTTTTTGGACAAAAATTTCCATAGAAACATCACCGAAGCGTTTTGAGCTTAGCTTTCGACACAATGAGTTCAGAAAGCCTAACTTCTCACTTGAAAAACGAAAACTACCCACCAGGCTTAAACTGAGTTTTAACTAAAACTAACTTCACCGTTGTGATCGTGAAGCAAAATAAGCCAATCAAAACAAATTTCAGCCAATTCTGACAAGTTTCAATTTTTAGGGTTTTTGACCTAAAAACAAGGGTTCAAAAACCCTAATTTTCACATTTTTCAAATTTTGCCATTATCTCTGTGGCATCACACTGACTCAAAGCCCATACTTGAATTGCCCAAAAACTGTGTTTTGACATCATTTTAACAAGGTTTAGACCATTTTAAGCAAAATGCCTTAATGAAGCAAAAAATTTGGTTTGGGTACAACACTCGCCAAGGGATGCCCAACTTCACCTTGAACAGATCGGATTCTAGAATGACATCGAAAGAAGTATCCACAACCCTAGGTCCTACTAGGACGAAAAAATTTATAGAACCATATGGAACAAGAGACAGACCGTCATGCATACGTATAGTAGTTTTCGTCTTCTCATATTCCTCCCTCTGTAAAGAATTTAGCAAAAGAGTCTCTTCCATGATAACATTCACACGACTCACGGGGTCGACTAGGACTCCCATCACAATGTTTCCATTGAGGCAAGCAGGAATATATAGGGGAGAGGCTTTGTTATTCACGAGTAAGTCCTGCGAGGTGAAAGTCACATCTAGCGAGCCAATCACAGGCTGAGGGGGAGGACTAGGAGTGAACAAGACCACATTTACGTATGTCGAGGCCTTAGGAGAAGCATCAGAAGGATCAATAATTAAGTTCGCAGAGTGAGATGGCAATGGGTCTGTAATAAATCTGCAACTCACTATTTTCCTTCGCCATTGACTTGTTCGCATTTTGTTTCTTACCATCGAGATGGATGGTACCGTCGTTGATGCGGTCCCGTATCTCACGACGCAAGTGCATGCAACGTTCAATATCATTCCCATGGACACGATGGTACTAGCAGAATGCATTTCCATCATACCAGTCAGGATAAGGCTCCCTCAAAGGTCGAGGATCTTCTAATGTTATAATCTTATCCTTCAATAACTTCTGCGGAATAGAAGAATAAGATTCAGATAGTTTAGTAAACTTTCTGTTGTGTTTGAGGCCCTGATCGTTAGTCACGGCGACTACATTTGCAACAGATTTTCCTTTCCTTGAAATTGATACTATAGATCTTCCTTCAAAACGAGAGCGCGAGGAGGATCCCCCGAACTGACCAACCGTCTGCTGATACTCCCACAACACGACACACAAATGTGCGAAAGAAGGGTATTTCATCAAGGCGAATTTCTCCTGCCAGGCTCGCTGCAAGTTGCCTATGAATACCTTCTACACATTCGAGTCAGGCAACGGGTATGAGATTTGTGAAAAGAGCGCTTGGTATCGCACAATGAAATTAGTAATCTCGTGCTCTTCTAGCTTACATTGAACGAGATCGGAGAAGGTCATCTTCGAACCGATGTTAGCCTAGAATTGCCGGAGAAACTGATTGACAAGTTGATCAAATGAGAATATATAATTATCAGGAAAGGAATAGTACCACTCTAGTGTTGTATCCTTGAGAGATCAAGGAAAAATTTTAGCCATCAAAGCATCGTGGTGAAAGAAATCCATACACAACACGTTAAAAGCAAATACATGTGTTTTAGGATCCCCTTTACCACCATACTTCTCAAACTTAGGAATCTCCATTCCCTAAGGGAAAGGAGTGTTTAAGATTGCTACAGATAGGGAGCTATGTCGAAAGAAAGGCTGGAAGATGGGTTGAGCAGAAGCTTGGGATAGGCTTGTGTTGGCGTAATAACTAACACCTCTAGTGTGTAAGTTAAAACGGACAACTATGCACATTGCATAATGAGTGCTCTTCAAATTAGGAGGGGAAGCTCCCTCTTTTGCTGATATGCGTGAAAAAGTAAAGTATTCTAAATCCTATCTTTTTTATCTCAGCTGGAAGAGGCACAAGGTTAAGAAAACCTAGAACGTTGCAGCTAAGGATTTTCTGGTTTCGCAAATCATTAACTACAACTAAACTAACTACTTTAAATCTATCCAGTTTCCTCAAGTAAACAGAGCATGAGGAAATGGAGCGGGGATGTGATTACACTATAAACTTCAGGTAAGATTCACAACGTGAAGGCAAGGTGGCACAACTATTTGCTTGGCTGAATAAGTTTATTGACACACACATCACACGATAAGCTTTAGGTACAAATTCTAAACCTGAAGGCAAGGTGGCACAACGATTTTCTCAATCTAAATAGGCTTATTAAACACAAAATACAAGGTAAGCAACTGGGACAGTGTATTGCATAGACAAGACACGTATACAACAACGATCAAACCAACAACCCCATTTAACTAAGATGAGCATTCACCATAATAATTGCATGAAACCCGAGTGGCATAACAATTCATCATCATAACAAATACTCGTGAACAGATACAAAATAGGCAATATTACAGGCAAGGTAGGCATAGCATATATTGCTCTCTCATGCAAAAGTTATTTACAAATGAGCTGAAAGCTCTTATTTATAGACATCAAAGGTGTAGGCAACCCTAAAATCACCTTGAGTCAACTACAATCCTACAATGCATGCAGATCTTATTACTAAACCCTAATAATGGAAACTATACAGTTAACTGGCAAGCTACCATCAGTTAACCGAAACATCTAATCTAAGTGGACAATGTGCAAGCATGCACGTCCTTATTGAAAGCAAGTTAACTGGAATACTACCATTAGTTAACATAAAAAACCTAGAAAAGAAACTGCAAGTGAATGTAGATACTTCCAAGATAGACATGCATGAGATGTGAAACAATGAGTTAACTTGGAAAGAAGCGTCAAGTTAACTGTCGTGCATGAAGTCTATCCCGAAAGGTTGGGACTGAAGTCTACTAGCCCTATTCTCGAGCAATCAACCCATCCACTAAGTCGTTGACTGCGTCACCTTCTGGGGAACTGAAGCTCTGACGAAGTATCCCATGCCTATGTAGCATGTCTTCTCCACCAGTGATCTGACACTAAAACTCGCCTTTACTCCTGGTTGCCTCATCAAACAATGCTAACATGACTGTAAGTTGATTCATCTTACAGCCAATGGTCTCACCACTAAAAATACAATGAATGAGTGCTTGGAGCTCTGACTGAATGTCAGCAAGCTCAACATAGTCACCACCCACACACTGATACTGGCATGGTAGTTGAGACACAAATTTTCTCACATAGCGGAGTGCACTAGTGACATGCTCTCTGCGCTCAGCCAACTCTGATGCTATCGTTTCTTCTATCTTAGCCTTGAAGATCAACTGTGTTCTCCAAGTGTAGACATCCTCTTTATCTTCTGAATCTGTGACTAACTCATATGACAATCCCAGGTTAGCAATCAGGATTTCATCCCTAGGTCTACTAATAGCCAAATCATGCTCCTCATCCTGAAGTTGTAGATGGAGCTCGCGTGCACTGTACCACAACTAGTATAACTCTGAAAGTATAAGGCGGCCTCTAGTAACAAATTCCTCCTCCCACTCATCCAACTGCTTGCCATATGCAACCAAGTGATCAAGCTGACCCTGTTCTGCTAGCGGTTCTAACATTGGAAGAAGTGCGGTGACAGCATTCCCTGTTTTATGTACTAGGCTAGAAATATATTGGCGAAGCTGCTGTATTTCAGCCTTGAGAGCTGACTTATCTTCTCCATCCTTCATCATTCTATCCCTTGCACTATCTATAGCAACCTATAGGAGATCAATCTCCGTCTGGAAAGTACTCCTACTGAAGTTGACTGTGATCACTTCGAAGTCTTGAGCTTCCATCTCGTTCAGACTCTTATCCTCTAGAAGCGCGACAGTCTCAACGATGATCTCCTTACCTACATTCCTCTCAATGTGAACCTGTTTCTTGATCCTCTTGTCAGGCGCATCTTGATAAGCATGATCGAAATTTGAACGATCGAGCACATAAGATGGTTGTCTCCTCTTTCTGCCCAGCTGACTCTCAAGCCAAGCGAATCCCGACTAATCCCACTAGAATGATCTGTACTAGTCATGGGAGGATCCGACGAAAGTGAATGTGTAGAGGTGTTACTGCGAGGTGGAGAGTCCAAGTCCAAATCGATGTGAATTGGAACTGGAGGCTGTTCTGGTGTCGGTGACGACATATGTGGCTGAACCTCAGGCTGTGGTAAACTCTGAACAATTTCTTTGACAGGCTCTACATGCGAAACAACAACGGGCGTCTTGCCCTTTGAGTTATTAGGTACCGGATTCTTCTTAGGAGGGTTACTCCTCTTCTTCTGTTTGGGTTTTGACGAGGAAGGTAGTGAAACTCCCACTAATGGCGGCTCTGCTCTAGGCATAGTTACCCTCCTGGTCCTTTTGCTTTCTAGATAAAGCATACTATTCTGGATGACTCTGCTCAACCTCTCCTTCACTGATGAGAACTCTTTGGCATACCAATCAACTATCGGCAATGGTTGTCCATCAACCTGTTCTCTGTAAAACTGAGGAAGTGTATCTCCCTCATCTTCTGACAAACCTTCCACCTCTTCTGCCAAGAAGACAGATATTTGCGGAAGAGAGAACCTATTGTAGCTGTGCCTGCGTACCTCGAAGTCATCCTCGCAATTCACCCAGTAGTCCTCCATTGTAGGTTTGTGATAAGAGCAACTACCAAGGCGTGCTGCGTAATGCCCCCAAGGATCATATGTGCGTGTGTCAACCAGGTACTTGAGTTTGCAATTCTCTAATTCTTGTCGTGCAACCTTAGCATCAATTGCTGTCTTACACCAATATATTTTGAACTGCATAGGAAAGTTGGCAGCATTTTTACGCTTGTGGCGCAAACGTTTGTGAACCTCATGTTGACGGGTGTTTTATGACCGCACCAACACAGAATAAAGTTTCCCAACGGATAATCTATCCTCTTGATCAAAGTGTCCCGCATGTTAAGATTGCTAGAAAGATCATACGTTCAACTCCAAGGTTCCTTATGCAAGGGGATAGTCTCAGTTGGTTTGATGTGATATTGCTGGGTATTTCAAGGGGACTTACACAATTGTTCAATTTGAAGCAGTTACAAGATACGAATGATTTGGCGATGATGTTCGGATTCCTAGACTAACCGAAAAAATACTGAAATCAAAGGGGATAAGGATAGAGATTCTATCGTCTATTCCTAAATGTGGGATATGAGGATCAATTTCAGCAAGCTTCAAACCAGATTCTGCTTTGCCTCCCTTCGGACAGCTTCTACAAAACCGGTGCAATCTTCAAAGGATGGAAAGGATATTCAAACTGTAACGCGACATGCACATACCATCACAACGATGCATATGGACATATGAGTCACAATCGAAGTTAAGTGCAAAATAAACCAATTGACCACGTAGGGCGAACTCACCGTCAGCGAGCCCACTAGTGGTATGGATGAGTGAAACTTGCTCAAACTAAACGACGCATTCCACAACTAACATCTACTTGCATGAAATAAAATCTACTTTACTCTATCTACTTGAATTGGAAAGACGAACAAACCTTGCTAGCTACTCACAATAAAAGATAGAACCACCAAGCAATGATAAACCTTTGTATTATGAGAGTTTTCCACAACAACTTCTTACAAAACTTTCAAAGGGAAAGCTTTCTTTCCTTTTCAAACTAGACTAACTTCTAAGCTATTCACTATGCCTTCTCTACTCTCTAGCTCAACTCTATCTCTGATTTAATGTCTAAATATATTACAAATGAGGGGGGATGCCCCTTTTATATCAAGCCCAGTCCAGTGGACGGCTTAGATTCAAATACAATGAAGGGCTCAGATTGAGCCACATATGCCCTAATTAGGGTTTCTGCCCTAAAAACCGCCACTGAGAGGAGTGGGGCAATGAATGAACAGAAGATTCTCCACTCCTCTGCAGGAACCACTACCAGCAATCAATGCACATCATCTTCCTACAGAAGATCATCATCCAGAAGGGCGTTTCCCTTTTCCTTTTCCCTATCTGCAAAATCAATGAACCTGGCTAATACAACCTCAACCTCCTGATCAGAAATAGGCGGGATGTGATCCAGCTGAAATTCCAACATTGTGACTGTTTGCCCATGTCGAGCACAAGATTTCTTCCAGGCAACTAGAACATCCTGGGTATTCTGAACAATGCTGGAGAAGGTGGAGGTGTTCTCAAAATCGTCCTGAACAAAGGCCTTTACCTCAGAAAAGAAGGGTGTCAATCTACTCTTCAAGTCGTCAATAGTTATTTCCTCAGAAGCCAGCCTCCTGGCAAAGATAGCCTCTAGCGTATTGAGGACTCCATCAAAAATATTTGTCATGGCCTTTCTTACCCTGACCGAATCCGCCTGTGCTACATCATAGAATCCCCGGCCCGTGACCACTAAAGAGTACCAAGTGGCGAAGTCATATCTATCACCATCCCGAATCACGCCTCCCCCAACCAAAGTCTATAAAGGCGTGTGCATCAAAGCCTCTAGGCAAAGAACAACCCTGGTCTGATAGATACGAGCCTCACCCCAAGCCTGATTAACTGCCTCCATTCGTGCCATAATATCGGAGGCCTACCGATAGGCATGTGCAAGATCCTCCATAAACATTTTTGTCTCTGTAAAAACATTGGCAACCCACTTATCTGCCTCCTATGCCATCCTTCTCAAATCCTCCAATCCATTGACTAACTCTCTAGGAAATTCGAATGGGAGCTCAATTGCCGGATTTTCTTGCCCACAAGGACGAGACAAGTGTTGTACATAACCAATTAACGTTTTGTGCTCCATCTTCAATCTTTTGTACTTGCCCTTAGTACGGAGCAATCTGTCCTTGAGTGCCTGATAAGAATTATCGCACTCTTCAATCACCTGTGCCCCAATAGGGCGGCCAAGCTCCATAGTGGTGATCACATAATTTTTCGGAACAGCTTCATCCTGATCACACTCAATCCTAGGTACAACCACGTGAAGCGTACGAGAGCCATCTTCATCAGTTGAAATCCTAGAAAACTTTCTGGCCTTCTTCTTCGTTGGAGGTGCACTAATCCTACTCAACAATTCCTCCATCTCAACTGCTGGATCAGTCTCATCAACAGGATCATGTCTCATCCTGTCCCTTAGCCATTCTAGCACTTCTTGCTGCAACTCAGAAATAATGAAGGGCTGTTCATTTCTAGCTTCTACTTCATGAACTTCCTGTATGCCTTCATCCAAGCAAGCCCATCAATCTCTATAGGCTCGATATCTCCTGAGTTTTGGGTCTCTTGCCCTGAAGTAGCATCATCCTCAAGAGCAACCTCAATCTCATGCTAGAAATGAGTATCAGTGGTCGTTTCTTCCTCTAACTCCTACTGATTTTCCTCTCTAGGCATATTGATGCTTTGGCTCACTGACTCCCTACGAGGTGGCTGATGTGTTTCCTGTATCCTTTGTTCTTCATTCAATTTTTCTCTTTGATCAGCAAACAGTGAAACTTCCTGCATGCTCGGAGAATGTGCCCTTGAGGGTGTATGTGAGGACTCTTCAATTCTTTGAGGCTCGGGCTGGACTGGCTCCTTTCCTCGTGGCTCTGGAGCTTGAGCAACCTGCCTCCCTTGCCTAGTAGCTGGTGATCTATGATCTCCCATTGAATTGTACGTAAGGGGAATTGACCTACCCTTCAACCGGTTTACACGCCTCTCCACCCAACTCCGTGTGAATGTCAAGACTGGAATGCAGAGCGTGTCCAAATCTGTAATTTTTGGCTCTGACCAATCTGGAAGTGGGAGTGGCGTATCCCTTACTGTTTCGTAATCACCCTTTATTACGTTTATATCTTCCTCAACCTGATCTGGCACCGGGACAATCTCACATTCTCTGATCATATCCAGTGGTATCCTTGAAAACATCCTCTTCCTAACTTCAAACTCATCCACTGAACTCGCCCAGAAGTCCTCAATTTGTGCCTTATGCCTGAATTCCTCGAACAGTATCCATCTGATATTTCTGTGAGGGTCATAATGTTGTCGGCTGGTGTGATAAGAGAGGTCGAAGAATTGGAGTTCATTCTCCGCTTCTCTAGCTGCTTGCAGTGATGGACAAACCTCATCTGAATTCCCCATGGTGATAGGGAATCCAAGTCCACCCTTCTTTTTCTTTTGAATCTTATTGTAGGCAATGAGTTGCCTAGATATCTCTAGCATCACAATTTTGTTCGTAGGATACCAGGGCAATCTGTATGGGTAAGAAGAGAACCCCTGCAGCCTAATATAAGTAAACTTCGGAAATTGGATGAGCCAGCATCCGTATTTTTCAACCAACTCTTGCGCTTCTTTGGATATTCTGTGATGAGTACTTTGCTGCAACGTTCTCGTTATATGCATTGTGAAGGCGTCATTGACTCTCTTGTAATTTGAAGTGCTTGTCAAATGCAACTGCGGACAAGCCTCATGAATTTTGAATTGCTGAGAGCCACACCCAATCGGCTCCTTGTATGATATCCCCCTATATTTTGTCATTCGGGCCAACATGTAGACAACGTAAGAGCTCATATAAAATGTTTTCGTTCTTCGTACACTTCTGAACTGCTCATGTAGATTATCACTGATCATCAACGCCCAGTCCACGTACTCCTTGCCTTCTAGCACAAGATTGATATAGTAGAACATCCCAGGTTCAAAGATGAACGCTTGGGGGCACCCTCAACTCTACTAAGCATCATGATCAAGTCACAAAATTCCTACCTCAAGTCCTCCGAGATTATTTGCTTCGGCAACTTCGTTTGAGTTGGCTTAGGCTTGTTCATCCACCTAGAGTTTATCAAGTCAGCACATCGATCAAATGTGGATGAATACATTTTTTGAGCCCTCTCTTGTTTTATAAATCATCTTTTCATGGGTTGGAATTCCAAATGCCTCTCCAATTGCTTCAGGCATAAGATTGGCCAACAGCTTGCCATCAGGTGAGATGATAGTCCTCTGCTCCATGTTGTAGTAATTTGCACATTCCATAATCAACTCTGGGCAGCGGATTGTTGGTGGGAAACCACCAGCTGCATAAAGTCCACTTCTGACAATATTGTGCGAAGTGACTGATGGATAATGGCCTCCAATTCCCATCATTTGTCTTCTGAAAGTCTCCAGATTGAAGGAGCCAAGGTTTGTGTCACTTAATTTTCCCAGTCTCGAAGAAAACTTGACTCTGGCAGGAAAGATTTTCTCAACTTCTTAATTACAGCCTGCCTCGATGCACTTGCCCTGCTAGATTCAGCATGATTTCCCCTTCCTGCAGCTCTTCTACTTGTTTCAGCCATCCTGCAGAAATAAAAAGCAGCCATTAGTACCTAAGACTTAGAAAAATAATAATACTTCAAGAGTCCCAACTGACTTTTGAAAATAAAAAGGCTGCAACACTTCGAAATTTCCATCTTCAAACCTCAACGCCTTTCTCACTTCAACACTTAGAAGTTTCTACTTGCAGCAACACAACCAGCAACTTGAAACTAATTGCTTCTCAAATTCGCACTTTCAGCAATTGAGAAATTTCTCTTAAGTTTGCACTTTCAGTAGCTTGAGAAATTTCTCCCAAATTCGCACCTTCAGCAACTTAGAAACTTTCTCTTTCAAGCCCGTACACTTCACTCTTCTTAAATTCATACTTCCAGCACTTGAGAAGTTTCTCCTTTGCAAACTCACACTTTCAGCAACTCAAATCTTCTCTTCTCAAATTCGTACTTTCAGCACTTGAGAAGTATTCAGCATTCAACAACCGGTGAGGAGTATGAAAAGAATTTGAATTCTTATAGCCAGGTCAAATTCTGGAAAAGGCTAATCTTAGCAAATATTTGAATTTTTGTTTTCCCTCCTTTGCCAGTCGCAACACTTGTCACTTGGAGCATTGGAATATTTGACTTCTAGAACTTTGAAAATTCATCACTCCTGCATAGGCCTGCTTCATCACGTTTGCACTTTAAAATATTAAATCAAGCATTTCTTCACAAACAATTTCATTTCAACTGGCTAAGGCATTTGATTTTACACTGGCAAAATTATTCCAATCATCCAGCTCAATTCATAAGCCAAAGCATTTTTTGTAAAAACATTTCTCTTATCTGCCTTAGAAAAATTTAATTTCGCCTAGGAAATTCATTAAATGGCGCCAGGCAAAAATCTCTGTCAAAACAACACGAGCAAGGTGTGGAACAAGTTTAAATCATCTCCCAGTGGGAAATGTCCAATACCCAGAAGAAATTTCCCTTCAGAACTTGTCGTTTTCATGTGTATCCGGGCGAAGGGGTAAGTTTAATTTTTATTATTTTGAAAAAAATAATAAAATTTGCTAAGGTTTATTGCATTTTGAATTCTAGGTGCATTTCACACTTGTGGTCTTCATTTTCATGCTTTGGCATTTTTCTTTGACTTCCTGAAGAAATTCCCTCATGTTCATGGGCGCATTTCACCTTAGGCTTGAAATTTTTTAACATCACCTCCTCCTTAGGTGTATTTTCTAATTTCACCTTGTAAATGCCTTAGAAACATTTAAATTCTTGTTAATCTTACCCTTGAAGGGCGCATTTTCATGTATCAACTTCCATTTTAACTCCTTAGGCATTTCCATGCCCTTAGCAATTTTCTCCCTTCAAGCTCCAACTTCCTTGGGCGCATTTGACATGGTGGGGAGGAATTTCCCACACCAAGACCTTACCTTGTTCTTATATTTCCCTTGGGCCCATTTTATCTAGGCAACTTCCATTCTTTGCTTTTGGGCGCATTTAGCATGTGGTGAGGGAAACTTTTCACACTTAGCGTTTTTCTTATAGCCAAACCCCTTTTACCTTGGGCGCATGTAATGTCCCCTTCCCAGCTGTGACCATTTCAGTTGACCGTTGGCCTATTCCGGAGACCCGTAGGCTACGCGGATGGTGAAATTAGGGTTTCCTGGTTTTGAGGAGGTTGTTGCTTGAGGTTCGGGATTCTGTTTGCGGATTCTTTCTGGGTTTTCAGAGAGCTTCGCAGTGATGTGTTCAGTTTGGCATTTCGGGCAACTTCGCGAATTTACTATTTTTAGTAAATTCTATTTTTGGTAGTGGACAGTTTGGGTTCAGTTCAGTTGGTCCTCTTCTTCAGTTGGTTCAGCTGGCACTTCAATTCTTGGCCTTGGGCGCATATTTCTTGGAGAGATAAGTATTTTCATTATAATATTATATTTTAATATTATGCCCCTTGCCTAGCAATACAACTTTAAGTTGTTTTAAAAGGGGAACCTTGAGGGTCTAGGCGTCATGGAGAGATAAGTTATATCTTTAAATGTCAAATATTGAGATGAAGAAAGGGACGCCTATTGAGAGAATTGATTTTATTTTAAAAAGAAAATACAAAGTGAAATATTTCATGGGTGAAAAAGGACGCCATTCTTTGGAGGGAAAAGGTGAATTTGAAATTAGGGTTTGGGCGCCTTCTGGAAGCTTCTAGATGTTTCTCTCTTGTCTATTTAATCAGGCCTCAGCTCTTCATTTGGTATCTTTTGTCTACTACACCGTTATGCTGCTGAATTGTCTTCAGGCACTCGCTTCGAGGAAAGCATCCCTCCTAGCATGGGCTCATCTTCTTGCTTGAAAGATAGCAACTAGTTGAGAAGTTAGCTTGTAATAGGTTTGAATTGCATTTCCAATTGAGTCATTGCATTTTGGGAGTTCTAGTTTACATTTTCTGTCATATTTTGATGTTGCTGAATGTCATTGAGGAATGTAAGATTTGCTCGCAGCTCATGAAATAAAAATGCTATCCTTCTGGGTATTGAATCTATCAATCTGTTTATGTGGGGCGACCATTCTTGCCAATTTCCAGATTTTATTTGGGTCTTTCTGATTTTATAGAGGAAAATCGCCCTTGCAGCTGGGCCGTACCATCTTGAAGTGCATCGAAGTTTGTGCAAAATAAATAAGGCTTGTTTTGGGTGGTTTAGGAATTGCATCTTGGGCGCCTATATCAGTATAGTAATCTGCATTTGATTTCTCGTCAATAGGATGTGTTTAGAGGGAGATATGTACAATTTTGTGAGTTATTATGTTGCTGTTCTGCATTAAATCTGTCAAATCAGTCATACCAGATTTAAGGAAGTTCATTAGTTGTGCGAGGGGTTGATATTCAAAGAGTTTGTGATTGTAGAAGAGGGATCTTATCTTGTTATAGCTTTGGAAGTTCTTACTGTTATGATATCTGGCAAGCTCTCTAATTTGCTGTAAGCTGAACAGTAGTACTGTCAGCAATTCATTCTCTTCATTTTGAATTTACATGTAATTCCCACTGAATAAGTGGAAGAGGCTGGCTTGCCGCCTATTTGCTTTCAGTTGAGTAGTTTAGGGACCCTCTGACCATATGCTCGCCATCCATCGGCGCCATTCTTGGTTAGGGTTACATTCTGTCATCATGCATTGATCCTCTGACCATATGCTCGCCATCACTCGGCGCCATTCTTGGTTAGAGTTCCTTCAGTTTGCATTGCATTGATCCTCTGACCATATGCTCGCCATCACTCGGCGCCATTCTTGGTTAGAGTTCCTTCAGTTCGCTTTTCATAGATCCTCTGACCAATGCTCACACCTTGCCCACATCGGGATCCTGGTGTACATTCTGGTTAGAGTTACTTTCCGCAACGTTTTGGTTTGTGCTAACCTTAACGGGTGCCTGTTGCATTGTAATCAATTGTGAAAAAATCAAAAAAAAAATTGCCCGGCTCATTACAGCACATTTCACATGTGGTGAAGGAACCTTTGAGCGCATTTCATCCTATGAGGGGGAACTTCAACACATGTGGGCACATTTGAGCATGTTAACTTCCATATGAGGGCGCATTTAGGGGGGGGTGAAGGAATTTTATGCCTTAGAAACTTTATCCCCTCTTCATTCCTTGTGGGCGCATTTGCTATAGGGAGGAGGAACTTGAAGGCGCATTTAGCATATGGGACTTCCAAGTGAGGGCGCATTTAGGGGGGTGGGAAGGAATTCCCACGCCTTAGAATATTTTTGCCATGCCTTCTCCTTGTGGGCACATTTCAAGGTGTGAGGAGGAATTTCCATCAAGCTTGGGCACATTTAGCATATGGTGGAGGAATTTTCATGCCTTAGAACATTTTTTAACAATCTCCCTTCATGAGGGCGCATTTCCCACATGCTACTTCCATTCTTCTTACTTAGAATTTCTTTCATGCTACCACCTCACCTTGGGCACATTTCATGCTTCCTCCTGCCAGACTTCAACTTGGAAATCTTTAATGCCTCAGCTACCTCGGCACTCTATTTTTAGTAAATGTTGGAGACATGTGCCTTTCCATGCTTTTTCACCCGTTCTGAAACTGGAGCTGGCGTGATTATGCTTCTTGTGACCTTGCTACCTTGTTTATACCTGTTGTCCAAGCTTGCCTGCTATTTTTAGCCATCCTGTTGTTTTTAGCAAACCCTAAAATTGATTGACCTCTGCAGCTTCGTTTGACCTGAAATTTGTTCCATATGATCTTGATGTTTTAAGTGACCTATTCACACCTACCCTCGGCACAAACCTGCTATTTATAGCCGTGAAGTGACTTACTAAATAGTAAGTACTTAGATTTTGCCAGTAGGTTGCCTGAAAGATGCTGATCATGAAGGTGCACTTTATTTGACGACTTTTGTATTTCATCCCCCTATTTTTAGGCATAAAGGTGGAAACCCTAATTTGACTTGCGCGTGCCCCAAACAACTTTTGCCTGACTTGGTTCCTGTTGCATGTTGTTCTGCCCGTGAAACTGGAGTGCGAGGAGCTGCCCAGAGTGTACCTGCTAAAAAAACTAAATGCCCGGAAAGCGACTAACCAGTTGTCGGATGAGTTTGCATGTTAAACTGCCCATGGGATCTCAAAAAACCCAGAAAACTGGTCCACATGCGAGCACTGGCTAAAAATAGTAAGTCCTTGAAAAATGATCAACTCCGCTTGCATGTGACATCACTGCGAAGCTCTTGTAAAACCCATGAGGAATATCCAGACATGCACTGAAAAACCCTGCATGCAAACCCTAAAAATAGCCTTTGAAGGCTGAACCGTTGAAAGTCATCATCCCGGCTTGCATGTTATACCATCACGAAGGTCTTGAAAAACCCACAAACATTCTCCAGTCATGCATTGAAAAATCACACATGTGCACCCTAAAAATGGCTCTTGAAGCCTGAACTGCTAAAAATAGCAAGTTGTCAGAATTTGTTCCAATTTTACGTGCAGGCACCTTGAAGTTACCTAGATGTGCCGAAGCAGTCAGAATCCCAAAATTCTAAGGAAAAGATCTCCCAATTAAGTACTTACTAAAAATAGTAAGTTGTCAAATTTCAGTGAAAATTTGATGGGATCCTACCTTGAGCCTTCTGATTGTAGCGTTGTGCTCAGATTTCGCTTTGATAACCCATTTGACCTCAAACAAGCCTGAAGGATAAAAAACCCTAATTTCACAAACTTAGCCAACATTTCAACCTAGGTCAAACAACGGGACACCCCCAGAAGGACAAAAAGATCAGAGAGAGAGAGAGAGAAAACCAAAGCCAAAAGACCAGAATGGAGCAAAATTTAGGGGGTCCCCATTTGAATGGGGTGATGTGTGAAAAGGTCACAACACCTCATACAGCTGCCTCAGGAACTCCATGAATACTGTCTTATCCGAAGGATAACGTGGTAGCATAGCTAGATTTCCTGTGTATCCATAGACACGGATGTAGGTATATGTAGGGAACTGAATGTACCAGTCTGCCCAATCTTCCATTGCCGCTCTAGCAACTGCTGAGATGCGAATGTGCAACTCCCAGTCCAAGTTTCTTACTGTATATGTTAAGAAAGCCTCCTGCACACGTTTGAAATGTCTTTCAGCCTTTGTGAACTCAAGCTGATCATAGTAACGACAGACTTTCTATGCACTGAGTATGCCCACCATGTTCAACCCTCTAAACTGACCCTGATAGGCGATCAAGTACACGAGGTAGGAACACATATGAAACTGGTGCACAACTAGGAAACCAGTGATTTGCTCGTGAATAGCATCACTGGTGAAGGATGCCCAATCATAATGCTCTTGCCCATAGATGATTCAACCAATGATATAATACATCCATGGGTGGAATTTATTGGCCTCTGCATGACCTAAGACACGATTAAGTAGTGTAATCAGAATTGCTTACTCATCTTTGTATTCACCACGACCCACATTGTTTGGCAACTTGGTCTTTTTTTGTTTCAACCACCTCTCTGTCATTCTGTCATCTTACTCTGACACTTATCCAATTCAGCATTGAATGCTTGCTCACTCTGACTCATAGAAATAACCAGACCATCTGGATGCTGAGGAATACCCAGACTTCTCTCAATATCCAAGGGTTTGAGACTACAAATAACACACCCATCTACTGACTGTATCTCCCGTGCAGCGGAATTGTAATGCTTAATACAAGATATTACGAATTCTACACAATGAACTGAGAAAGGTATGGAAGCGGCCTTGTTGGGTGAAAATAATGTAATCAACTTTTCAATAGATTACGCTATCTAGATTTCAGCCACAGCTATGTGAGATATAATCTCTCCTCTCAGAAAGGGGAGGCGCCCTTCTTACTGCTAACTGAAGCTATAGTAAAACTAATAAAATACTTACAAAATGTACACTAAACTTACGAAATTGGGGGGGGAGGGGGGGGGAGAGGTGCGGGGCAGTGTGTTACATTCATGCTTCTCTCTTTTTTCAGAGAAGATGTTTACAATGCTTCACGATTTGAAAGTTCTAGATGTAATAACTGAAACGTGGCAAAAAGCAGTAATGCCAATATCTCTATCTTGTCAAAGCAAAGCGTAGAGATACCAGATGTGATTTATAATAACAAAAACAAAGGAAAAGGGAAAGCTCACGAAGGCACAAAGTCGTTCCGTAGCTTTTTCAATGTTGGATCTGTAGAAGACGTATCGTTTGTTGCATTAGAAGCACAAAGTCTTCTTAGATGCAGCAATTCCTCAAACAACATGAACGATTACAAGCACAAAGTCTTGTAGATCTTTCAACCAAAACATCCACACATAAAAGTAAATCCAAATAATAGATGTAACACAAAGTTCACATAAACTACTTGAAGACCTTCAAATACCATTCGCTAATCACCACCAATCTTACTCAAATCCAAAGAGAATTGATTCCAACACAAAGTCTGGCATGCAACTTCCTTCTTTATTGATTAAATTCAGTTTCACAAAATTGAACACAAAGTTTCAAAGTTCGTTTCAAAGGGGCAGCACTTTGTTGCAAAATATCAAAAGGTAAATAATACAATAGAAATCCCTCATATATATAGAAAAGGGAGATGAGTTAATCTAGGAAATTAGGTGAGCAAAAAAAGGAAACCCAAATTTAACTAAGTGTAATTTTTCTCTGAGAAGTTACATCTCATATTTTTGGTGTAATTACACTTTACAAAAAGACATTTAAGATGTCAAAAACTATTTACAAAATGCATATGGGAATGCATCAAAACATTCAACACTGAGAGATCAGGAATCTTCATGGTTCCTTGCTTGGGCACGGAGTCTTCATATTTCTTCCTAGTCTCCTACATGAACTTTTCATCCGGACCAACGATGTAATCCACAACGGTGTGAATTCTTGTGATCGGCCTTCTGGCCAATGAATGGATTTTCTTGCACATGTTGCATGGTGGCTTCTTTGTAGATCTGGGATAGTTCACTGGATTGGAAAATGTCACCTTCAGGATCACTTGATGAAATCTGGAGAGAAACTGCAAGGATGGTGAATCAATAGACACTAGCAGAAAAAAGTAGCATTGGGAAGCGTGAAGCGAGAAAACAATGTGGAGAAAGCATGATACAAATGTCGAGACACGAAAAACGAGGTGAAAAACCGACAAAAAGTGGTTCAGAGCGAAACTGGAGTGGTTTGGAAGTGTTTAAGGCAAAAACTGCCAAAAGTGTAATGGTACTAAAAATCAACGCCCTTGCACTTAGGAGAATGTTCTTAGGTGCAATGGCGCTGACCTTGCACTTTATGTGTAAGTTTGGCAAAAAATATGTCAGGGCGTTGAAAATCAGCAACCTAGCACTTGGGCTCAACACTTAGTGAAAAACTGGGAAAAGTGCACCTGAGTCAAAAATCACCGCCTTGGTCAGTTTTTACTAAGTCTGGAAAAAGTGCACAAACGCTAAAAATCAGAGCTTGTGCACCAATTTGAAAAACTGGGAAAAGTGCAATGGCGCTAAAAATCAACGCCCTTGCACCAAGTCAACTTTACACTTAAGTGCAATGGCGCTAAAAATCAACACCCTTGCACTTTCAACACTTAGAGAAATTTCTGAAAATGTTAAAGCGCTTTTTTACGGAGCTTTTACACTTTTCCCAATTTTGACCAAGTATAAGGAAAAAGTGCACAAGCGCTAAAAATCAAAGCTCTTGCACCAAATACTAACTTTAGGTGCAAGGGCGCTAAAAACTAGAGCTCTTGCACTTTGGAGGCAAAAGAAAGAAGTCAAGAATGAAATGGAGTGAACCAAAATCACTTTTAAGTGATTTAGGAGTGTTAAACTAACTCAAGTCACCCACTTAATTGAGGCACAAAAAGTGGCACTTTCAGTGAAAAGTGCAAACGAACTCAAAAAAGGCGCTTTAGTCAAAAATTGACTAAGTCATGAAGTTCAGTGCAATGGCGCACAAAATCAATGCCTTTGCACCAAAATCCAAAATCACTTAAGTGCAAGGGCGCTGATTTTTGGCGCCCTTGCACTTTTCATACTTAGAAAAAAAAATTAACAAGTGCAGGAGTGCTCTTTTTTGGAGCTTTTGCACTTTTTCTAGTTTCGCGAAGTATGATCAGTGAAAGTTCGTGCGAGCACTCGTTTCGAAGGTCTTTGCAAGGCGAACGCAGGGGGATGCTCAAATTGGCTATCTGAGATTTTGGAAAACATTTCGAGGTGGATCGAAAATCGCCTCATTTTGCGTGCTTGAACATCATGAACCTAGGAAACAGACAAGTTTCGTAGGGGGGTTATCTATGGAACGAGCGTTGCTAGTTTCCATGATAAAAGGCCTCAAGTAACTCGAACTGCTGTATGTTCTGGATTATCGAATCTCTGATCTTGAGTGGATCCAAAACTACTTCTGGAAGCACCTTATGTAGATTCATATCAACTGTCTCGATGGAGTCATGAGTCAAGACTAACTTGGTCTTGAATTCGAGCTGAGTGAACTGCATTCTGAAAAACTCGCCTGTTGACTGTGAACACGGCTATATTCTGACAACTTTTATGGAAGGCTAAAAATAGCTTGTCGGAGATAAATTTTCACGAAAAATTCTGAGATATGGGTTTTGCTCAGAAAATGATTCTAAGACAACCCAAAACGTCGGAAATGTAAAAATTCGACTTTCACTCAGCCATGCAAAGGAATTTCAGTTAAGAAAATTAGAGCCTCAAGAACTGATGCTCTGGAACAAATTTTCCTAAAAATTCTAGCACACGGATTTGTCTGAGGAAATCGTTCTGAATCAATCCAGCTGTTTTGTTTTGCCAAAATTTGCCAATTCTTCGAACATGTGAGAATTCTAGACGAGAAAATGGAAGAATTCTAGAAAAGAAGAAAGATGTTTTTTAGTTTTTAAATTTCTTTTGTCAAAATCGCCACTTTGCCTTAAATTCTGCTGTTGAATCTGGACCTGTACCTGCAACAAAATGTTTCTGATGCCTTCGAATTTGATTATCTGATGAAAATTCGCCAATCTCTTGAAGAAATTTGAATTCTCTAAGCTGGATGAATGAGAAATGGCGCCATACTTGCAATAAATAGACAAAATCGTCCCATAAAAGCAAGACTGCAAGCTCTGAAAACCCTTACTCTGAAGGAAAGAATTCGATTGGCCCTCCACCAGCTGAACTGCCACTGACTCTGAGTCTCGTGAATAAAAATAATATTTAATTTGTACATGCGAATTTATGAATATACATTAAAAGAGGTGCCAATATTTAATTCTTTGAAGAAAATTGCATTTTAATGTTTTGCATGCAAAAATTAAATATTAAAACATTATTTTAATCATTTAGCCAAAAATAGCATCTAGATGTGCTCGGCAAACTTCACTGATTCTAGAAAGTCCAAATTTGACCTTCTAGGCATCCATTTGCAAGAGTTATTGGATTTTTGACTATCTCCTATTTTATAGCTGACTGCAAAGTTACACTTGGCTATGTTCAGCTCTAATTTCCAGGTGACTGAGTGAAACTGTGACTGATCTGAGATATCTATTACGAAGCCTGCATAGCGAGGATGAAATGTCTATTGGGAGCTGCAACGGCTAAAATCGACATTTGACACCTCAAACAATTAGGCGCCTTTGATTAAATTGATGCAATGATTCCAGAGCCTTTTCTCCGTTTTGCCATCTGACGCTTCAAACTGCCACTGACGGTGAATGATGAGCCCTGCTGACTGGATGATAGGTTCATTACGTGACTTAAAGCGCTCTGCATCCAACGACTGTATGTAAGGTACTTGAAATTTGTATCAGGAACTCCAAAAAGATGGGCGCCCCTGGCCTGTGAAAGCGCAAATACCCTTTTGACAGAAGTGTGACTTTCATCTGAACACCATACTTTGACCCCTGACACCAGAAGCTGGAGTGCTCCGATTTGTGCATCGTCTGTCTCTTTGCGTAGCTGGATCATCTTGCAAGAGATGTCTCTAGAGGTGACGAAGCGAGAAAACTGCTTCCAAGACCTCAAAGAGAAGGGCACCTTTTTTCAAGGAGATGTGTACTTTCCATACTTGGCCATTTTCTGGTTGCTTTCACTTTTCAGCATTCTCACATTGACCTCGCACGTATGAGCGTTTGCCAAATCTCGGAGGCTGGCAGCTAGGCTCGTTGGATAGCTAGAGTAATTGCGCACAAGTCTCGTGAAGACTATGAATGCAAATAACCTCATCTGGCAGGCCTAAAGTCTGGGCACCCCTAGCCTACAAATATGCAGCTGTGTATAACTACATTTCTCCATCCTCTGATTTATGTGCTCAATAGAACCTCTGTCATGGTTACTTGGAATGTTGGATCACCTTGCGAACTAATGCGTTGCGAAGCTAGACTAGATTCGAAAAGATCTCAGGAAGACCCTATCTACAAGTTCACACATCTGAGAAGCCAAATTCAAGGGCGCCCCTGAGCTACAAGGGCGCAGAAACCATCAACTTGACAGTCTTTGTGACATGTACTCTCCCTGTACCTCCAACTTCTGACCTCGATAACCGGAGTTTTGCACTACGTACATCTTCGATCGATAGCTCGTCGAAAAGCTGGGCTAATCCTGAAGAGATTGAATCCATTAACAAACACATGCAACAAGATCTAAGCCTCCAAAAAGAAGGGCGCCCCTGAGCCACAGGGGCGCAAATCTGTTTTTTGTTTGAAAATTCATCTGTCTTTGCTTTGAAAAACACCTTCTCCGGCCACTGAAATGACCTTGTAGAAGTATAACCTTGTTATGAGATGCTCCTCAATCATTCATGCTCTGTTCTGGATCCCAGGTTCAGGTTCTGACCTCTAGGTACTCACCAATTGTTGTTGACGACTGACATGACAATGACCAAAGTCCATACTTGACCCGCCCAAAAACTTGTATTTTGACATCGTTTTAACAAAGTTTAAACTCTTTAAGCAAAATGCCTTAAGGAAGCAAAAATTTGGTTTGGGTAACAACAGCTTGCTAATTGGTTTTGCATCTGACCCATGTTTTGAAGCAAAGTGTTCAAAACAGGGTCATTAGACGATGTAGGACCAGTAGAGCCGCCACCGTACCCACCTCCAGAGCCGCCTCCCAAGCCCGCGTCGGATCTTCCACCATGACCACCGCCTTGACCACCGTCGGAGCCACCACCGGCGCCACCACTGTGACCAAAACCACCAACACTCATTCCACCAGAGCCCCCACCACAAGGGGCACTAGGAGTGAAGCTAAATCCAAGGGGTATTGTATTCCCCTTGATTGTGTGGGATGTTTGAGGAGCAAAGGAAATGTTGATCGAAGGGCCTATTTCAACCATGCTTACGGACATTGTAGGCATTGAGACACCTATATGTTTCTCATAGGCATCGAGCACCATCCCTTGGGTAGTACTTGATCTCATGTTATACGAAGGGATGTATGCTTCAGTTAGATCAGTGAGGCCACGTAAGAATTCTATGCCCGTCCGATCTTTTCCTAACATACATCTCACCTCATTAACAAGCCTAGCAACTCTTGCCATATTTGGTACTTTCTCCAAGTGATTTCCGAGATCTAGCAATCTTTTGTCTAATGCCATAAGGTTTTGTGCAGGAATGTGTACAACATCATCCTCATCCACAGACGAGGCTGTAGGGGATGCTAGAGGAGTGGGTACATGAGTGGTCTCATCAACGAAACCCATCTTGGTTGCCGAGATCTCTTCTTGAGAAAAATAGCTGATAGTAAAGCCTGTCTTAAAGCCTATAGTAAAGCCGATAGTGACCTTCATCGTATCCATTTGTAAGTGTTGCACACTTCTTCTGACAACATACCCGGAGGTCATAGACTAGGTTGTGATGCTCATAAAACCCCACAACACCCAGTCTGTAACGGTCGCCGAGTGTGAGGGAGAGAGTCTCAACACAAAGGAACAAATAGACGTTGTTCACGTAAAATGTAGAGGGGGACCGACCACACCAAGGCCCCAAGTCACGGAGAGTCGAGAGTAGAAGGCTGCCCTGATCTACCTCAAGTTGGACAAGTGTTTGATGCTAAGGGTAGAGAATAAAGAGCACTCTCAGTGCTTTTATCAATCTGCTGACCCAAAGGTTATGTTCGGACTAAGTGAGCAAGTTTATGTAACCAAGATTGCGACTCCATCAACTCTTTGCCAGAGGATAGCAGCGCGCAACAAGGAGGACAATGTGGTGCACTAGCATCTCACAGGTGCATTGTCATCCATACGGGCAAATAGTGAAAAAGGACAACCAAAGGTAATAAAAACCCTACTAACAACTTAGCTACTGAGGTTTGAAGTGATGATGAAAACAAGAAATGACTGAATAACTGAAATATTAAGAGAATGCTATAAGAAGTGACAATAATAAGAGAGGTAAGAGTTCAACTCATGAAAGGTCCAGTTCTCCCGCAAGCTCCACACGAACAAGTACCTACACACAACAAAGCGGGGAAAAATATTGACGTCGTTTCGGGGCTTACCGTAGTCAAACCTCCGTTTTGGTATTTCCACCTCCACGGACAGCCAAATCGATAAAGAAATAAAAATATGATAAAGAAAGTATGTTGGAAAGGAAATGATACCAAACAATACAAGAAACACTATGCTACTCAAATCCAACAATGATGCAATAGTCAGCAAATAATATCACCCTCAACCAAAGGTGCTCAAGGCCAATGTCATGTCCCCAAAATTGTAACACCAAATATGAAATATTGAAACACAAAACTAAATAAATTGCCATTTATCTATTATTATCATAAGTATAATTAGCGTAGATAATAATACAATTATCTATTGAATAGAGAAATTAATATCATTAAATTAAAATATCATAATAATAGAAAGTCACAAGAAATTGATATTATCTATGCCTTAGTAAATAATAATGTAATTGATATCATAGTAAATAATAATAACAATTAACATCATACTATCATAGTAAATAATAAAAATTAATATCATTAATTGGAAATATCAAAATAATAAGAAACTATGCCTCACTAAATAATAATAATAAACTACCATAAATATTATAATCATAAAATAACCCAAGCCCAATTCAAAGGCTAAATATAAAATATAAAATAAAATAAAATAAACAAATATAGAATAAAATAAAATAAACAAAATAAACAAATAAATACAGCAAACTAATCAACATTGATTATGAAAGGGCAGCGGTTAAGTGAGAAGGTATTAGCATATACAAAGAGGTGTGTTGCTTTGAAGTGGTGCGATTTCCACCAAAAGACATACCCCTTATCTAATTGGGGATATTTAAAGGGGAGAGGCCTTCAAGCAATGGGGGGAATTGTATGGAATGGGATGTGAATAAAGAGGAAGGGAATAAAACTGTTAATTCTGATTCATGTTTTATTCAATATAATAATGATCATAGTTTATTTCATATAGGGATGGTTAGAGTAAGTTTAATATTATTATAAATATAGATATATATATATATATGGAATATATATACCAAAGTAATCATTATAAATGGGAACCAACTAGGAATAATAATATGTATATGTTTATTTAGGATATATAGATATATTATATATGATCATGCTTGCAGCAATTATTAAGCCTTATAAATAATGGTAACTCTTTAATATAAACATAAGTAGATTATGTATATTTATGAATTGTCCTCATCCTATGATCAATCCAATATAAGGTTGAAAGAGGTGAGTAAGGAATCGAAAAACGTGGAGAGATGCAACAATTCAGGTGATGTATTCACTTAACAATAATATTTAGCATATTTTGAATATAAGAAGCTGATATTGCTAATTTGATCATTGGTGTTGCTAGACTCATTGACTGTATTGTAATTGGCCTCATTGCATAAACTATTGGGGGAATACACATATGAAAATAATTTAAGGAATTCACACATATGACTTCTCTTCTGCATTATTAATTCACCTCTTTGCCCAAGAACAGAATTATAGAAACAAACTGAGAAATACATCATCCCAAGAGGATGACGTCTGATAGAACATAGAACAAAATCTTGTCTTCAGGCATTCTGCATACATTGGTGATCTTTTTGAGCTAGGCCATTTAGATAATTCAAGTTGCATTAGAAAAGAAATCATTACTTGCTCTTTGATATCAGTTTCCTCTTATTGTCAGAAATTCATTTTAATATCTGTGTAATATGATAGGAACAATCGCACAAGAAAGTATACTACCAAAAATTGCATGAATAGTTTCTTTATATTTCTAAATGCATTTCCAATTCACTTCATGAATATAACATAGGAACGTATCTACTTGTGCATTTTGCTAACTTTTCTTAAAAGCATCTCATTGAATATATGAACTATCTCTTTCCTAAGTATCAGAAATAGAATGATAATAAATACATTTATTATGTTTATGTAAAGATTGTCTTCTTTGTGATTGTTACCCTATTAGGCGATGAAGTATAGTCCAAGTGGTTAGCCTAAAAACTCCCCTCTCATGTTCCTAGTCCCGAGAAACGGGTTAGACATAGAGAGGTGGGGCTCCCACTATAGGAAACTACACTATTATAGGGGTGGTAGGTCGTAGGCCTTGGTCCGTAGGACTTCACCTTGTCCTAATAAGGCAAGTGTCTTCTGAGGTACTATCATGTATGGAGAATGCAGGTGCTAAGCCGTTGGGAAAGGAGGATTGTGAGAGGCAACTTCCCGTGCCCAACACAAAGGCTTCAAGGTAGATCCATACAGGGCACTCCTCTTGCTTGTTAAAATTGCATTTATGATTATGCTTATATTTTGGATATCTAGATATTAATGCTAACAGATATATGTTATGTGGAAATGTTGTTAATATGGTGAATGCAGATTTCAAACCAAGATTACTTCATTAAAAAGAACATTCATTTGGAAGGAAGAAACCCTAAACCTAATCAACAAATAAATTCTAGACCAAACCGGGTAAGGGACATTACAGCCAATGAGAGAGGAATGCAAGTCTACAACCATAGCAAAGTCGATGTGGCCGCAGTGACGCCGAAGGGAGTCTTTCAAGACACCAAGTTGCAGCTTTTGTGGTAGATGTGAAGAATGTTGTGATGTTGGAATGAAAGCGTCAATAATGTAGAAAGTAGCCAAGAAACATGAGAGAATGTGCTCAAGAGTGATGTAGAAGCATGAAGATTGTCAAGAATGTGTAGAGAGCGTCAAGAATCACGAAGAAGTCTGAATGAATAAGAAAGATAGGCATTTAAGATGATTTAGGAGGGAAAGAGACATTCAAAGGATAGTTAGGAGGCGCAGATACATTACACTTTGGCCCCAATGGCGAACGTAACGCCTCTGCAGATTCCAGGGGCAGGAATCCAGTCAGGATGGCAACGCGTCGTGCAAATGTCCACGTGTCACACGCGCGTCCCTTACAAAATTTCCCCCATCGACACTACAGACAAGCGCCAAGTGGATGGAGTACGGACGGAGGATGTGGAATTACATCGTCTGGTTTGATTTTCTAAGGTGAAGGATGTAAAAGGGAGAACTTGCAAGGGGGGTGCAAATTCACGCCTATACAATTTCGATCAGGCATCTCTTGTAAGTTGCATATATGAATACAGAAAGCATGGATTGGAATGTGCGGCTAAATGCTTCTCATTTGCTTGTTCACATGGAAGAATACAACTAGAGTACGGACAGAGGATGTGGAATTACATCGTCTGGTTTGATTTTCTAAGGTGAAGGGTGTAAAAGGGGGAACTTGCAAGGGGGGTACAAATTCACGCCTATACAATTTCGATCAGGCATCTCTTGTAAGTTGCATATATGAATACAGAAAGCATGGATTGGAATGTGCGGCTACATGCTTCTCATTTGCTTGTTCACATGGAAGAATACAACTAGAGTGCTTGATGCTTCAAAAACTTTACATGCAAGTGTATTGTAATCTTGTTTCATAAGATAATACATTAAGTGTGTAAGTGCTTTTGGAGGCTGGTCCTTGCATCTGACCTTTGACCTTAGGCATTCCATTAGGCATTTGTAATGGGCACCCCTGAATGCTGAAAGGAATTTTGACAAACAATTTGCATCCAACTTCTTATTTCTCCGTTTAATGTTTAATTCCCTTATGACTTCCGGAAATGAGACATTTGTTTGTTTGTTTTATGTTTTGGCATAAACTTGAAAACACACAACATGAACAAGAAGGAAACTACAATAATATGCAATCTGGAAACTGACTACTGCTGGTAAAATATTATTTCAATAAGAAGCAAATATATGGCAAGTTATCAACTCACGAATTTCTACAGCATTATAATGTTTCATCAAATGTTTACAAAATCTGCTGCTACAGTGGTATGAATAGTACCCGTGAATAGTGTCACGCTACAGTAGCGTGAATAGTGTCGTGCTACAGTAACATGAATAGTGTTGCGCTACAGTACTGTTATAATCTGCCCTCAAATGGTTCAATATCTTCTTGAAATCATTCCCTCAAAGTGACATAAGCATCGGACAAATAGAGAGGAAGATAAGAACGAAACCCCCAATCTACCTGTAGCTGAAAATGCACCCAATCTGCCTGTTAATGGAGCTGATAGCAATAGATTCCAAAGGCCAAACCCCAAGGGAATGACGTCTAGAATGTCACAAAAGAGGATAGACGTCCTCTAATGCTAAGAACGGATCTGCAACTCACACACCAATTTCTTCTCATATTCAACATATTTAATGAAGCCACAAATGCTTCCTTTTATTCTATTTCCAAGGGTCGACTCAACTTTCATGGGCAATGTGGGAGAAGAGATGTGCAATATAAAACATATATTAAAATATCCCCTTATGTCTCCCTTGGGTACACATCCCCATAAAATAAATATTAAAGTAACACTTTAATATTTTACAATTAAATTAAATGTTACTTTAATAAAACTTTAGGTATTAAAATGTATTAGCAATCAGACTCCGAATAATGCGAGTGATAGCTCGTCGGAAAGCTCTCACCGAGGAGTATCAAATCCAATCACCAAAATTGGTCTCCACTGTGTCCTGCTGACTTACTAAAAATAGTAAGTATGCCTGAAACTGAGTAAATCAACTTTGTTTTGGCTCAAACTGGAAATGACTAGGCCAAAACACTCTAGGATCCCCTTAAACCCTTCGTTAGCCCTCGGGACCATGTAGAACAAGGCTAACGCACACACACTTGGTCAACTGCTAAAGTGGGGACATTACAGCATTCATGGGTTAGGATTTGAGCACTAAGCCTTATTGGCTTCAACTAATTAAAAAATAAATGTGCACATCTTGATCTAGATATGCCTCTAGAGGACATGGACATAAAGTTATTTGATTATTGTGAGAACAAATGCCAAAGCACAAAAAAAATCCTTTAAGATATTCATATTACATATCATGAATATAACAAAGAAACAAGGTATACAAAGTGTACTGGCAAACTAAATGAAACTGAACTCCACATCACATACTGCTTGTCATCATATTGTAACTAGAAAAGACGATCAGCTTTGGAAGATGGAGAAAAAAATGTTGATGATTGAACCACAAAATTATCAAAAAAAAAGGGGGATGCCTAATACCAAAATTGAAGTTTCCAGCTTCTATATGCATTTTTATATTGCACTATTGCTTCTTCAATTTATCTTGTTACTTTACTGCTATTCCAGCATGAGTATGTTTGCATATTTCCTTTCCTGGTTTTATCTTTCAGTTTTGAGTTCAGCCCCAAATTTTAATTAGTGAAACATGTAATGAGAAGATTGAAGTAGTGTGCTATACATTATGTCCAGTTGTCTATAATCTCACACAAGCTTCTGTATTGTGAATTGTCTATTCACATCTTAATTTTCTGATTTCCTAAACAGCACTATAGGATATATTGATATTGTTATAGTTCAAGTGCGGTATTAGACAATGTAGTAAATTTGCAATGGTAATAAACTGATATCTCATAAATAATCACCATGAATTGTAGTGAATTAGGTCTACTTTTCATATAGGTCTACTTTTCATATTAGAGACAATTTTCCAGACAATGTATGCAATGGAAAAAAGTCATAATGCACTTAACTTATGCTTCCAGCTTTAACTCCACCATATAACATAATTTGCATACCTAAGGAAAAGGTTAACACTATGATATATCCAGTGTTCCACGGAGTTTCCCGACGGGGACGGGGGGACAGAGGGTCTAAGATTGGGGACGGCGGGGAGACGGCAGGGGGACGGCAGCAGGGGCGGCGGGGGGGCGGTGCTGATATACATATGGTACTTGAATAACTAGTTATAAAAAGATGTTTAAGAATAACATTTCAAATTAAACTTTGGCAAATTAATAAAATTGCAAATACTAACATTTTAAATAATTGAATACTATTACTAAAAGACTAAAAGTAAATAAAATATTAAAATTTGACAAATGAAATTGTCGAATTTGAGATTTCTATTATATGAATATCAAAAATATGACACGTCACATCATAATATCATATCATAAAGATGATTACAATGAGTAGCATGATACATTGATATCAAAATAAGTACAAAATGCAAAAACGCAAAATCATAATATCATATCATAAAGATGATACAACGAGTTGCAAAACATCAAATGTGAAATGGCATATGTGAGCAAAAAAATGAAGAATGAGAGTGTTTTGTTTAGCTTAGAGGCTTTTAGAAGGGTCCCACAAGCCTTTAGGGTTCGGCCCAAGGCTCACATTCCTAGAAAAGTAAAAGATTTTTTTTTTTAAATTTGCTTTTTTGCACATCCTAGCGGGGGGACTTCTAGGCGTCTCTGAGACGCTTGAGGGACAGCTAGAAGTCCCCGAGACGTCTTGGGGACATCTAGGAGTCCCCGGCGTTTCCTCGGAGTCTCCCAAGTCCCGACGGTGGTGGGGGCACGACGGGGGGACGTTTCTCAACTGTCCCCAAGTCTCTGAAACGTCTGGGTCGGGGGGACGGCTAGATTTTGGGGGGGGACGCATCCCCGTGGAACACTGGATATATCATAATTTGACACAAGTTAACATTAGTTTTAGTTATGAAACTACAGTTCGGTGAGGTGTCTAATAGATCTATTTTCCATTCAAATAAAAGTTCCTTCCCACCTAAAGGCCATTATTTAGAGTCTAGACTCTATAAAATTGCAAAAGATCTGTAAGCATTCAACCTTCACTTATATGTGTAAGAAATTACTAATTAGTCACTTATGATTAAAGTACATTGACCTATATTACATTCCTTATGATGAGTGTAATATCTATCTTCCATCCTTGAATATCTATATTCTAAACACAGATCCTATTATGCTCTACTTGGGAAAGTAAACTTAATTACAAGTTTGGTCCAAGTATAATAAGACTATACTTATGAAAGATTGTGCATACCTGTTGAAGTACACCTAGAGAACTCCTACTCAAGGCCTGCTAAATAGTATACCTATACTGCATATTTCCTCCCAGTAATATGAAATTTCTAAAATGGCAGGCTGAATTGAGTAGGGGAAGAGGCTTTCCATCATTCAATTTTTTAATGCTACTAGGTAAAGGCAAGCAAAAGCATCCTTCAATTTAAATCTCCAAACAAGAGCAAGTCAAGATAAATAAGTAAAGAATGTCTTTTAGGTCATAGCCAAGCTAGGATTTCCATACCTTATTTATTTTTCAAATTTTGTACCCTGGATTTTCACGTCATGACGATGATAGGGAGAAAACCCGACATTGCTAATCCTAGTATACCCAAAATATGTATAGAAAGAAGGCATAAACTATTTAGCAGAATTGCTCTACAAGGAAAGCATATTTTTTGGGACATAGAGATGAATGAAAAAGACTAAATCTAGGTGCTGACTTACAGTAGAAACAACTGAACAAAAGAATGACATGAGACATTGTAAAAGACAAAATAATGACTTGATACATTGTAAAGGACAAAAGAATGACTTGATACATTGTAAAGGACAAGAATGACTTGATAGAACCAGAAAACTAATCATTCTGGCAAGACTCAATAAAACTCACTGGGCCTCATTCAAACTTGGCTCCACTCCACAAAACTTGAAAGGTGTCAAAAATAACTCAGGCCAACACTTGTAAATACTTGACAAGAATTACAGTGTATTTTAAAATTAAAGAAAATAATCAGTCATCAGAAAATCTAAATAGTGGGACTTTGAGGGAATAAAACATTCACTCAAATGAAAACCCAAAGTCATCCATGTGTTATCAAGCACTATACAAGTAGAACATTTAAATCAACATGAGTTTCGTGCAAAAATATTGAAATAGCAAGCAACAAAAGGAAAAACTAAAAAGTATTGAGTCTTAACATGGATCTAAATTCTTGGCAAGGGATATGCCAAATCTATTTGAGAAAAGATGCAATTAAGCATCACAAAGACAACAAAAACAAGAAAATAGAATTCATAAAGTACACAAACACTAATTATAGAACAGACCACCAAGATTGTGCCAGCTACACATCTAATGGTTGGCAATCTCTTGAAGAAAATGGGGATGTTAGCCACTTCTATTTGATGGGCAGCCACAGAAGGCCCCATAATCTCCCCGACCAGAGAGTGATGTTACTGCTAGAGAAAACTATGATAAACACATCAACATGAGGGCTTTCATTATTCAAAGACTACTTTCTTAATGATAATTTTACATAAAGTTTCTTGAAAAGTGCAATATGATTTTTAATTTCCTTGAAAGGTCCAATCTATTGCCTATGTTCCTATCTTAATTAGAAGAATAGTTTAAGAAATCAAACTCCATACCTTCTGCTTAAGCCCTCTAATTCAGCCTTCTTCACCTCGTTCGTAGGTGGAATCCCACCATTTTTCCAAGCCTCCATGCGTTCAGGACTATTACTCACAAGTACTAGTTTGCTCAAGTAGAGGGCATCTCTGTCTTCAAGTTTGTACGATTGAATTTGTTCTTTCATGATCATCAATGGGTAAAAGAACCACTCAACCACTCGATCATCAGCTCTATCAGACTTTGTCAAGTCTGCACCATCAGCTGCAAAAATAAAGACAGACTAAGAAGCCCAAGTTCAGTTAAAAAGAAATTGGTTCAAAACTACCATACTGTATCAATTAGTTTGTCTACACAGGGAGTAGAATTCCATACAGAGAAGGAAGTCAAGGGAATCGAAATTTGCAGGGTGAAGAAGGGTCTGTAGAATGCTATACGCCAAAAGACCAACACTTAGAATTCTGGACTTCCCAGTAGAGATCCACTCCTCAATGTCTGAAACCCTTATCACACCATCTCGCACCAAGGCTCTTCCATAAAACTCACAGGAATGAAAAAGTCGATCCCATATCTGACAAAATTCAGTTTTAAAGATCTTTTAGCACTGAGCATCTAATCATAAGGTTACATTTTCAGGAATGTTGAAATTTTTTTATGAACCTGCACAGAGTTCAATCGTAGAAAAGTCTTCTTCAATGACTTTGTACGCTCAGGAATGTGTTTATTGGGAATTGAGTTGCCTTCCCTGAGAGCAATGTCTGTTCTCTGTTTATCAGGTAAGCAGCATGTTCGTGCAGGTCCAGAGGAAGATTTCTTTTTACGGCGGTACTCAGGCCTGGCTGCCAATAGCATAAAACCAATGTATAAACTCACACTTGTTTGGGGTTGGTACTGTTTGTGTAACTGAATTAATTATTGGAACAAAGAATAGGAATCAGCTTCAACTTACACTATAAGTAGGTCATCTTTTTAGGCATTGAAAAGTAGTTGCAAGTATAGAGGTGCACATATTCAATAATACCTTGGAAAACAAGAACCTTCCCTCATGTGTAGCAAGTCATTGCTATATTCATCGAACAGTGCTATTGCAGATAAAATATAGTTTGATCCAAGTTGAATTGAACCCTCCTAAACATTAGACCAGATGATAAATTACATCACATATAATATGGAAAACCATAGAAGGTAACAAGAATGGAATATAAACATTATAAAGACTGGAGAATGATCGACAAACAATATGAAGCAACAGGAAAATTAGAAAAATCGTATGAGATGAATTGCATGTACCTGATACACAACGACAGCCCCATAAAGGCCAAGACAAAAACTTGAAAAAAATGCAGCTAAAATAGCTCCAACTACTGCCAATGGCCAAAAAAGGATGGCAAGGCTGGCAAATGGTACACAAGCAATATCAAAAAATGGTCCTTCTCTGCCTATTAAATCTTGAACTAGTCGGAACCATCCTTTCAAAAGCATGTAAGGAGCCTTCCATATTGCAATCAATGTAATAATTGGCACATCCAGAAGAACACCCAATAGGCCAGCCAGTACACAACCTGGCAGTTGTAACAAGCTTCAAACAGTTTACAATGGATGATCAGTGAAGTACATGTATCCTTAAAGTAATCTAACAAATAACAAAATGATGGAATAATAAAGAGAGCAAAAACTTAATCAGAACATTCATTCATCATTTACAATGTCCAAATTTCCACTTCCTATTTACATTGTACCAAACTAAAATAAAATGAACAAAGGTGGATTCAATCTACTTACAAAGACCATTACACACTTTCCATAATGATTCCTGGCACGATTCTTATGGGTTCATTTCTCAGAGAATAAGAAAGCAAACACAACAGTGAATATATCCCTCTTAGGGACCAAACCCCTTCAATCCTAAATTCTACAACATAAAGTGATCATACCTGCAAAGATTATAAGCATTCTCACAAAAAGGCATTATACTTCAAAAGGTTAACTATTGGTCTGTAATGTTGGAGCATTGCAATTACCATGGATTAATTTGCTGTAAGTAATGCAGATGTATGTAATGATTTTTATTCAGTTAACTTTTTTTAGATTGTGCTCATTTTTATAATGTAATGAATGAGTTTTAGAATTTTGTTTGGTAAATTTGATACTTATATTTTTTTTACTTCCTTGAAAAGCATCATATTCACTCGAGGAAGGATTTTTAATTGAAGAATATATCAATTCGATAAAGGTGACCTTTTTTAAAGGTGTTGAAATAAAAAGAAGAGAGATCCAAATATCAAAAAAAGGGTAAAATGCTCATCCAAACTTCTAAAAAAATGATAAAATTTACACATTGTTCTCTTCAGATTTATTTTTATATAGTTCTAAATTATTTACAATTAGTTTTGCATTTAGCTAAAACTACTATTAATTTTTTTTGACAATCTATAATTCTAGGTAAGATGTAAATTTAAAGGCATGTAAATGGAAAAAGCATTATGAAATTTCAATATGATAGGCCATCAAATTGCAGGCCTAGATCAAACTACAAAGGATTAGGACTTGACATCTCTCAAAGCATTTATTGCAATTGTTGAATACCAATTGTACATCCCGATTTAATCCAAGGCAAATCAATTATGGAGGTATCAAAATAGACTTGGACCTTGGTTGGGCATGTTCTATTTCTTAGGATGAAATTAGTTGGGCCAAAATCAAAATGGAAAACACTAGCCATTGAACAAGGCTATGGATAGCCCCTTCACTATCCATTCATAAATTAATTGTGGAAGGGTAATTCTGCATTCATAATAGACAATTGTCACATCTGTAAGAACCTCTCTCCAATTGTGGATAAAATTTTATGATTCCTACAAGTTTGACAATTCAAGCATTTGGTCAAACTATTCTCAAAATTCAGAATTAAATGGTTTTCAATCAATTTTCCTTTTAATGGTTTTTAAGGATAGTGTCCAAATTTATTCATAGATATTTTCAGACTTTCAAGCAGTCATATAACTACTATCCAAACCACAGAATACATTTTCACCAATAATTTGCATGCACAAAAATAGTGAATTTCTGACCTTGATTATATTTGTACGGCAGGCTTGCTGATGAAATGCAGCATCCAAATGCTATGTTTGGTACTTAGCAGTATGGCAGCATATTTATTTCCTAGTACGACTTCTTCCTGGTGTACGGCTCATCCAAATATTAGTTTGCAGTCCCTGTATGATGTACGGTTCTCCCCTTAGCAAAGTATGGCATTGGAACTTAAGATAAAAGGCGACTATCCTAGTCAGCCAATTGAATAGTCAAATTTGTCTTTTACCTGTTACGTTTGTGTCACTCCAAAACCAGCGCTATTCTCCTTACAGCTCATTTGGGACTTAATCAAATGTAGCTTTGGAATGAAGCTCCACACTTATGCGACTAGGATAAGAAAATATTTAAATTGCTAAAATCCTTCGACATGTCATATGGCTCACGGCTTGGTAAGGGATAAATTCTAGTTGCTGTGACAAATATGCTCATGTCCTCTCAAAACATTAAACCTCCAGCGATTCCTTAAAACAAAATGGATATGACCCCTGTTCTCCATAATATATATATTCATAAAGAGCATTTCCTCATAGTTGTATGGCTATAATAACATTTTAATAACTTCATTCACATTGTATATTCATACCTCCAGCAGACCTAGAAACCCTGTAAATTATCAACTTGAAACCTCACCAAATACCTGAAATTTTCCTTTGTAGAAGACTTCACAACTTTCTCACAATGAAATCCAACTATGAATTTTGAGATGAACCCACCCAATAGATGAATCGGGTTTTCTTCCAATCCACCCACTCAAGGGTTTTCATCCTCGAGTCTCCTGAAAGCTGTGCTCTCCAAATGCTCCCATAATGATTTCACAAGATGATTAATTCATTTTTCCCTTGCCTTTTATACTTCACCACTTTATTAAATATTTTGCTTTTGTAAAGTAACTTTATTTAATATTTGAGCATATTATTCATAAAGTCACTTTAATGTTTAATTAATTAATTAAATATAAACATCCACAATATTACTTTAGGACAACTTAATATTTAATTAATTAACTCAGTGGTGACTATTCGGAAATTGGAGTGCCAAAATCAACATAGAAAACACTAGCCATTGAACAAGGCTATGGATAGCCCCTTCACTATCCATTCATAAATTAATTGTGGAAGGGTAATTTTGCATTCATAGTAGACAATAGTCACATCCCATGGAAGGCAGGGGCAATTGGGGAGAGACAAAAGAATTTATGGGCAGGTTTATACACTATGGCAAAGAGAGGGATCACTTGTAAAAATTTTTGTGGACAAGCATAAGTTGGTGGGAGCTTTAGCATAGGGTATGGATAGCAAACAACACATAAAGTGAGTTAACAAAGCTTGGTGAGAAAACAGGCAATGTAGACATCCCTCAAAGCATAAAGGACAAAGGAAATTGTGGGAGGAAAAAAGGCATGTAGGCATTTGGAGAGAGAGAGAGAGAGATCAAACTCACTTTTGTGTGAAAAAGGGATTCAATTCTCTCCTCTGATGTATGTCCAACTTCCAAGCAGCTTTTATTTTGTGTTGCTTTCTATGTAGCAACAAGGGATCCAACGTTTCTATCAAGATATTTCTATAGAGTGATATTTCTAAAGAGTGTTGCTTGCTCTTTTGAATCCATGGGGGTGTGAAGTAGGTAGACAAAAAGGATTGACACAACCAGATAAATGTGTTGTTCATGGTAGATTGAAGGGTCCACCTCTAACAGATAGAATAGTCCAAACTATGTTGGCAAGCATGGATATAAAATGAAAAATGAACCTTGAAGTTTCAACCAAAAAAAATTGATACATAAGGCTTCAAGTTAAGATTATTCACTCTACTAGTAGTGGAGAACTATGGTTTCATTGATCACGGTGTGGTTGCTTCATAACCTAGAATGGATGAATGGTTGTTGGCCCTATAGGCCGGAAATAGGAATAGAAAGCTTAGTTTTCTCATTAATGGCCAATGCATGCTCTTCCTTGTGTAGAAACCTTGTTCTCAGAAAATGTTTCAAAGTTCAAGAAAACCCAAAAAGAAAAATCAATTCCTAGCCAAATAAATGTAGACATTAACGACCATGGCTAGGGATGTGGACTACCAATGGTGTATTCTATAGAGGCTAGAGAAATTTTCAAGAGAAATTGCAAATGTGGTGAAATATTACCATTGCCACTACTTTTTGATACACTAGACAAAGATCCTTCTATATCAAATAATCAACTATGTTGATGTTATAGCAGCTTAGGGCTGCACTTCCTTCGCACAAATCACAAGAAGAAGCACATGAATTAAATGAGTAGCCTTCGGCTATTTAATTCATGATTACAATATTTAGTAAATGCAAAAGGCCGACCCTTTATGGTTCGCATGCCTTAGTCATAACATGGGCCGACCTTATTATAATTGATATTTATTATGGTTCTTTTATGTGAGCCGACCTATGTTGAAGCGGCGCCACACTTGTATAAATACAAGGTCATATTTGTCATTGTAACACATTTATTATTCAAGTCAAGTTTGCTATTAAGAGCAGAGCAGCAGTTCGCAGTTCGCATTTCCTTAGCAGCAGTCCGATTTCAAGGAAGAACATATTCATTTGAATCTAGTGCATCTAGCAGAGGTGTGACTTTATTGTATCCATTGTTGGCCATTGTTGGGCCTGAGTTGTAAGCAGATTTCTGCCATTATTCTACTTTATATAAGAGATTCAATTGCTGGGTTTTTCTCCCTCAAGAGGAGGGTTTTCCCAGGGTATCTTTGTGTGTTCATTGTCTTATATGTTGCAATTATATTAAGTGCTTTCATTGTTTAATCTGATCTAAGAAACACTAACATGGTATCAGAGCGGGTGTGAAAAAGATCGTGATCAGATTTAGTTTGCAACTCTCACCTTATTCTTTTTCAGTCTATCTTCTAAATTTTTCAAGATGGTGAACGGTCTGAAAATCGAGGATAGATTCAAAGGAATTTCGAACTACATATCATGGAGGTTCAGGATCATGCTCACTTTGGAAGAGAATGATTTGGCTGAGTTTGTGAAAACAAAAGTTCCCGAACCTGAGGAGGAAGAAGAGAAGTTGCAGTGGAGGAAGAAAGATACTAGGGCAAAGAAAGTGTTGGTTGATTCCGTCAAAGATCATATTGTTCCGATTGTCTTCAAGTTGGATACTGCAAGGGAGATGTTCAAAACATTGGAAGAGATGTACGAAATCAACAACACCAGTCGTGCCCTAACCTTGAAGCAACAACTACTTCACATTAAGATGGCGGAAGAAGAGTTTGTCATCACCTACTTCATGAAGATTTCCGAATTGAGAGATCAACTCTCTACCATTGGTCATATTGTTGATGACAAGGATTTGACCATGATTGCTCTCAATGGTCTTCCGCTTTCATGGGAGTCGTTTATTCAAGGAATCAGTGCAAGATCTAAACTTCCCAAGTTTGATCGATTGAGGATTGACTGCATTCAAGAGGAGTCGAGACTAACGGCAAGGGGCATTGGTCAAAGTTCAAAGAATGAAGATTTACATGTTCTCGCCTCTCATTCATCGAAGAAAGGAAAAGTTTGGAAGAAAGGATTCTTTAAAAGGAATCAAGCTAATGGGTTAGATGGTGCTCCTGCATTCAAGAAGAAGTGGGACCTCTCTCGTGTTCAATGCTTTAAATGTGACAAATTTAGTCACTATGCGAAGGATTGTCCTACCAGGCCTAATCAGCATGCTTCATTTGCGGATGTGATTGAGATCTCTTCCCAAAATGATTCTAGTAAATTTCTACTCTAGTCATGGGCCTATGTTCAAGCTGTGAAGGTTGTGTACTAAGCGCAAGAGCAACATATCATACGGTGTCCACCCTTAAGAATATTTAAGAGATAAGAATTCTTCGTTTTTTATTGTATTTACTATTCTAGGCTAAAATTCAATTTGTTGAGTTATGCAATTCTGACATTATTTACTTAGGATTATGTGTGACCAGTAAATAGTGATCACTGTAATAAGATTCTTTAGATTTATTCATTGCAAGTAGGATCATGTTAATTTGTGAAGATTGTCTTTTGTTTTGCTGAGATTAGCTCTTCTGTGAAATTGAAAGAAAGACATGTCATGATTGATGAATTAAGTATCTATTACTTCGGAGATTTTGAAATCCATTAGATAAGTATTGCATGGTTGAATAATGTTCATGAATTGCTTTTTGTAATTATTTAATTCATGCTATAACATTGAGATAACCTGAGCATCAAGCAATCTGCATCTGGAAAGATTGGATATCGAAGTCATACCGAATGAAGAAATGATCAAGCTTGGAGTCATAGCTTGCAAACATTGGACTACATTGATGATAGGAGATATCTCTCGAAGACAAAGTACCTTTCAGGTTGTCATTGTGTTCAAACTGTGAAGGTTAAAAAGATAAGTATTCTTTGGTTGCTGAGTTATATCATTTATTTATGTTGATGTTAATACAGCGTCGGTCTTCACTAAGACTCATATTAAATATCAACTAGAGCATGGGCCGACCCTATTTTGAGTTATATCATTTACTTGTTGACTGGCCGACTTAAGTTATATTTATTCATTTATTATTATTTGTATAAAGGCCGACCTAAATGAAGAGGCGCCAAGAAGATATATATACAAGGTTACTTTTGGTTATTGAAGAACAATTTGAAGATAAACAAGTTCGCACTTTTGGCAGAGCAGAATTCGCAGTCTTAGAAGAAGTTCATACTTAATCAGCAGATCATCATCTTGTAGCAGCAGATCATCACTTTGTAGCAGCAGACTGATTTCAAGGAGAAACATATTCATTTGTATCTTTGCATCTAGGAGAGGTGCTATTATTCATTGTATCAAATTCGGTATTGTGTTGGGCCTGAGTTCAAGCAGATTTCTGCTCTTATTCCTTCAATATATAAGAGATATATTTGCTGGGTTTTTCTCCCTCAAGAGGAGGGTTTTCCCAGGGTATCTTGTTGTGTTCATTGTCTTATGTGTTGCATTTCTTTTGTGAATTGATTATCTAATCTGATCTAAGAAACACTAACATGGTATCAGAGCGGGTGTGAAAAAGATCGTGATCAGATTTAGTTCGCAACACTTATTCTTTTTCAGTCTATCTTCCAAATTTCTCAAGATGGTGAACGGTCTAAAAATCGAGGATAGACTCGAAGGGATCTCGAACTACATATCATGGAGATTCAGGTTCATGCTAACCTTGGAAGAGAATGATTTGGCTGAGTTTGTGAAAACAAAAGTTCCCGAACCTGAGGGGGAAGAAGAGAAGCTGCAATGGAGGAAGAAAGACACTAGGGCAAAGAAAGCATTGGTTGATTCCGTCAAAGATCATATTGTACCAATTATCTTCAAGTTGGATACAGCAAGAGAGATGTTTACAACCTTGGAAGAGATGTACGAAATCAACAACACCAGTCGTGCCCTTGCTCTGAAGCAACAACTTCATCATGTGAAAATGGAGAAAGGAGAATCTGTTATTACATACTTCATGAGGATTTCAGAGATAAAAGATCAGCTCTCCACTATTGGACACATGATTGATGATAAAGAACTGACTATGCTTGCTCTCAATGGTCTTCCGCTTTCATGGGAGGCATTCATCCAAGGAATCAGTGCAAGATCCGAACTTCCTAAGTTTGATCGATTGAGGATTGATTGCATTCAAGAAGAGTCAAGACTAACAGCAAGGGGGATTGGTCAAAGCTCAAAGAATGAAGAATTACAAGTTCTTACCTCTCATTCATCAAACAAAGGAAAAGGCTTTAAGAAAGGATTCTTCAAAAGGAATCGAGAAGATGGAAATGATGATGCTCCTACCTTCAAAAGAAAACGAGACATGTCCAAGATTCAATGTTTTCGTTGTGATAAGTATGGTCACTTTGCGAGGGTGTGCCCTCAACGACCTAAGCTTCAAGTTGCCACTGCAGATGTTGAAGAAGTCACTCCACAAAAGGACTCCAGTAATTATCTATTTTATTCAGCCTTGTCTAGCAATGTTTCTACTGACTCTTACACTTGGTTGATTGACAGTGGTGCTTCTAGACACATCACCGGATTCAGAAGTCACCTTTCAAACTTAATGGAAAGCAACTCTAGTGATCAAGTTGTTATTGGAGATGATGCTAGATATTCTGTAAAAGGGTTTGGAAATTCCACTCTTCACTTGGATTCTGGAATTTCTTTGGAGTTGAATGATGTACTGTTCGTACCAGGGATAAAGAGGAACCTTGTTTCAATTTCAGCATTAGAAGACAAAGGTTATCAAGTTGCCTTCTCTAAAGGGAAAGTTCTTATATGGGCAAAGAACTCCAACTTCAAAACTGCTCAAGTGATTGGAGTTAGACATGAATGTCTCTACACGCTGTGCACTCGTCCTCTTCAAGCACTTGTGCATAACAGTACCAGCATGTGTGATCTTTGGCATCGAAGATTGGCTCACATTCACTTTCATGCTCTACCTATCATGGAAAAGATGGTTTTTGGTCTTCCGAAATTCGATCAAGAACATGAAGGTACATGCAAGGGATGTGCCCTAGGCAAGAACACAAAAGGTACGTTTCATTCCAGTGAAAGTAGATCTAAATGTATTCTTGATCTCATTCATTCTGATTTGTGTGGTTCAATGTCTATTGCATCATCTAGTGGTTTCTTGTATTATATTATTTTCATTGATGATTACTCTAGAAAGACTTGGATTTATTTCTTGAGATCGAAAGAATCAGAAGAAGTATTAGTAAGATTCAGAGAATTCAAAGCGCAGATTGAAAATCTGTCCAGGAAGAAGATCAAAGTATTGAGATCTGATAATGGTGGAGAATACACTTCTGGCACTTTTTGAGACTTTTGTATTGAAGCAGGGATTAAGAGGGAGTTCAGTGTTCCCTATAATCCACAACAAAATGGTATTGCTGAAAGGAAGAATAGGTCTATTGTGGAAGCAGTGAAAGCTATGATCCATGATCAAGACTTACAAATCTCTCTTTGGGTTGAAGCATCAAGAACAGCTGTCTATGTTCAAAATAGGAGTCCCCACGGGATCTTAGAGAATAAAACTCCTGAAGAAGCATTCTCAGGCGTGAAGCCTGAAGTTAGTCATTTGAGGATCTTTGGCTATCCAGTCTATGTTCATATTCCAAAGGAAAAGAGAACAAAGCTAGAACCTTCTGGGAAGAAAGGAATTCTTGTAGGCTACAGTGAGACATCAAAAGCTTACAGGATTTACATTCCAGGACAGAAGTCTATTGAGATTAGTAGAGACGTCACATTTGAGGAAGATATTGCTTATAGAAGGTCCAAAGGCACTCCTATGGAGATTGATGAAGAAGAACCTCCTCAAGATATGGAAGTTGACCATATTCCAGAGAATCTGAAGGAGGATACAGAACCTAAAGAAGATATTGATCCAGCTGAGCCTTTGGATCCTACTGATGGACCTCTAGACATTGTGATTGGAAAGAAAAGACCTCTTTGGGCTCGCAGGACAATGCAGGAAGCAGAAAGGTTTGCAGCTCCAAGAGGAGCCTTCAGAGAAAGCAAGAGACCTCACAAGTTCTCTAGCTATGTTGCCTTGATGAGTCAGATTATTGAGTCAGAGCCTTCAAATGTTGAAGAAGCTTCTAGTCAACAAGTATGGAAGGATGCCATGACTGAGGAGTATCAGTCCATACTTAAGAACGATGTTTGGGATATAGTCCCTAGACCCAAAGACAAATCTGTGGTGTCTTCTAAGTGGCTCTTCAAGATCAAGCATGCAGCTGATGGGAGCATTGAGAAACACAAGGCTAGATTTGTGGCTAGAGGGTTCTCACAAAAAGAGGGAATTGACTATGAAGAAACTTTTGCTCTTGTGGCTCATTACACGTCTGTTACAACCATCATTGCTATTGCCGCATCTAGAGGATGGAAGATTCACCAAATGGATGTAAAGACAGCTTTTCTGAATGGCATAATAGAAGAAGAGGTTTACATTGAGCAACCAGAAGGATTTGAGGTACATAGGAAAGAATCCCATGTCTGCAAGCTGAAGAAGGCCTTGTATGGTCTTAAACAAGCTCCTCGTGCTTGGTATGAAAGAATTGATCAGTACCTTTCAAGTCTGGGTTTCTCAAAGAATGATGCAGATTCTAACCTCTACTTCAAGGTAGTAAATGGTGAAGCATTGATTTTAGTTTTATATGTTGATGACTTGATCATTACTGGTGAAGAACATCTAATACTAAAATGCAAGAAGGAATTAGCTTCAGAGTTTGAGATGAAGAATCTAGGTCTTATACATTACTTTCTTGGCTTAGAAGTTTGGCAAAAGCCAGATGAGATGATTCTAAGTCAAGGCAAGTATACTGTTGACATTCTCAAAAGGTTTGGTATGCTTGATTGCAAACCTATGTCTACACCCATGGAGTCTAATTTAGATAAGTTGAAAGAAGCTGCAGCTAGTTCAGAACCAGTGGATTCTACGATGTATAGACAGTTGATTGGTTCATTGATGTCTCTAGTTAACACTAGACCTGATATCTGCTATGCAGTGAGTGCACTTAGCCAGTTTATGTGTGAACCAAAGCAAATACATCTTGTAGCAGCTAAACATATCCTGAGATATTTATGTGGCACAATTGGATATGGGTTGAGATATTCTTCAAATGTGGATTTGGAGCTGCATGGTTTTACTGATTCTGATTGGGCAGGATGTGTCTCAGATCGGAAGAGTACTTCTGGTTGTTGCTTCAATTTGGGGACTGCTATGATCTCCTGGTGTAGCAGGAAACAGTCTTCAGTGGCCTTGAGTACAACTGAAGCAGAGTATATTGCAGCTTGTGTGGCAGCTCGTGAGGCAGTGTGGCTTCGTAAGCTCCTTGCAGGATTGTTTGGTCAATCAATGGAGCCTACTATCATACACTGTGATAATCAAAGCTGTGTGAAGCTTTCTGTCAATCCTGTGTTTCATGACAGAACAAAACATGTTGAGATCAAGTACCACTATATTAGAGATATGGTGCAAAGGAAAGCTATACAGTTGAGGTATATCAGCACTGAAGAGCAAACGGCAGACATTCTCACCAAGCCTCTCGCCAGGATGAAGTTTGTATACTTCCGAGAGAAACTTGGTATGGTGGAGAATGCAGCCTTGACTGAGAAAGAGTCTCAGTAATCAGTGATCCTTGATTGAGAATGCAACTCTCTGCTGAGAGAGAGTTGAGGTGCAAGCCCTTGTTAATACAATTCTCTGCTGAGAGAGAGTTGAGGTGTAAGTCCTTGATAATGCAATTCTCTGATTAGAGAGAGTTGAGGTGAAAGCCCTTGTTTCCACCCTCTGGGAGAAGCTATGGTGGATGTCATGTGTGCGACTCCATGACAACATCACGTGAGAGAATCCGTGATGAGTTTTTACCATCTATGGGAGTAGCCATAATGGTTAATATCACGTTGAGGTGATATTTTATTTTGTTTTCATTCTAACATAATGTGTCTTGTGCAGATGGAAGTTCATCCCTAGCTGAGAGGGAGTGTTGATGTTAATACAGCGTCGGTCTTCACTAAGACTCATATTAAATATCAACTAGAGCATGGGCCGACCCTATTTTGAGTTATATCATTTACTTGTTGACTGGCCGACTTAAGTTATATTTATTCATTTATTATTATTTGTATAAAGGCCGACCTAAATGAAGAGGCGCCAAGAAGATATATATACAAGGTTACTTTTGGTTATTGAAGAACAATTCGAAGATAAACAAGTTCGCACTTTTGGCAGAGCAGAATTCGCAGTCTTAGAAGAAGTTCATACTTAATCAGCAGATCATCATCTTGTAGCAGCAGATCATCACTTTGTAGCAGCAGACTGATTTCAAGGAGAAACATATTCATTTGTATCTTTGCATCTAGGAGAGGTGCTATTATTCATTGTATCAAATTCGGTATTGTGTTGTGCCTGAGTTCAAGCAGATTTCTGCTCTTATTCCTTCAATATATAAGAGATATATTTGCTGGGTTTTTCTCCCTCAAGAGGAGGGTTTTCCCAGGGTATCTTGTTGTGTTCATTGTCTTATGTGTTGCATTTCTTTTGTTGAATTGATTATCTAATCTGATCTAAGAAACACTAACAATTTATTCTTTGGATCTTGTAATTAAGAGAGATAGTAGATTCTCTTGAATTGTGTTGTGTTCACTAGCATAAGATCTTTGGAAAAATTTCATTCATGATATAACTTGTACAATTCTAATCTTGATATTTCTTTGGATAATTATGGACTGTTAGTAATCTCTATCTAAAATGCTTCCTGGACAGGTTTAGGGGGAAGAAGATGATAAGAGATTACTTAGTGATGAAAAGCTTGAGGCATCTTGTGAAGAAGTCATGTCAACCAAAGAAATGATCAAGAGGGAGTAAACACTAGAGGGACTGAGTTGGTGGCTAGAGGGAGTACATCTCCAGAAGTCTTCTTTGCAATCTCTGAAGCCAGGATCGAGAGGGAGTCTCAGTATCAGTGTTCCTTTGTTTAATGAGTTCTTCTTTGAGAGAAGTTCGAGGTGAAATCCCTTGATAATGCAATTCTCTATTGAGAGAGAGTTGAGGTGCAAGCCCTTGATAATGCAATTCTCTATTGAGAGAGATTTGAGGTGAAAGCCCTTGTTTCCACCCTCTGGGAGAGCCATGGTGGATGTCATGTGTGTGACTCCATGATAGCATCACGTGAGGGAATCCGTGATGATTTATTTGTGCTTGTGTATCACCCTCTGGGAGAGCCATGGTGAAAGTCACATTGAGGTGACAACATCACATTAAGTGATGAGCACTTGTTCATACCATCTATGGAGGTAGCCATAATGGTTGATATCACGTTGAGGTGATATTCTATTTTGTTTTCATTCTGATATGATGTGTCTTGTGCAGGTGGAAGTTCATCCCTAGCTGAGAGGGAGTGTTGATGTTATAGCAGCTTAGGGCTGCACTTCCTTCGCACAAATCACAAGAAGAAGCACATGAATTAAATGAGTAGCCTTCGGCTATTTAATTCATGATTACAATATTTAGTAAATGCAAAAGGCCGACCCTTTATGGTTCGCATGCCTTAGTCATAACTTGGGCCAACCTTATTATAATTGATATTTATTATGGTTCTTTTATGTGAGCCGACCTATGTTGAAGCGGCGCCACACTTGTATAAATACAAGGTCATATTTGTCATTGTAACACATTTATTATTCAAGTCAAGTTCGCTATTAAGAGCAGAGCAGCAGTTCGCATTTCCTTAGCAGCAGTCCGATTTCAAGGAAGAACATATTCATTTGTATCTAGTGCATCTAAGAGAGGTGAGACTTTACTGTATCCATTGTTGGCCATTGTTGGGCTTGAGTTGCAAGCAGATTTCTGCCATTATTCTACTTTATATAAGAGATTCAATTGTTGGGTTTTTCTCCCTCAAGAGGAGGGTTTTCCCAGGGTATCTTTGTGTGTTCATTGTCTTATGTGTTGCAATTATATTAAGTGCTTTCATTGTTTAATCTGATCTAAGAAACACTAACAAACTAAACCCAAAGCTTAAGCTTTTATTGCACAAGAATAATCTCATGTATGGGGAGGTGACATCATGGCTACTCATGACACACAACACATAGATGGTGGGTCTAGATCATGGGAGAACCTAGGACATCCTAGTCTCACATCTCAACCCAAAAATTACAACATAAAAGCTCCAAACCTAGTAACATCTATAAGGTTGATTATTTGAATGTCCTTTGGTTTTTTCCAATTTTTCCTTTAAGCTTTTGGCCTCATTTGTGTAATGTCCCTAATAGACAAATACCCAATATGTTGCGATAGTGTGGATTCTCACTAGGCCTATATCTAGGGTTGGGAACCACCCATGATCGGGCAGCCACGTGCCCACAAGGGGGTTCACCTATGGTATTGCTTTGGTGGGACGAAAATTGACCCTTAATGCTAGTGGGCACCATTCACTAATAGTCTGAGCTTTTGGCATAGTGGTCACTTAGCTTAGTATCAGAGTCAAGGTCTCAAGGATGAGCCCTATAGAGAGTGGTAGGTTGTAATGTCTTTGTTGGATGAAAACATAGTATGTTGCAGTAGTGTGGATTCCCATTAGGCATGTATCTCAGATTAGGACCCACCCAAAATCGAGCAACAGGTGTCCACAAGGGGGTTCACATACGATGGTGCTCTAGTGGGACAAAAACCTCACCCTTAATACCAATGGGCGCCATTCACTAATAGTCAAAGCCAAGGTCTTGAGATCAAGGCATTAAGGGTGAGGTTTTCGTCCCATGAGAGCACCACCATAGGTGAACCCCCTCGTGGACACATGGCTACCTGGTTGTGGTTGGATCCCAACCCTAGATACATGCCTAGCAGAAATCCACACCATTGGAGCATACTAGGTTTTCATCCAGTAGGGACATTACATCCCACCACGCTCCGCAAGGCTTGACCTCGAGACCTCAACCTTGATACCAAGCTAAGCAACCACTACACCAAAATCTCAGGCTATTAGTGAATGGCATCCACCGGCATTAAGGGTGAGGTTTTCCTCCCACATGAGCGCCACCATAGGTGAACCCCCTCATGGACACATGGTTGCTCGATTATGGGTGTGTCCCAACCCTAGATACACTTCCACGGGAATCCAGACCAATTCAACATATTGGGTTTTCATCTAGTAGGGACATTACAACCCACCACACTCCATAGGGCTCGACCTTTAGACTTCTTCTTTGATACCAAGCTAAGTGACCACTACACCAAAAGCTCAAACTATTAGTGAATGGCAACCACAAGTGTTAAGGGTGAGGTTTTAATCCCACTAGAGCGCCACCGTAGGTGAACCTCCTCATGGACACATGGTTGTCCGATCATGGGTGAGTCCTAGCCATAGATACATGCCCAACAAGAATCCACACCATCACAACATACGAGGTTTTCATCTTGCAAGGGCATTACAATTTACTTGCACATACAATTCATTCTTCAATAAGTTGTGTACTCATCATTAATAGTTCGATTCTTTTGTTTATGTATGCGGACAATGTGTTCGACTGGTGCCCATAATTTCTATACCTCACATGATTGACTCTGAGCTTCCAAAGACAGTTCTATAGTTGTCTCTTGGGATTTTCCCATATCATCTAGAAACCACTTGAGAAGATAATCTTGAAAACATTTTTAACCAAGTAGAACTAAAATGTTTGAGATAGTGGCCTTAATCTTGAGACATATTGGGCTAAGCATGAGATATTTTAGTATCTCAAAACCTAGTCTATATTGATTTAAAATTTGTTATTAGATAAGAATATACAGTTTTTGACACCTCTAAAGATCTACATTTAACTTGCAATGTTATGAGAACTACACAATGAACCTTCATTCAATCTGTAAATTATGGTGTGCTCAAGCTATGTTGTTGGTTTATGTGAATAATTTCTTCTCTTGATAGTGCCCAACACTTGTGTGTACTTAAAGGAAATTAGAATGGTTTTATCTTAGTATACAACGATAACTAGCTTAAATACCATTATATAAATACAAAAATTTTGGCCATGTCCCAATCTAGAAAGTGACCAAAAGGACTTTATACAACCCATGTAACCTCTTTAGTGAATAATTGCGACAATCTTAATGTGTCAAAGGTATTAAACTCCAAGCACGTATTTGGTCTTATTGCTTATGAGTGAAAATTGGTGAGGATCTAGAAATTTGTATAAAGATATTGAGTAGTAATTCCCTATCCTGCGCATCTTTCATATTTCTTGGTGACATTTTGTCAAACGGTTCACATGTTTTGTCTAAGTTTAGTTAATTCTCTCATTAGAAGTCCTCCAATATTTTTATACTAGCTATAATTGGTAGCATGTCATTTTGTTTGGTATAATGATTTCATATGTCAACACTTACCTTGTAACATGATACTTGGAACTTACTTGCAACATCTGTGCTATTAGCCTTGTGACAATTATTATTGTCACAACTATGTTTTGTTAGCTTATGGATTAAATTGTTATATGAATAATATGGAAATTAGTCTTAGATGTAGACTTGCTAAAATAAGGTTTCCATTTTGTAACATCATCTACACACTAATGCTGATGCATTCATAGTGAAGAGTTGTCCCTTTGGTGATATATTGTAATGTCCCCTTTACATTTTTTCATGGTTTTATACTTTTTTTGTATTTTCTATTTTTCTTGAAACAACAAACAAAATGAAACAACAAACTGAAAATTGAAAATAATGATTGAAAATACTTGATCAAACTCTCAAACTGTAATGTCCCCTTTTTAGCTTGTTCAAGCTTCTTGGTAGATTAGCCTATTATGTGACCCTCGTAGGCTAAGGCAGATGGTTAGAGGGTCCTATTGGGCAGTTATCTGTGTGTTTTCTTCTCCAGAGCTTAGTTTGGTTCAGGATTGGCCTTCATTTGGTGATTATGTTGAAATACGATAGCATCGGTCAGATATATAAATGATGATTGAATTCATTCATCATCATCATTTATATATATATCGATATCTGTCTTATCTCAAGTATACTATCGATTTACAATTGAAGACATTACTTGTAGATTATTGGCTTTCACTGTTCTTCATTGAAATCCCGATAATAAATATTTTCAGCGATCTCTTCCAAATCGGGTATTATTTAATTGCGTGATTCAAAGTTCAGATCGAACTTAAATAACATACGGTTGTTAAGTGTCTAAACCACCGATTGGTAATCGGATGGCTAAATTAGATGAAGTTGCATGAATAGAGGGACATGTCCGCTCATGGGACGTGTCTCCCTTTGTTCATATTTAACCCGTATTCAATCCTCACTTGTAGATATTGAAATTGATGTAGATATTGAAATTGATACATACTCTGCAATTGAGGATAAAAACATCATAAGTGAATTCATGACTTAGAGATTTATGATTCATATATTCAAGAAATAAATTGACATCAAATTCTGATATTAGAGTTCATTAGTCTGATTGTTAATCTGATTGGTTTAATTATTTTTTTTAACATGGTATCAGAGCCACATTGAGAAAAGATCCAAATTAAATCAAGATATCAGATTATTTAGAAAATCGTATTTTTCTCTAGAAATCACATACACATTACATTCTTCATAATGTCAAGTGTAATCAGATTTGAGGATCGTCTTGAAGATGCAAACAACTTTACTTCATGGAAGTTCAGAATCAAGATGATTCTGAAAGAAAATAAGTTAGACTCATTTGTGAAAGAAAACAAGTTAGAACCAGAGAATGATCCAGAGAAATCTCAATGGATTGAGAACGATGAGAAAACTATGAAAATTATAATAGATGCAGTTAGAGACCGTATAGTACCTATTCTATCTAAACATGAGACTGCATATCAAATGTTTAAATCCCTTGAGAGCACCTTTGAAATAAACAACACCAGTAGGACCCTTGCTCTAAAGAGGCAACTCAATCATGTTCAAATAAACAAGGGAGAATCCATTAATGCTTATTTCATGAGAATCAATGAATTAAGAAATCAACTATCAACAGTCGGATATCAAATTGATAGCAAAGAGTTAACTCTTATAGCTCTAGGTGGCCTACCAAACTCATGGGAGTCATTTGTTCAAGGAATAAGTGCAAGATCAGAACTCCCTAAATTTGATAGACTAAGAATAGATTGCTTACAAGAAGAGACAAGACTAATGACAAAAGAAAACAAACAGAAAAACATAGATGAGGAGATTCATGTGCTAAATACAAATTCTGATAAGAAAGGTAAGAAGAAAAACTTCAAGAGAAAGAAGAATTCTTATGGAAAGGGACCATTCAAGAAAAGAAAAGACATCTCCCAAATACAATGTTTTAGATGTGATCAATATGGACACTATGCAATGAAGTGCCCTGACAGAACAAAACAACAAGCATCTTTTGCTAAAGTTGGAAAGACAAATACAGAATATGACTCTGAGAAATTTGTCTTCTACTCAGCATTATCAAGTCAAGTATCAAACAAAGTCAACAACTGGGTAATTGATAGTGGTTCATCAAGGCACATCACAGGGTTCAGAGAACACCTAGATACTATGACAGAAGAAACTGATGAAGAAGTAACTATTGGGGATGATTCTGCACATCCAGTAAGGGGGGTTGGAACGTGCACCAGCAAATTGAAATCTGGCCTCTCCCTACAACTCACTGGAGTCTTGTTTGTACCAGGAATAAAGAGGAATCTAATATCCATCTCTGCTCTTGAAGACAATGGATATAGGGTTACCTTTATGGATGGAAAAGTTCTAGCATGGCCAAAGAACTCCACTATAAAGAAAGCACAAACTATAGGTATAAGACAAGGATATCTTTATAAATTGTGCACTTACATCAAACAAACTCTTACCCTTGAGACTTCTGATTCAAATGAAATTTGGCATCGAAGATTAGGACATATTCATTTTCGTGCCCTACCCTCTGTAGAAAAATTAGTAACAGAATTGCCCAAACTAAAACAAATTCATGAAGGAGCTTGTAAAGGGTGTCCCTTAGGAAAGAATACAAAAGGATGCTTCCAAAATAGTTTGAGTAAAACCAAAAATGTGTTAGAACTAGTTCACTCTGACTTATGTGGACCCATGTCTGTACCCTCCATGGCGGGCTTCCTATATTATGTAATATTTATAGATGACTTCTCTAGGAAGACTTGGATATATTTTCTTAAGTGTAAAGAGTCAATAGAAATCCTTAAAAGGTTTAAGGAGTTCAAAGCTCTTACTGAAAACTTCTCCAAGAAGAAAATTAAAATTCTAAGGACAGATAATGAGAAGGAATACACCTCAGAAATCTTTAAGGAATTTTGTATAAATGTTGGGATTAAGAGGGAGTTTACAGTAGCCTACAACCCTCAACAAAATGGTGTTGCTGAAAGAAAAAATAGAACTATTGTAGAAGCTGCTAAAGTAATGTTGTTTGACCAAAACATAAAAACCTCATTTTGGGCAGAAGCCTTTAGAACTACTGTCTACATCCAAAATAGATGTCCACATTCTCATCTAGATAACAAGACTCCTGAAGAAGCATTTACTGGTATAAAACCTGACATTAGTCACCTAAGGATCTTTGGTCGCCCTGTCTACATTCATGTTCCTAAAGAAAAGAGATCCAAATTAGAACCTTTTGGAAAGAAAGGAGTATTTGTGGGCTATAGTTAAACCTCAAAAGCCTACAAAATATACATATCCAGACAGACTCAAATTGAACTAAGTAGAGATGTCATATTTGAGGAAGACATTGCCTTCAAAAGGGCAAAGAGCTCAAATGAGATAGAAATTCAAGATTCTCCTAAAGTCTTGGAAGAAGATCCTGCTCCTGAGATTCAGAGGGAGTACCCTGAAGAAATCATAAATGAAAACCAAACTACTCTAGAAGAAAATCCTGACAACAACAACAAGAGGAGACCACTTTGGGCTAGAAAGATGATTAAGGAAGCTGAGAATTATACAGCACCCAAAGGAACTTTTAGAGAAAGCAAGAGACCCAAAAGATTCTCAAGCTATGTTGCCTTAATGAATGACATCATCAGTTCAAAACCAACTAATGTTTCGGAAGCTCTTAAACATCAAGTGTGGAAAGATGCGATGACAGAAGAGTTTCAGTCAATTTTGAAAAATGATGTATGGGATATAGTGCCTAGACCAAAAGAGAAATTTGTTGTCTCTTCCAAATGGCTTTTCAAAATCAAACATGCTGTTGATGGCAATATAGAGAAACATAAGGCACGTTTTGTGGCTAGAGGTTTCTCACAAAAGGAAGGTATTGATTATGAAGAGACATTTGCACCTGTTACCCGATACACCTCTGTGAGAGCAATGATAGCTATTGCAGCAGCTAAAGGTTGGAAGATCCATCAGATGGATGTAAAAACTGCCTTCCTAAATGGAACCATTGAAGAAAAAGTCTACTTAGAGCAACCTGAAGGTTTTGTGATACATAAAGCAGACTCACATGTATGCAGATTGAAGAAAGCTCTATATGGACTTAAACAAGCTCCTAGAGCTTGGTATGAAAGAATTGACAGCTATCTTTTGGGACTAGGATTTTCCAAAAATGATGCAAACCCAAATCTCTATTTTAAGGTAATTAAAGGTGATATGCTAATACTAATTTTATATGTTGATGACCTGCTTATAACAGGGGAAGATCACCTTATCACTCAATGTAAAAGGGACCTAGCTTCAAAATTTGACATGAAAGACTTGGGCATTTTACACTACTTCTTGGGGTTAGAAGACTGGCAGAAATCAAATGGTATCATCCTAAATCAAGGAAAGTACACTATTGATATTCTGAAGAGATTTGGAGTGTTAGACTGTAGACCCATGTCTACACCTATGGAAACCAACTTACACAAATTAAAAGAAGCAACAGCAGAATCTAGATTTGCAGATCCCACTCTCTATAGACAGATAATTGGATCTTTAATGTACTTGGTTAACACCAGACCAGATATTTGCTATGCAGTGAATGCTCTAAGCCAATTTATGTGTGAGCCAAAGGAAATTCACCTTGTTGCTGTGAAGCATATATTGAGATATCTTCAAGGTACTATTGGATATGGCCTTAAATACAAGAATGACAAACTAGACTTACATGGATACTCTGATTCAGATTGGGCTGGAAGTGTAACCGATCGAAAAAGCACATCAGGATGTTGCTTCAATTAGGATCGGCTATGATCTCTTGGATTAGCAAGAAACAGTCCTCAGTGGCACAAAGCTCTACTGAAGCCGAATATATTGCAACCTCTATGGGGGCAAGAGAACGGTATGGCTTCAGAAATTGATTGTGGGATTATTCAGTGAGCCCTTCAATCCCACTATTATCCACTGTGACAATCAGAGTTGCATTAAGCTTTCAGTGAATATAGTATTTCATGATAGATCAAAACATATAGAGATTCCTTATCACTATGTGAGAAACATGGTAGAAAGGAATGTGGTCCAGTTGGAGTATATTAGTACAAATGATCAAACAACAAACATTCTCACCAAGCCTCTCTCCAGAGTTAAAGTTGAACACTTCAGGAAGAAACATGGTATGGTTGAAATGTAAATTGTTATTGAGATTAAGTTTCAAATTGTTTATACTTTATTGTGTACTAATATATTTAAAAGATGTTTAACGTGTAATCTCTTTTGTCATGTGTGTGACTACATGACTTTATGGGCCCTCTCTCCCCCTGTGTACATTATTGAAAGGTGACGATCTTTCTAATAATGAACACTTGTATTTGACATTGTAAGGTGACGACTCTACAATGATTAGTTGCACTATCATGATAGATATCATGTGACTTGATATCTGTGGATATGTCCTGATAGTATCTCGTGGACATTTTGATAGATATCATGAGACTTGATATCAATTGAAGATCATTATGATTCCTAATCATGGTGGATAATTTGTATCCGTGGATATGCCATGATTTATTATGGTAGACATCATGTGACTTGATGTCAGTTGTCATGTCCCCGAAATTGTAACACCGAATATGAAGTATTGAGACAAAAATAAATAAACCAAATATCAAAATGATAACTATGTCTCAAATAAATAAATAAATAATAAAATATAAATATATTAGCAATCTTATTATAATTACAAGCATCAAGATAATGTTATAAATATAAATTAAAGAGATTTAAATTATCATTTATAAGATTAAATTAAATCATGTTATGTGTATCATTGATAATATTATAATATTAAAATTGTATCATATGTATCACTATTAATATTATAATATTAAATTAAAATCATGCTAAGAATAACCTTATAATATTATTTTATTAATATATGTTTTCCTAATTATAACCATATTATTAAATAATAGAATAACTGATTATAAATAAACATTAACTAATAAATATAAACATGGACTATGATTATATCCTAACTACTAACAAGCCACAAAAAGCAGCGATCACAATTTATAAGGAATCGGCACCACAAAGAAAAAAAGTCACACCACATAAGAAGACACGATCCAACACACAAAAGGCATCGCTTCTCCAAAGGGGAAGATATATAAGGAAAACGTGGATAAGAGGAGAGGGAAATTAGGGATTAGGATGAGGAAAGTAGAAATAATAAGGAATAAAATACAAATTGCATACTGTCGGGCAAATATTCCTATATTGAGATCCGCTAAAGATATAAGTATATTCAGAAATATATAAGCAGATTTAAAAGAAGTATATATAGATTTAAAAGAAATATAAAGGAACATTAAAATGGAGGAATATGTAAATATATTCTGAGCAGCATGAGCAGCAGCATTAAAATGGAGGAATATGTAAATATATTCTGAGCAGCAAACCATCATAAGATGAGGAATTTAAGGGAATGCCTTTGCAGAATAAAAGGATATCACTGGTTGGAAATAAAGGGATAGATAGAGGATCGTGGTGGAGGAAGTAAGTATTTCCTGAGATCCAAATAATTAGATGATAAATATATGAAATAAATATGTAAGTATTTTTGTATTTAAATAATCAACTTAGTAAATGAATTAAGAATTCAAATATAATAAATTAATATATAAGTGCATATATATATAGATATGTTTATATATATATATATAGGTTTATATAAAACATATATAGATATTATTTACGATTGCCTAATAATGATGCTTGCAGAAATTATTGAGCCTTACGATCTTAATATAAAAATGCATAGATTAATATTTATTTATATATGTTTTTATCCTATGATCAATCAAATGTAAGGTTGAAGGAAGGCGACTAAGAAATAAGGAAACATGGGAAGACACAATAGATCAGGTGATATACTCACTTAGCAATAATATTTAGCATATTTTGAATATAAGAAATAGTTATTGCTAATCTGATTATTGATATAATGCTTTCTTTAATCTTATCATAATGAGAATCATTCTAGGAAATAATGAACTTAAAGAATCATTGATACATGAAAATATATTTGATTATAGGCATGAAATAGATCTTGGATGAATGCAAATATATCTGATTGTGTAAATATTGTATTCTTCGTGATTGGTACCCTCTTAGGCAAGTGAAGTAGAGTCCAAGTGGATAGCCTAAAAACCCCCCTCTCATGTTCATAGGCCAAGGAACGGGTTAGACATAGAGAGGTGGGGGTCCCACCATAGGAAACTACACTATTATAGGGGTGGTAGGTCGTAGGCCCTTGGATCGTAGGACTTCACCTTGTCCTAATAGGGCAAGTGTCTTCTAAGGTACTGTCATGTATGGAGAATGCAGGGACTAAACTGTTGGGAAAGGAGGATTGTGAGGGGCAACCTCCCGTGCCCAACACAAAGGTTTCAGGGCGGATCCATATAGGGCACTCCTCTTGCTTGTTAAAATTGCATTTATGATTATGCTTATATTTTGGATCTCTAGATATTAATGCTAATAAATATATGTGTTTGTGGAAATGTTGTTAATATGGTGAATGCAGATTTCAAACCAAGATTACTTCATTAAAAAGAACATTCATTTGGAAGGAAGAAACCCTAAAACTGATCAAGAAATGAATTCTAGGGCAAATCACGTAAGGGACATTACATCAGTGCACATACCATAATGAAGTATGTTATGAAGAATGTTATGTGACTTAACACTCTTAGAAGCATACCATATCTCCTGATATCAGGAGTAAGGTGATATCACTATATACTTGATTGAGTTATCTTCCCTAGCTAAGAGGGAGTGTTGAAATACGATAGCATCGGTCAGATATATAAATGATGATTGAATTTAATTCATCATCATCATTTATATATATATCGATATCTGTCTTATCTCAAGTATACTATCGATCTACAATTGAAGACATTACTCGTAGATTATTGGCTCTCACTGTTCTTCATTGGAATCCCAATAATAAATGTTTTCAGCGATCTCTTCCAGATCGAGTATTATTTAATTATGTGATTCAAAGTTTAGATCGAACTTAAATAATATATGGTTGTTAAGTGTCTAAACCACCGATTGGTAATCGGATGGTTAAATTAGATGAAGTCACATGAATAGAGGGACACGTCCCATGAGCGGACGTGTCTCCCTTTGTTCATATTTAACCCGTATTCGATCCTCATTGTAGATATTGAAATTGAAACATACTTTGCAATTGAGGATAAAAACATCATAAGTGAATTCAAACTTAGAGATTTATGATTCATATATTCAAGAAATAAATTGACATCAAATTCTGATATTAGAGTTCATTAGTCTGATTGTTAATCTAATTGGTTTAATTATTTTTTTTAATAGATTCAAGACTCAATTTCACACACTTACTATTTATAGTAAGTCATCGGGTCATGAGAGTCTAGTGTTTCTATTTATAGTGTTGTACCCCAAATTAAAAAAATTTGCTACACTTAGGGAGTTTGAAGAAATGAGTTAAAGTCTTGTTAAAATCTGTCGAAAAGGTCAAAATTGGGGTTTGCATGTCTTGCATGAGGGTCAAAAACTTAGAAATTTCAAAATCTAACAATCTCGGTCAGCTCAGACCGACCAAATCTACAATACCCAGATTTCAGTTTTTCAACCCTAAATTTTAGGAAAATTTCTATTTTTAGCAGTTTTCTAAAAATAGAAACTTTTTATGGGTTTTCGTGGGTTTCTTTTGAAACAGCTATTGGCAAAATTTTCTAAAAATAGAAAGTTTGGCTTCTAGGGTTAAGATTGATTTTGATTGGCTTAAAATACTTCCTCATCAGGCTAGTGCAATCGGAATCACGAAAGGATCAGTTTTGCCCTAGTGGGTCTATTATGCTTTTTCAGAAGCTTTTTCTAGAGATCCAAGGTCATCAATGGAGGTCAGTCAACTGCCAAGTGCCAGAGTCCGACATGCGAACACTGAATAGAAGTTGTCAATGATGAACATGCACGAAGAATGGAAGACGAAGACAAGGAGCTGGAATAAGTTGAAAAATGAGAAATTTTGGCTAAGTCTGGAGACTTCAAGCGCCCCTGTCAAGAATAGGCGCCCATACATTCATGCCTTAGAAAAAATTTCATTTCTAGTAGCCAGACAAAGGGAAGCACGTCAAACGAAGAAGAAACTTGAAAATCTCAAAAAAAAATCTAAGTCTACCAGCCATGGGCGCCCCAGAAGGAAAGAGGCACCCAACTTTTCAGAGGATCAGATGATGGAATCAGAGTTCATGCTCCCAAGCAATTTTGTTCAGGATCTTCTCAGCTCCGTAGTGAGCCTGATAGCACAATCATCCAATCATTCAGTCATCCAAAATCAAAGATCGAACAGAAGACATGATAAGAAGTTTTCAACTCTGAAGGTGAAAATAGATGAAAATTGGTTAAGTCTGGTGAAGATGGGCGCCTCGGAAGGAGATAGGCACCCAAGTTTTTGAGGTGTCAGATGGATGAATTTGTAGATGCAGCCTCCAACATGACTTCTTCCAACTTGAACAAGATTTCCAATGCAACCATAAGCACACTCGTCGAAGTTGGCAATCATCAGATGTCAAGGGCTGAACAAGGGAGAAAACATGAGAGAAATGACAGTAGTCAAAAGCAAAGGATAAAAACTTCAAAGAAAATCTAACTCTAAGGAAGATAGGCACCTCCAGTCAAGAAGGGCGCCCAAGCTCTTGAAGCTTCAAATCAACTTTCTCGGAGATGCAGTATCCAAGAGACCCCTCCAGATTCTTCTCAGCTATCCAGTGGACCTGACAGCCAGTTGATCTAATCAGTTTAGCTCCTGAAATCATGAATTCATCTAAAGGTCAGAAGACAAGCAAGAACTTGAAGCTCATAAAAATGGCTAACACTGGTAAAGATGGGTGCCCTTGGAGGAGATAGGCACCCGACATTTTGAAGGGTCAAATGATGTTTTTGTCAAAAGTTGTCTCCAAAACGATGTTGCCAAATTCAATCCGGCTCTGCGATGAAACATTCGGCTCGTCCATTGGATCAATCTGGAAGCCGGAAATCAGGATCAAACAGAGGTTGAAAATCGAGGAAAAGTTGAAAATGCTGAGAAAACAACTAAGTTTGAAAGAGATAGGCGCCTCTAGCCAAGAAGGGCGCCCAAACTCTCATGCCTTGGTCAAATTTTTGAAATTTTCAAATTTTCAAATGGAGAACAAACGTCTACATTCAATGCACAAGTTTGAGTTAGGGTTTTGAAGTGTTAGGGCAAAGAAAGTAGTTTTTCTCAAAGCAAAACTTATTTAAGGCGCCTTTGTATTTCATTTTTCATATTTTCTTGCAGGTGACGTCCAAGGAGAAGTGGAGCAGCAATTTAGAACTTCTCTTTTCAAGATTCAAGAACTCAAACTTGCTGGTTTTTCAAAGAAATTTCCAGATCAGCATTCAGGGAAGCCTGCTTTTTTATGCTTTTTCATCCAAAACATCAATTGTTTGCAGAAAGGTCATCGTTTTCAATTTTCAGCGAGCTAGGTTACACTAGTTCTATCTTCTAGATAATTTTTGAAGAACTTTTTCAAAGTTGCAGCGGCTGCTTTTTCTTTGCATGTCAAAGTAAACTTCAAGATTTTCAACTTCCAATCTTCTGGGGCTTTCTTAAACATTCTTCTAGACATAACCCATATCACAACTTTTTCAGAAAAATTTCAAGTGGTTGCTTTTTCAGTCAGACTTCAAATTTTCAAAATCTGATCAACTGGGTTCATCCAAAATGTGCTTCTGAACAAAACCCAAATGCCAACTTTTTCTGTTTTTTCAAAGGAAATTAGGGTTTGCTGTTTTTTCAGTCGACATTCAAAAAAATTCAAAACGAACAATCTGAGTCTCTTTGCAACGAGATTCTACACAAAACCCATATCTCAAATTATTTTTGAAAAAATTATCATTTTGAAGAAGGAACAATAAGTTATTTTTAGGGTTTGTGCTGAGCTTGTCCGAGCATAGTCAAGTTTACAATCAATCTTCAAGTTTTTCAGCATGAAGTACTCTCCCATCGAATTCAGAGCCAAACAAGTGTTGTATCATTATTATCTAAACGAACAATGTTGGAAAATGCTTTTCAATACCATCATGGACATAAAACGTCATCATCTCAGTTGAAAAACGTGCAAAGGGAGTGGTATGAGCGAAATGACAAGTTTCAGAAAAAGTTGTACAATACTCTTCCGTGGGAGAATCAAGAGAAGTGTCAAAAGCATAAAGTTGCAGAGCCACCAAGTTATCAATAAGTGAGTCATCTTTTGAGGCAGCGATGTTTTTCAAGAATAGAATTCATAAAGAAGCTGAAGATGACAAAGATTCTCTAAGTTTGATTGCAAAAGGGGAGAAGATCCTAGAAAAGCGGAATATGGCTATAGATAGTATCAACACTCTTGATAGAGAGGCAATTTCCCGTTTTTTGGTGGATGTGATAGAGATTTAAGGCAGCAATCTTCTAGAAGTTTTCTCCAAGCTTTCTTTCCATTCTTATCTCACACTTTCTTTCTATTATTGTCTCAATTCTTATCCATTATTTGAAAAAGAAAGAAATTGAAATGCAATAGTTGGCATTTTCCTTGTTTTTACATGTTTTCTTAGTTGTAGATGCTTATCTTCTTTAGGTTTAGAAATAAAGCTTGCATGTTGGCAAGTATTAGTTGTAAAAGCAAGGAGATTTTAGGGTTCCCTACTCCTCTGCTTAGTTATAAATAAAAGCAATCTTTGCTCATTTTTCTTTAACCGTGTTTGTGATAAAAAATTGTTGAGCCTATGCCTTCAAGTTTGTTATCGATTAGTTTCAGTTCACTTTGTATTAAGAGCAAGTTTGTATGCCTCTTTTAGCTGCAAATCCTTGTTTAGTGCATGTGTTTTGTGTCAAGTGTTGATCTGGTTTGATCGCATGTTGCATGTATTTTGCTACAACTTGTTGTCCCGGAATTGTAATCTCTTGTGCCCGAAGTTTGAGAAAATAAAGTCTTGAGCGTGCTTTTGCTGCCCCGATATAAAGTCTCAAATTTTCGTTTATTGTGTAATGCTTATATGATCTTTTCAGCTTGCATTGAAATTCAATAGATGTATGTTGGGAAAAGTTTATTTAAGTATCTCTGTCAAAACATCAATCTTGTTCATTTCTAACTCTCTTGCTTTGCGTTTACTTGAGAGGCTAGAAACATCTTTAGCGTAAGTTAGTTGTAGTTGATAAGTTTCATTAAAGGGAAAACCTCAGTTGCAACATTTATAGTTCTATATAACCTTGTGTTCTTGCAGCTAAATCAAAAAGATAGGCAAATTAGCTTTAGTTTACTTTCTTTATGCAAACTCAGCAAAAGAGGGAGCTTCCCCTCCGAATTTGAAGAGCAGGTTCCTGCACATAGTTGTCCGTTTCCAAACCGCATTCCAGAGGTGCGATTTGAAACACCAACATATAGTAAGGCACCTGGACATATGGTGAGTTCAGTGTTGATCCCAATTTTCAGTTGGCCTAGCGAGATAAGGATTAATGTGCAAGTTATATCATTTAATTATTATTAAAGGTGACTTTAATAATAACTAATCATTAAGTTATATTATAACTTTATGTCTTAAGGGGGCCATTTAATGACTTAAAATACATTAAATGATTAATTAAATGGGTGCCCACTTTGAGAAAATATTTAATAAAGTTTAAATGCACATTTAATGTTATTTTAAATGATTAAAAAAGAGGCTTCTAGAGGATCGACCTCTTCTTGAAAAATTATAAAAGGGGATCAACCACAGCTATTGGGATTCATTTAGGATTTTGATATTTGGCTTTTGAAGTGTTTCACTGTGGAGAAGAAGAAACCTAGGGTTTCTGCAATTTCTACAATTCTTGATCATTAAGAACGAAATCTCTCGTTGATTTGCATACCTAAGGTTGTGAAAGATCTTCCGAAGGATTGCCTGTGAGATTTGTTGGTGTTTTATAGCTTAGGGAGCTATTTTCCCTTATCTAAAGGATGGTTGGCCTTCATATGTTATATAATTATTTTTCTATTTCTCTAAGGGAGCCGACCTTGATAAGAAGTTGCCTAACTTGTATTTAAAGAAGGTGAAGACTTATCATTTGATCATCACAATCATTCATTTTCGCATCTCTTAGGAGCAAAAGTTCACCATCATCAAAACCAAAAGCTTGCCATCATTAGAAGGAGTTTGCCATTTCTTAGTTGTTCAGGCTGTCTTAGCAGCAGATCCATTGTTATGGAGAAGTGTCTCCATTCTTGTTTCAGACTCGGCCTTGTGTAAGGCCTGATTGTAAGCACTAAGCAGTATTATGCACTTATGTTATTTGATATATAAGAGATTATTTGTTGGGTTTTTCTCCCTCAAGTAGGAGGGTTTTCCTAGGGTATCTACTGTGTTTATTGCTCTATGTGTTGTGTATTTTTCTTATTTCATGTCTAATCTTAAAAACTAACATGGCATCAGAGCGGGTTAAAGAAATCCGATCAGATTTGTTTAAGCCTAGAGGAGTTTGTCATATACTGTGATGAGGGGTTTGAAATCATTTGAACTCGTTTTTCATTGTGATCCTTGTGGCTGAGCGTCTGAGCTATGAAGGGTTGTTGCATTGTTTGTAGCTGGCATGGTTTTCTAGGTGGAGCCGTACCTCCATTCCAGACGTTTGGAGCTGGGCATGGGAAATCTTTGATAACTGTTGGAGTTGTTTCTTGGAGGATTTGGATGCCTTAAGGGGTGTCGTACAAACCTAGGTATGACCGATAACTTGACAAACCTGTTCCTTGTCCTTCCTTGGTAGATAAAGGTTGTTTGAAGATTGTTGGGTTAGTCTGGTGGTGATCCATATCATTGGGAGGTATCATATGCATGATTGGATATGGATTTTGATGGTTTTCATGGCTGCCATGACTTGCAATAAAGTTTTTTTTAGTCTTGCAACTTGGTATCAGTCATTATCAGACTTGTAACTGTTATATCCTTACCTTTTGAGGGTGTTGGAATGTTGTTGGGTGAGTTTGATGTTCTTGAACAATCTTGGGAGCTATTCTTGGTGAGTCTGAAGGTGTTGGAAGGAGATTTTCATCGTCATTTGGCCCTACAGCATTGGACAGCAGACCTTAGGACAGATGCATCAAATCAGAAAGGAATAATACCAAGGTCGTTAGAGCATATTTTCAAAACCAACCTAGCACTTTCCTCTCAAGTGTGGAGTTTCTGAATGCAGGCATCAATGCTGGAGATATTCAATGACACTAAAGGTGGCAAAGATAAGACACGGCTACAGGTCTAACTCATTGGTGTACCAACAATAAAGAGATAAGTATTTTATGCTTGTACCCTTGAATAATGTTCATGAATTTTATGTAGTTATTAATTCATGCAATAACATTGGAACAATGAATCATGTATGCTTCTAGCATTGGTATTTATCTTTGGGATAGTTTAGTTCTATGAACTATTATTAAACTCTCTAAAATGCTTCCAGGACGGACCGAGGAGCAAAAGGATGATGAGAGATTGCATAAGGAATTCATGGGAGAAAGAGTTTGATGCATCCTGTGAGGAAGTCACGCAGGCTAAAGAAATGAACACACGGGGAGACATAGCTTGCAGCCTTGGGACTGGGTTGGTGGCACATAACTTTCATGATTCTTCACTGGAGACATCTCTCGAGGGCACAAGGTTGGGTCAGCCTTGGATGGAGAATTTGCATCAGCAAAGAAGATTGAGAAAGATGAAGACACTAAAACAACGTAGAACCTATATAAATTGTCATTGCGATTAGCTACTTCGAAGAGGAGTAAATGACATTCAAAGTGAGTTAAGTTCCGAGGATTCAAAGCTCAAGTTGAGAGCATGTCCGAGAAAAGGATTAAGGTTCTTAAATTAGTCAATGGAGGGGAGTTCACTTCTAGAGGATTTCTTTGCAATCTCTGAGGCAGGGATCAAGAGTGAGTTCTGTTACTCACTGAGAAGAAGTGAAGGTTGCAGTGTTGCAAGGCCAGGTGATAAAGTCCTTGGAAGACCTCTTCAGCTATAGAGAACAAAATTGCACAAGACAGTCAATTTGGATTTGACATTAGTAGCCCTGCAAACCTATTCAAAATAGAGTGATCTGGGATAAGGTCAAGAAGGACAGTCCTGAACTCTCAACAGTGTCAGAGGTGTGCGTTGGAAATCGTTCCTCTAAGGAAAGCATTGCAGGCAATCTTGGACAAGGAGGTCAAGAGGTTGATGCAAGTACTTGGGGCTTCAGAGAGAGTCACATCATCATGAAGATTTGTTGTCGCATATATTTCTCTGAGACGAAGAAATATGAGGTGAAAGCCCTTGTAGTGTATATTTATCTAAGACGAAGAAATATGAGGTGAAAGCCCTTGTAGTGTGTATTTCTCTGAGATGGAGAAATATGAGTTGCGAGCCCTTGTTCATCTCTGCGACTGAGATGAGACGTCATGTTGAGAGACTCCATGATGACATCACGTTGAGAGACTCCGTGATGAACCCTTGTACTTGTGTTTATTTCCACACATGGGAATAGCCATGGTGGACGTCAAGTTGAGAGACTCCATGACGATATCACGTTGAGAGACTCTGTGATGAACACTTGTACATATGTTTCCTTCCACACATGGGAGTAGCCATGGTGGACGTCATTTTGAGAGATTCCATGACGACATCACGTTGAGAGACTCTATGATGAACTCTTGTACATCTCTGAGACTGAGATGTGGTTTTCCACAAATGGGCGTAGCCATTATGGGCGTCATGTTGAGAGACTCCATGACAAGGATATCTAGAAAATACCTCCCTATCTAAGAGGGAGTGTTGGTGTTTTATAGCTTAGGGAGCTATTTTCCCTTATCTAAAGGCTAGTCGGCCTTCATATGTTATATAATTATTTTTCTATTGCTGACTTTGATAAGAAGTTGCCTAACTTGTATTTAAAGAAGGTGAAGACTTATCATTTGATCATCACAATCATTCACTCATTTTCGCATCTCTTAGGAGCAGAAGTTCGCCATCATCAAAAGAAAAAGCTTGCCATCATTAGAAGCAAGAGTTCGCCATTTCTTAGTTGTTCCAGCTGTCTTAGCAGCAGATCCATTGTTAAGGAGAAGTGTCTCCATTCTTTGTTTCAAACTCAACCTTGTGTAAGGCCTGATAGTAAGCAGTATTCTGCACTTATGTTATCTGATATATAAGAGATTATTTGTTGGGTTTTTCTCCCTCGAGTAGGAGGGTTTTCCCAGGGTATCTGCTGTGTTTATTGCTCTTTGTATTGTGTATTCTGCTTATTTCATGTCTGATCTTAAAAACTAACAAGATTGGCTTCATCCAGGAGTCAACATTGTGCTTCACTAAAGGATTAATCAAGGGTTTCAAAGAATATTTATTTGCAGATCAGAAGTCTTGAAGAATATTTGATTGTTGTATGTGCCTTCTTCAATTAGGTACATGGGGTTTATATTGTGCAAATTTGGGGAGTTGGAAGAAAACGATTTGGAAGAGTTGATCTCATTTCCAATCTATGAAGAGAATCGATCTGATCATTTTGAGGGTAGTGTGTTGGAAGACATAATCAGGTTCATTGAAGGGTGAAATCGATTTCTTGTTGCAGCGATTTATATTCAACATTTATCATACATAAAATTGTGGCTTGCAGGGAGAAGTCACAGCATACTCAAAGCTCTGATTGGTATCAGCATTTGCCAACAATAAGTTGTGGAAAGTTTTTTTCATGATCGCAGCTTTAAGGAGAGATCATGGGGTCTATAAGGAGGTCGACCATTTTGCTGCCATCACACATAATATAACAGGTTCTTTGATTGCATTTCATATCATTAAATTAGGCTTCAATAATTGTAAAGTCGCTGTCATAAAGTGACTGTAGCTGTATCTTTCATAGTGTAATGGCATTGTAAGCCAAGAGTCTTGGCATAGCATCATATTCAGTTTGTAATCAGCATATGAACATACTGTACTTGGCTTGGCATTCAATAAAAGAGGAATAAGGTTGCACTACAAGTGTTTATCAACTTGTCATTGCTGTAGCTTTCATTTAAGTTCACTAGTTGCATGACAAATGTTTGTGAAAATGTCAATGAAGCCGTAGGTGCATTTCTCATATCATTTCAGTCATATACTTGCATTATAAGATTACATTTAGTTGCTGCTTTATATTTCTGTCTTTTAGATTATTCCTTTCAAGTCATTTGCAATCATCAAAACAAACCAAAAATACAAAAATCAGAAAACAATCACCGGAAAGTGCAGAGTTTCAGTTTGGGGGAGAACAGGGGTTCTTACACAAAAACTTCATTAACCAAATCTGAATCAAATTCTAATAAATTTTATGGCTTCTACATACCCTAGGTCATTTCAAATGCTCAAATTAGATTCAAATATAAATTTGGAAAACCTCAAGTCTGATTTTATTGAATTTTGCAATGATTACAAGCTGAAAATTGCTCTAAAACAAAATCAGATCTGAAATTACAATTTTGAACTCACATAGACCTTATTGGAGTGATATAGCTGGCTGATTCAGCTAGGTTAAAATTTCTATGGTCTAGTACAACTGTAGTAGGAGCTTACAATGACCAAACAAACTATTTTAAACCCTCCTTTATGTGGATGTAATGCAGTTCAAACCCTAGAAACACAAATCAAACACAAAAGTGCCAAATAAACATTTATGGACTATCCTCATAGTTGGCGTCTCCCATATCAGCAATCAATATCTCAATAAATGGTTTGCCACCCTCGAAAAATAATTTATGAGTCTTTGTGCAGTTGGGCTTCCTTCAAAAAATAATGCTAAAACCCTCCAATGATGTCAACCAGCAACTGGTATGACTATAACCATAGTTGAAAAACTCAGACTCAACAATAACTCGACAGGCCCAAAAATTTTAAAAACTTAGGACTCGACAAAGACTTGGCAATAACTCAACAAATTTATCGAACATTTGAAAATACAATTTTTTTAAAATATTCTTCAAAAACACGCATATATATTAAATTTGTAGAACATATTATGTTTTCATCATATATAAATCAAAATTAGAGTTTAATACATATCATAGACCAAAAAACAAGTTCAACTTTTGAATACATATCAACTTCAAGTTTTGGTATCAATGAAAATTGTATATCTTGAATTTCTTCTATTACCAAAACTCAAAAGCTTTTCTTGCCGTTGTGTGGTGTTGCTGAAGTAGATGGTATAGCTGCAATATACTCAATAGGAGCCTCAACAAGTGCTTCAATAGGTGCCTCATCCATAGTGATATTATCAAGTTGTGTATGTGAGAAAACTACCTCTGTTGACTGACCAACCTCGCCTTCTACCTCCTCATATGCTACTACTTCCGCTTCCCATTCAACTGTCTCCCTCTCTAAATCAGCTAACTCATCATCACTTAGCCATGGTTCCACATCGACCTCATCAAGCTCAACAATCCAATCTGAGAATAAATCAATGTCATCAAGGTCAAATGCTTCATGTGAACCCTGCCCTTGTACCTTCTTCTCATGCAACCGAAGGTTGTACCACATGTAGACAAGGTCATTCAAGCGCTTTTGAGACAACCTATTGAGGTTCTTTGTGCGAATGGCCTCAAAGACACTCTAGTTGCACTCACAACCAAAAGTACTACAAGGCTGAGATAAAATGCGAATGGCAAGCTTTTAAAGATTAGGCATTGTGGCACCATAATCTTCCCACCACAAATATGCAAGGATAACAGTTTCCATTTATAACTTAGTAAGGATTTTAATAAACTTAAAAATTAAAATAAATGGTAAAATAATATTAAACACATGAATTTGTTACCTAGTTGTAGAGTGTCTCTCCTATGAATGCAAAAATTGGAAAAAATAATGCCCCTTCAGCCTTCTTATAGCTCTATAGCTCATCAAGTATGAGATCTCGAAGGTCATCATCATTAACCAATCTCTCAATACATGTGTTGAAGCCAACAAGAAAATTACATCTGCTTTGAAATTAGGAGAGAAATAAAACTTGGGGTTCAAATAGTAGGCAAAAGCATGAATATGTTGGAGTTGTCAGTTCTACCTCCAATCAATTAAGTGCCATATGGGTTCACGTTTGGTCTTGTTTGACCCATACAAATGTCGAATTATCTCTTTGGCCTTATCCATGGCCTCATATAGATACCCCATGGGGTTTTGATCCCCATCCACCAATCATAGAACTCTAACCAACGGTTCTAACACCTAAAATATAAAAAAATTAACAAAATCAGCAAGTTGTAATATTAGAAAATAAAAAATAAAAAATCATCAATCAAAGTTTGAAAACTTACATTGATGATCTCCTCCATTACTTTCACAAATCTATCATGAAAAATGGTCTTCACGACCTTCTCTGCTTCAGCCTTCCCACAATAAGAACTCTCCAACCATCTTTCACCCACAAACATGCGCTTGAGGCTGGGCAATGTAGCTAAAATACTCTGCAAGGTGAGGAAATTGGTAGCAAAGTGTGTGACTCCTAATCGCGCGAGATCCTTACCATCAGTGTGCTCTCTTATGAGACTTAGGACCCATGTGTGGTTGTAGATGTACTTCGTGATATTCCTTCCATCTTCAACCACATTCTTCACCCAACTTAGTTTCCCTATGTCCTCAAGGAGCAAGTCAAGAAAGTGGGTAGCACAAGGGCTCCAAAATAATGTCAAATGCCTCATCTGGAGAAGCTTACTGGCTGCCACATATGCAGCTGCATTGTTGGTCACAATTTGAATGACATTTTGAACTCCCACTTCCATCACCACCTTATCCAACATGTTGCACAAGGTCTTTGCATTTTTTATTTCATTGGAGGCATCATCTGATTTTAGAAATACCAATTGTCCCCCTGAAGCCACTAAAAAGTTGATGTATCCTATTTTTGCCATCTGTCCACCCATCAAATAAAATGGTGCAGCCTTTCTTTTCCCAAATTCTCCTTTGTTCCTCCACTAGTTGGTGTGTGTTTTGGACCTCATTCTGCAACAATGGTCCACTCAACTCATGACGCGTTGGGGCCTTGAACCCCTTACCTGCCACGATCAATGCATTAACCAACTGTTCTCAATAAGGAATATAAGCAACATTGAATAGAATATTATTGTAGTACCAAAATCTCGCACATGCCAACTTCGCCTCATTTTGCAACTCTCTATTCCATGCAGTACCTTCCAATGAAGGTTGTGCACCAAGAGTATTATGTGGAACAAAAAAGCTAGAACTGTGGTTGCCCACACTTCCTAATCTTTGTATTCGTGGCCCAATAGAAGAAGAGCCCTCCATATCTCTCTGAGACTCTGTAGAACTGAAATCTGGGATTGGGGCTGCCATTGCCTTTGTTGTTCTCTTTTTATCTTCCTTTCTTTGTTCAAATGCTACAAGGAGTGTTTTTGCCTCACTCTCAACCTCTTCAATAGTGTTTTCACATGGTCTAACATCTCGACAAGAGATTCATGCAAGATGGTATTTGAGTCGGTTTATGCCACCATTGATAGACCTAGTGCAATAGATGCAAATAACCTCTCCTCATGCTGCACCTGGTGTTCCATGTTTCCAACAAGGATCTCCTGGTTTCCCACCACTTCTTTTACTTGCAAAAGCCATATTCTTTTAGAAAAATATGAATGAAACTTAGCAAAAAGGAGACATCAAAGATTAGTAACAAGGTCATCCGTATTCTTTGTCTTTGCAATTCTTTATTGATTAAGACTCATTAAAATGCACTAGTCTGAAAAATGTCATTGGTTTGTACTCTGTACTTGTACTTTGTTGTTTGTACTTTGTAGTTGTACTGAGTCTACTAACACTTGTCATATGTTTCAATTTGATTAACCAAGGTGTAATCCATACTAATACTTTGCTATGTGGTTTTAGAAAAATATGAATGAAACCTAACAAAAAGGAGACATCAAAAATTAGTAACAAGGTCATCCATATTCTTTGTCTTTGCAATTCTTTATTGATTAAGACTCATTAAAATGCACTAGTCTGAAAAATGTCATTGGTTTGTACTTTGTACTTCTACTTTGTTGTTTGTAGTTTGTAGTTGTACTGAGTCTACTAACACTTGTCATATGTTTCAATTTGATTAACCAAGGTGTAATCCGTACTAATACATTGCTATGTGGTTTTGCAGGTTTCTTGATTAGAAAAGGACAAATTTTATTTGTGTGGCCTGATTAGTGAGTATGGATTAGAAAAGTAAAATGCATATGGGTTTCATGGCTGTCCCATTGTTGAAAAGGACAAATTTTATTTGTGTGGCCTGATTAGTGAGTATGGATTAGAAAAGTAAAATGCATATGGGTTTCATGGTTGTCCCCATGTTGACAGCCTTTATTTGTTACAAACTTACAAACACTCAGCATGGGGACAGACTTTATTTGATTTTGTGTGGCCTAATTAGTGAGTATGGATTAGAAAAGAGAAACCCATATGCATTTTTCTTTTCTAATCCATACTCACTAATCAGGCCACACAAATAAAACCTTTCTTTTATAATCCATGCTCGCTAATTAGGCCACACAAAATCAAATAAAGGTTGTCCCCATGCTAAGTGTTTGTAAGTTTGTAACAAATAAAGGTTGTCCCCATACTGAGTGTTTGTAAATTTACAAACACTTAGCATGGGGACAACCTTTATTTGTGTGGCTTGATTAGTGGGTATGGATTAGAAAAGTAAAATGCATATGGGTTTCATGGTTGTCTCCATGCTGAGTGTTTGTAAACTACAAACACTTGGCATGGGGACAACCTTTTTTTGATTTTGTGTGGCCTAATTAATGAGTATGGATTAGATTCTTAGAAAAGAGAAACCCATATGCATTTTTCTTTTCTAATCCATACTCACTAATCAGGCCACACAAATAAAACCTCCCTTATCTAATCCATACTCACTAATCAGGTTACACAAAATCAAATAAAGGTTGTCCCCATGCTAAGTGTTTGTAAGTTTGCAACAAATAAAGGTTGTCCCCATCTTGACCGTTTGTAAATTTACAAACACTCAAGATGGGGACAGCCTTTACTTGTGTGGCTTAATTAGTGAGTATGGATTAGAAAAGAGAAACCCATATGCATTTTTGTTTTCTAATCCATACTCACTAATCAAGCAGCACTCGCTAGACTCGAGTATTCACGCATCCTTAGCCTCTACGAGTAAATTGCATAAAAACTCGATGCCCCACAAAAGGAAAAATTATATTTTTCACTATAGGATTTATATTTCCTATAGGATAAATTATATTTCCTAGTTCCAAATATATGGCTTTCTCAGAATCTCATAAGTCATAACAAGTTAACAACAATTTCACTGTTCACGTGGTTAAGCATATGAAAGTTGGTATGCAACTATGCACTAACTTTCATATGCTTAACCATGTGAAATTGTTGTGCTTGTTATGACATGAGATTTTGAGAAAGCCATATGCTAAAACAAGAGATGAGTGATAAGGTTGTAAGTTATATTCAATATCTTGCAACGGATATCTTGTGTAAGAAGCAGTTAAGATGTTCAACACATATTCCTAAATCTGATGGAAGTGAAGTAAAGAATGATCAATATTTGTTTCCTTCCCACAAAGTTGAAACCAGGTCACATGAAGTGTCCCACCCTCGAACTAAGTTTTGAGTTGCGATTCTACTTGATTATATTAGTTTGATAGATGAAATTTTTTGTCAAACAGTTTGACTGTCTTCTCTCTGATTTTTGCTCCTAGTTATATTTTCTGAGATTTTTGCGTACTATGCAGTGCTTTATGAGTTTGCAAGGAGTTAATAAAGAACTCATATTCAACTAGTTCAAAGGTTAACATAGCAACATACATCCAAAGCTGTAATGTCCCCTTCTCAGCAGTAGTCAGTTTTGATGCCCGTCAGCCTATCCCGGATGCTCATAGGCTTGTCGAAAGTGAAATTAGAGTTTCCAGTAGCTTGGAGGTTTCTTTTTTGTTTTCAGGGGTTTGCATGCAATTGTTTTGTAAAGTGATTTTTGGGTCTTTCTAGGTTTTCAAAGAACTTTAGAATGGTGTAATATGCGTCTGCATCAGAGCTCTTTTTCGGACTAAATATTTTTAGTAAGTTACGACGGCTGCCCGGATTGTGGTTAAAATGAGCTTGGAACCACTTCCTATTTTTAGGAGTACGCTATTTTTAGTAAGTGTTATTTTTGGCAATGCTATGAACTTACTACGGCTGCCCGGATTGTGGTTAAAATGAGCTTGGAACCACTTACTATTTTTAATAGTATGCTATTTTTAGTAAGTGCTATTTCTAGCAATGCTATGTTTGGCAGCAATTCAGCAGTCCAATGCAGTTTCTATTTCAGGCAGAGCAGAATTAGTATTTTGGCCTTAGGCACTTTTGGGCTCATTTTGGCAAATTGATTTATTTAAGTCATTTTAATATTTTAATATCACTTTGGGCCCCATGGCCTAGAGGAATGACTTAATATTGTTTTTAAAAGTGGGCCTTGGAGTGGACGCCTCACTTGGAGATAAATGAAATATTTAAAAAGTTAAATATTTGCCAAGGCACTTGGGACACCTAGGAGAAGGTGTAAAAGAATGTTATTTAAAATTATTAATTTGAATTATGTGTTGGGCGTCCCCTTTTGGAGGGAAAAGGAGGAATTCGAAAGGTCTTCAAGAATTTCTATTTAAGCAAGGCTTTGCTCCCTCATTTGATATCCATTGCTTATTACGACGAAGTGCTGCTAAAATGATATCAAACCCCTTGCTTCGAGGAACGCATACCTCCTAGCTAATATCGGTTTCGTGTTTGAAAGATAACACCTAGCTGATTGAGACTGCTTCTTCATCCAGAGGTTGCAAATTGAGCTTCACAATTGACTGTTTTGATGATATTTTTTGTTTTCAGGTTGCTGGTTTGTGCTTGGCTGAAGCACGTTTTTGGTCATTGCTCCGTGTGTGATTTTTTGTTTGTTTTGGGTATTGGCCCCTTGTGTTTCCTTGCTCTAGGCACCCCATCTCTGCAAGTTTTAGATTTTATTTCTAAGAGGATGATTTTATAGAGAGGTCGCCCTTCTCCATGGGCCGCCCCTACCTTGTTGCCTAGCATTGGGAATCGTACCTTCCTTTTGGCTTCTGATTGGTGGTGTCTATATCATGTATTTTGGACTCCTTGCTTATAATGTTCATTTGCTTTCAATTTGGAGAACGGAGCTGTTTTGGTAGAGATATATGTATATTGGTATTTTCTTCCTTTGCTGGTTCGATTTTCAGTTTGTTGTATGCTTATATCAGACCTGGTTATTGCAACTAATTGCTCTAATTCCATAGTGTTAACACTCATAAATTGTTACAAGGAATGTTCCAATTCATTTGGTTTGATTAGAGATACATTTCATCATAAAATCATTGTATGAGAAAACATATTGTAACACTGATTTCAATAGTACTAATCAGCCTTTTACTTTCAGCATTTTAAATTTTATATATCTCACTCCAGCTAAATAAGTGGTCGAGTGTTTATATTTCAGTTTGTTATTATCGCTCCCGCTGAATAAGTAGTCAAGCTTTATGGTCGGTTATCCGCCTACTTTACTTTCCAACATTTACTTTCAGAATGGTTGGCTAGCCGCCTACAACATTGTACTTTTATTTCCAATATTCATCTAACAATCCCCTTGCACCGTATGCTCTCACCTCGCCCACATCGAGATCTTGGTGATCAGAAAGTGAAGGGTTCCCTTTCAATTGGTTATGTTTATCGAGCTAACCTTGACGGGTGCATTATTGTATGTGAAAATTCAAAAAAAAACTAAGGGGGATATTTTAGTGGTATCAGAGCCAAGGTTTCCTGCAATCTTGTGAAAACAAAGTTTCAGTTGTCAGATGAGTGACAGAGAAATCAGATTTACACCAGAGAGCAAAAGAGAGTTCAGTATCAGAATCCACCAATGCCCGACGTAGAAACTTTCTCAGAGGTTTTGCAGAATAGTGGGAAAGCAGTTGAGACCATGGAAAATAGAGATAAGGGTCCATCCCGTGAGGAGGATAGAGAAGCTAGAGCTGAAAGGAAGTTCGACACTATGTTGGACATGATGTCTCGGTTGCTAGCTAAGATGGATCAGCAAGTGACTCAAACTCAGTCCCAACCTCAACATAATCATGTTGGAGAGAATAGCTCTTCGGAGACAAATGGAAGGGAAAGAACTATTGGTCTGCATGTTGCAGTTACTAGAGGATCAACCTCTAGACCTCTCATTCCTAACTTTATTCCAAGTGAAGAACTGTCGGCTGAAGCCGAAATGTCGTTGGTAGATGAGGTGAGGAATAGCTACATGGAGTATGCCTCACTACCAATAGAGATTTGTGACATTTTGTCATTGGATCAGTATATGAATCAAAAGAAGAGAAAAGGAGGCGGAAGAAATGACAATCGTGCTTTTGTGGCCCCTAGATTGGATTACCAACAAGCCCTTGGTAAAGTTACTTTGGCTCACTTTGACGGAAGTGATAAGTGTTCTGCAAGGTCGTGGGTGCAAAAGTTGGATAACTACCTCTCGCTCAAACCGATGCCTGAAGAAGATGCTATCAAGTTCGCCACCTTGCATTTGGATGGAGCTACACACGAATGATGGTATCATGTTTGGTCACCCTTCGCATCTATGAGGAGTTTACCAACAAGTTGATAGAAAGGTCTGACAGTAAGGACCCCGAATTCAAATTCCGTGAGTTGGAGTAGCTGAAGCAACATGGCTCGCTTGACTCATATGTTGCTGATTTTCAAAGGCTTTCCGCAATGGTGCCCAACATAAAAAAAAGGAGACTTGTGGTTTTGTTTACTAAAGGTCTGATGGAGCCCTTGAAGGATTGGGTCAAAGCCTTTGATCCACCAACTCTTGATGAAGCTATCAAGAAATCAAGAAGCATGGAGTTGGCAGCCCCAAGACCAAAATTTCAATCAAAAACCTTTGGCCACAAAAAAGATAAGAAGCATTCTTCACATCAGCCCAAGAAGTTTCCTCTGAAGATGAATGAAGAATTTCGTGAAAAGTTGAGAAAAGCTGGTCTTTATTACACTTGCAAAGAACCTTGGGTAAAAGGCCACAAACGCTATGGAAAGGGTCATTCACATCATATGGAGGCCTATTCCGATTCCAGATCAGAATCTGATATGTCTAATCAGCAATATGAATCAATAGGCAGTGAAGATGAACATGCTCTAGAAGAGGAAGCAAAAGACCAAGGAGGAGGGAGTGCATTGACACAACTTTCAAGCTTTCAAAATAATGAATCCTTTCGAGTCCGAGGAGTAATTGGATTGCAACGTATTGTTTCTCTAATTGATACTAGAGCAACCCATAACTTCATTGACGAAGGATTGGTAGCAAAGAGAGGCCTCAAGACAAAGGAGTTTGAAGGCTTCAAAGTGATGGTGGCTGATGGTTTTACACTGTCATGCAACAGGAAGATTCCCAACTTGTCTATGCAGTTGGGAAATTATGAGGTGAAAGATGACTTTTATGTTGTAGGCATTGGAGATATCGATGCAGTGCTTGGTATACAATGGCTGTGATCTCTTGGAGAGATCACTTTAAATTTGCAAACTATGGAATTGAAGTTTCAGTCTGATGGAAAGAAGGTGGATTTAAGAGGGATGTCAAATGGAGGCCCTCACATTGTGTCATTCAAGAGCATGGAAAGGTTGATTCGCCATGACCAAATAGAGTACGCAGCAGAGTGCATGATCTTACCAGCCGATCCAGTAGAAGATAAAAGACACTACCATCTTAGACATTTAGTCATTGATCACCAAGAAGAGTAAAGTCTTTGGTAGTATACCTCTTGGGAGACCTCCTGAAAGAGGGTGTGAGAACGTGATAGAACTTGAAGAGGGTGCTAAGCCAGTTATCACAACTCCTTACCGCTACCCCAAGAAGCAGAAGGACGAAATTGAGAAGGCCGTTAAAGAACTCTTGAATATGGGTCACATTAGCCCTAGCAAGAGTCCCTTTGCTTCAGCAATAGTGTTGGTCAAGAAGAAGGATGGCACCATGCGCATGTGTGTTGATTACCGTGCGTTGAATCAGAAGACTATCAAGAACCGATATCTTATTCCCATGATAGATGAGCTCATTGATGAGCTACAGGGAGCCATGTATTTCTCTAAGATTGATCTTAGATCGGGCTACCATCAGATAAAAATGAGGGAATCAGACATTGAGAAAACTACCTTTAAGAGGTGTCATTCGGGCATTATGAATTCCTAGTCATGCCATTTGGATTGACGAATGCACCTGCAACCTTCCAGTCTTGCATGAACAAGATCTTTCGGTAGCAGTTGAGGAATTTCATGTTCATCTTCTTTGATGATATTCTTATTTTCAGCAAGTCGTGGGAAGAGCACCTTAAGCACTTGGAGGAAGTGCTCAATATTTTGGAAGTTGAATGTTTATTTGCAAAAGAATCCAAATGTGAATTTGGAATGACGAAGCTGCTCTACCTTGGCCACATCATCTGCTCTAAGGGTGTTAGAGTTGATCCAGAAAAGATCAAAGAAATCCTAGATTGGCCTCCTCCAAAGAATGTGTCACACTTGAAGGGGTTTTTGGGGTTGTGTGGCTTCTACAAAAGGTTCGTGAAGGGGTATTCTCAAATGGCCACCCCTCTCACTAATCTTACCAAGAAGGGAGTTTTCCTATTGTCAGATAAGGCACAAGTTGTTTTCAACAAGTTCAAGCATATCATGAGCTCTTGTCCAGTGTTGGCTTTACCTGACTTCACCAAGTCATTTGAATTGCAGTGTGATGCTTTAGGTGAAAGAGTTGGGGATGTTTTTATGCAAGACAAACATCCCATTGTCTTCAAGAGCAGAAAACTGAGAGGATCTGAAAAAACATATTCAATCTATGATAAAGAGATGCTTGCAATCATGCACGCATTAGCCAAGTTCAAACAATACTTGGTTGGGAGCAAGTTTGTGGTGAAGACTGATCATAACAGTCTCAAGCACTTCATGCATCAAAAGGATTTGAATGAAAGGCAGCAAAAGTGGGTAAGTAAGCTTCAAGCTTACGACTTTGACATTGAGTATGTCAAAGGGAAAAATAACATTGTGGTTGATGCTCTTTCTAGAAGAACTCATTTGAATTATTTAATTGAGCTTACTGCTGATTGGAAGGAGTAGATTGTTGCTGATTATGCAAAAAATCAGTTTGCAACCAGCAGTGTTGAGGGTACTTTACAACATGAAAGGTACCAGTTGGTTGATGGTAGTGTTCCACGGGGTTGAGGGGACGGGGACGAGGGGACGCATTTCAATGACGCATGGACGGGGGGTCTAAGTTTGGGGATGGCGGCGAGACAGCGAGGGGGCAACAATGGGGGGGCAGCAAGGTGCTGAAATACATATAGTACTTGAAAAAATAGTTATGAAAAGATGTATAAGTATAAGAATTATACATCTTGGAGACAACTAGGAGTCCCCTAGAGATCTTGAGGGACACCCAGCATCCTCAAAGTCTAAGCAATGTCTTGGATACAGCGACACTAGTGGTGGGATGGTGGCATTGGTGGTGGGCTGGTGGGGGGACATCCCCCCCAAGTCCCCAAGTCTCCGAGACGTCCCCGTCTAGGAAACACGGGATTTTTTGAGGGGGACGTGTCCCTGTGGAACACTGGTTGATGGTTTGGTACAGTACAAGGGTAGAAAAATCTTCTTGGTGCCAGAATCTAAGCTTAAGAAGAAGATTTTGCAGTCATTTCATGACATTCCACTTGCTGGTCATCAAGGTTATTTCAAGACTTACAAACAGATCCGTGAAAGATTTTCATGGAAAGGGCTGAAAGATGAAGCCTTACGTTACATCAAAGAATGTCAAACTTGTCAGATGAACAAAAATGAGCACACTTTTCTAGTTGGTTTGTTGCAGCCCCTACCTATTCCCAATCAGAAATGGGAAAGTATCGCGATGGATTTCATCACGGGGTTACCAAAGGTGCAAGGGAGAGATTGCATCTATGTGGTGGTGGACAGATTGACTAAGTTTTCTCACTTCTTTGTCATCACTAGCTCATTTACAGCAGTTCAAGTTGTTGAATTGTTCTTCAAAGAAGTGTTCCAATTACATGGGTTGTCAAGAAACATTGTCAGTGATAAGGACAACAAGTTCCTAAGTGCATTTTGGCAAGAAATTTTCAGATTGAGTGGTACAATGCTCACTCCAAGCACTAGTTATCACCCACAAACTGATGGCCAATTGGAGATAGTGAATAAATGGTTGGAAGGCAACCTTAGAAATTATGTGTCAAGGCAGCAAAAGTATGGGTGAAATGGCTTCATTTGGAAGAGTATTGCTATAACTCCTCCTACCACATGTCAATTAAGACGTCTCCATTCATGGCTCTGTATGGTTATGAAGCTCCTAGATTTGTGGACTTGGTGTTTGGTGATAGTAGAGCCCCTCAAGCAAGGGATATGTTGCAGCAGAGCTAGGACATCTTGAGATCATTAAAGGATAATCTACACCATGCCCAGAATCAGCAGAAGTTGTATGTTGATTAGCAGCGTGTTGAGCGCACATTCGAGGTTGGAGACATGGTCTACTTGAGGCTCCAACCCTTCAGACAGTCTACTCTCAAGAAGAGTGGAGCGGAAAATCTTAAGCCACATTTCTATGGCCCTTTCAGAGTCATCAGGAAGATTAGGGAAGTGGCTTATGAGTTAGAGTTTCCGGTTAGTAGCATGGTGCATAATGTTTTTCATGTGTCACACCTCAAGAAGGCGCTTGGGCACAATGTTGTTGCTACTTCAGAGTTACCTCCATTGGATGAAGGACAGTTGGTGTTGATTCCAGAGGAGATTATTGATGTCTGTGAGTGCTCTTTGAGGGGGAGATCAATCAAAGAGTACTTGGTGAAATGGAGGAACTTTCCGATTGAGGATGTTACATGGGAAGGTGAGCATATTTTGCAACATCTAGACTTGCGGTTGCTTGAGGACAAGCAATCTCGAGGAGGGCAGACTGTAATGTTCCCTTCTCAGCAATAGTCAGTTCTGATGCCCGTCAGTCTATCTTGGATGCTCGTAGGATGATAGGCTTGTCGAAAGTGAAATTAGGGTTTCCACTTTCCAGTTGCTTGGAGGTTTCTTTTGTGTTTTCAAGGGTTTGCATGCAATTGTTTTGTATAGTGATTACTAGGTCTTTCTGAGTTTTCAAAGAGCTTTAGAATGGTGTAACATGCGTCTACATCAGAGGTCTTTTCCAGACTTACTATTTTTAGTAAGTTACGATGGTTGCTCAGATTATGGTTAAAATGAGTTTGGAACCACTTATTATTTTTAGAAGTATTCTATTTTTAGTAAGTGCTATTTCTGGAAGTGCTATGTTTGGCAGCAATTCAGCAATCCAGTGTTGTTTCTATTTCGGACAGAGCAGAATTGGTATTTTGGCCTTAGGCACTTTTGGGCTCGTTTTGGCAAATTGATTTATTTAACTCATTTTAATATATTAATATATTTTTGGGCCCCATGGCCTAGAGGAATGACTTAATGTTGTTTTTAAAAGTGGGCCTTGGAGTGGACGCCTCACTTGGAGATAAATGAAATATTTAAAAAGTTAAATATTCTCCAAGGCACTTGGGACGCCTAGGAGAAGGTGCAAAAGAATGTTATTTAAAATTATTAATTTGAATTATGTGTTGGGTGCCCCCTTTTGAAGGGAAAAGGAGGAATTCAAAAGGTCATCAAGAAGTTCTATTTAAGCAAGGCTTTGCTCCCTCATTTGGTATCCATTTATTATTATGACGAAGTGATGCTGAAATGAACGCATAACTCCTAGCTAATATCAGTTTTGTGTTTGAAAGATAACACCTAGTTGATTGAGACTTCTTCTTTATCCAGAGGTTGCAAATTGAGCTTCACAGTTGAATGCTTTGATGATATTTTTTGTTTTCAAGTTGTTGGTTTGTGCTTGGCTAAAGCACATTTTTGGTCATTGCTCCGTGTGTGATTTTTTGTTTGTTTTGGGTATTGGCTCCTTGTGTTTCCTTGCTCTAGGCACCCCATCTCTGCAAGTTTTAGATTTTATTTTGAAGGGGTTGATTTTATAGAGAGGTCGTCCTTCTCCATGGGTCGCCCTACCTTGTTGCCTGGCATTGGGAATCATGCCTTCCTTTTGGTTGCTGATTGGTGGTGTCTATATCATGTATTTTGGATGCCTTGCTTATAATGTTCATTTGCTTTCAATTTGGGGAAGAATGGAGCTGTTTTGGTAGAGATATATGCATATTGGTGTTTTCTTCCTTTGTTGGTTCAATTTTCAGTTGGCTGTATGTTTATATCAGACCTGGTTATTGCAACTAATTGCTCTAATTCCTTAGTGTTAACACTCATAAATTGTAACAAGGAATATTGCAATTCATTTGGTTTGATTAGAGATACATTTCATCATAAAATCATTGTATGAGAGAACATATCGTAACGCCAATTTCAGTAGTATTGATCAGCCTTTTACTTTTAGCATTTTACATTTTGTATATCTCACTCCCGCTAAATAAGTGGTCGCGTGTTTATATTTCAGTTTGTTATTATCGCTCCCACTGAATAAGTGGTCGAGTTTTATGGTCAGTTATCCACCTACTTTATTTTCCACCATTTACTTTCAGAATGATCGACTAGCCGCCTACAGCATTGCACTTTCATTTCCAGTATTCATCTAACGATCCCCTTACACCGTATGCTCTCACCTCGCCCACATCGGGATCTTGGTGATCATAAAGTGAAGGGTTCCCTTTCAGCTGGTTATGTTTATCGAGCTAACCTTAACGGGTGCATTATTGTATGTGAAAATTCAGAAAAAAAAATTAAGGGGGATATTTCAAAAAGCCAATTTTGAATCTTCTCATGAACTGTTGTTATAATGATCAAGCGTTTCATAGAATAAAATATTCAACTTTATCATTGCATTATATTGTTGATCTTGAGAATATTGTCTTCACAGATACAGTAGAAATAAGGAGCTGATGCAATAGAGCATATTCAACAATTATAGACTAGTAAACAAAATGAAGACTTGTTGACCTTGCGACAATAAATCATCCACTTGGCACTAATATAATCTGCTATAGGCTGGAGTATATATGTGTAGGAAGCTTTTGTGGTATTATATTTTGAATTTAACATAAATATTAACCTGAACTGTATATAGTGGACAGTCCTGAAGCTCCTCTTAGTTGCGTTGATTCTCCAAATAAGAACTATAGAGGTGGCGGTAACATTTGTAAGTGAACAAGCAAACAGGACCCGATAACTCCAACTACATACTTCACGCCTCTCAAGGATGAACTGATGACAAAGGATAGAGTTGTGGCTGCTTGACTAGTCTATCCTCCACATCACCCTCAAAACAGTCCAAAATAATTACATCGCTTCCTATAGTAAGATACGACTTCCTCTTGAAAAGGCACAAAAGGTGATATGAGCCACAATAGAAAATACCATTTGACCCTTTAAAAATATATTAGACTCTACTTTGTCTTATGCGCCACATAAGCTACAACTTGTCTTCCCCTGACGGCAGTCTTAGACTTAAGCAACCTCCTTTGAATACCACAATGGTGATATATTATCAGCCTCTTGTGATTATGGGCAACTTTGTCTTATTTCTAGTATTGTGTTTATAATTCCCAAATTGTCTTATCTAGCATTTCATCCTTTTTTGCACTTTGTAGACTGCTCCCAATGACCATGTTAACCCACAGATTCTTTCAAAGAGAATCAAACACAAGCACTAACCATAGACATATTACTAACACCTGTAACAACATTTGTAGCCTCCCATTCAAAATTATTATCCCACTAATAGCATCAAACTGAATGTATCAAGCAAACCACAGCTAATAAAATCACTTGCAACTTAAATCTATACGCAACTCCATAATATTGAATTTTGAATGTATATTTATTTATGCATTTGATAATTTCTCCAAACCCTAAACACTTTGAAATTTGTCTTCAGAAAAGACACACAAATTTCTCAATCAATAATCAATCACCTGTTCCTTGAAGCCCTATGCAAACCTTGATGTGAATCCGCCTACAGAAGGGATTGGGTTTTTGTCCAATCCTTTGAACCTGGAAAGGATCTGGGTTTTCATCCAAATCCGTAAACCTTAACTCGAGGTTTTCCTTCCTTTTGTTCTAAAAAGCTGAGTTCTCACAATCTCCAAATAATAATCTTTCCCCCTTGAGAAATGAGCCCTCAAACCCTTTTTATAATACTTTTTAGGTTTTCCCACCAAAACCAATTATCACTTTATCATTTAAGTGACTTAATTAAATGTAAAGACCCTTGTAAATTCTGATCTTAATTTTCTGTTTTGAGTGCTTGGGAATTTTGTCAAACAGTTGTCACGTAAACTCCTTTCAGCTGGTAAAAGGTTTTCTTTTGACTTTCTCATATAATGATGCAATATGCATGAAGATTAAATAAGCTAAAGACTGAAATGATGATGAAATGCAGGAGTACTTTGATTTTTCCCAAGACTTTTGATAATTGAATGATTATGCTGCTAATAAGATACTTCTAACTTGTTGTTACAGTCATAGCCATTTTCCCAAACACTTATCTTGCAACCTCCAACTGCACTTTGTATTGATTGCCAACTTGAATTCAACTTATTACAATGCTTTGCCAATGAACATGGATGATATTATAATGACAATACAATAAGTGCAGACCTGAATATTTCTAGAATGCAAATGTGACTACAGTGATGATAGTGTTGTGTAGACAACAAATACAAAACTTGTAATTGCAAACCCAAAACAACTAATACAATGCAAAGATGAACTTGATGGATGTAATGAATTGGCAGGCAGTAACTGATTGAAGCCAGTATGCATGCCCCGGCTGCCACGAATTTTCTTCTACAAGTTGCTACAGTCCAGCAAGCAATCAATTGTTCTCCAAAATGCAAAAGCCAAATAATATCTACTAAATTTGTATTTTTCTAGATATTAAAAGGGCTGCGCTTAGAAGCTATATGAGCCACGTGTTCCAGCAATAACTAATTATGGACAGTGCCTCCAACAGAAAACTCATCCAAGAATCGAACTGTTTGTATTGCCAAATGTAGTGCCAAAGCTTCTTGGCTATCCACGAGTTTCTCACAAAGAAATTGATCTTTAAATGATGAGAGTCGAATAATTACAATACCAAAATTTGTTGCACCAGAATACCTAAAGAAATGCAATTTCCTCCCAACAATGAAATTTTCCTTCCAATGAAGAAATTCGATTTGCTCCAAACTGAGATGATTCTCCACAAAATCGACTTCACCAATGATTGCAATAATCTTCAAGAAATTCCTCAATGCCACCTTTACAAAATCGAACTTCCTTGCTCCTTCAAAATTTGTTCTTTGACCATTAAATTTTGCTAAAATTGAACCAACAAGGAATAAATTCCTCCTCAAGTGAAATTGCAACAATAAACTAGCTATTGCAATTATGCAAACCCCTCAAATAAATGCAATAATAAACCAGCTATTGCATCAATCAACTCCTTATTTAGAAGTGCAATAATACATCAGCAATTGCACCAATTCATGCTCTTGCAATGAAGCACCTGTAGAAACCCTGGATGGATTCCTCCACAGTCTCCAACTAGGGTTGATCTTTCACAACCGAACCTGGTATCCTAGAGTCTTCAAACCCTCGGACAAGCAAGCATTCAAGCTTCTACCAATCTAATATGAGAAGTATAATCCAAAACATGATCAAATGGCTTGCATTCAACTCCTTATAAAGAATTCTCGATCACCTTCAAAAAGCTTCTAGAAAATAATATTATTTTATTCTCCAAAGTGACTTTATGATATAATATTTTATTTTAGTCACTTTATTAAAGTAATTAAATATAAAGCTATCTTATGATATTAATTTATTGAGATAACTTTACAAATAATTAATTTAATTATTATTCCCTTATTTCTCCTTTTAGCCTTCAGGAATAAATAAAGGCTAAACAATCTCCGTGTGGCTACTAAGAAGGGGACATTACATTAAATCCTCGTTAATATAATTATTTAATATTATCTTATAATTACAATTTTTTCAAGGTAACATTAAAAAATTTAATTAACTAGCAATTGCACCTTGGTGTGCAATGGGTACGCCGAAGAGGTGTGGCAGGTCTATTAAGGAAAACGGGGATAGAAAGAGGGAGATATGAGCTATTTAAAATTTTAAATATAGATAAAGATAGAAAGAAAGGAAAATAATGATAATGATGAAACAATATATAATATTAAATATAATTATATTAAATAATTTAATGTGTATTTTTAAAAAATATTATATACATTAATTACGTATAATATTATATTTATATAATATAATTTCTTGAATTATAATTTAAAAATAAATTTACATTATTTAAAATATCTATATAACTTTTATATTTTTTTGACAAGCATTAATAAAATAAAATAGAATATAATATAATATAATATACATTAATAACTATTGAAACTTGAAATCCATCTTCTTTATATACATTCATTATTTGATGCAATCTATCCATTTATGTAACCCTATCATCATAAGAGAGCATTATATTCTCACCCAATTATTAGGATGGTAGCCCTGAAATCCTTTCAAGTTTCTTATCTTAATGAAAAAGATGCGTCCACAATATCATACTCTAAGAAATACTGTGTTTTGACACCTGTAATGTGCTATGCCATGTGTCAATAGCTTCTCTTCGAAAGCTCCATGCAGTTACATATAGAAAAAGCCTTTTCATTATTGTCGAAAAAGACTTTTCATTATTGAAAAACATTCTATTTTTCTGGCTATACGCTAATGTTCTACTTTATGTAGGTTTTATGTTCAGAGACTCCAGAAGGATGTTGAATTAGTCCAGATGCTGCTACTCTTGAATTAGTTCACTTTTCCTCTATTAAAAATACTGTTGTACTCGCCAAATTTTTAAATGTTGTATCTCTGTTACTTATGTTACTTATCTCTAATACAGACATTGGTAATCAGCATATTGTTGGCCCTCAAATTCGACAAAGGTTCGAAGTGATATCAAGTGGATATGGAGTGGGCATTGTTTTACCGATCTGCATATTTACTATGGCATTTGGGTGGCCGTGGGTCCGTTAGGGTGGCTGATTCGTACTGAATTATTTCCACTGGAGACTCACTCAGCCGGTCAAGCCATGGTGGTTAGCATTAACCTCTTGTTCACTGCCATTATTGCATAGTCGTTTCTGGTGTTTCTAAGCAACTTGAAATATGGATTTTTTGACATCCTAACAAGATTTTGCTAAATTGGGATGACCTACATTTACTCAAGAGCGTAACTACAGTTAATGGCATGATGTGATCATCCATTCCATAAGTGAATATAAAGCTTGCAAGTGACATATATTGATAGTTGACACACCAAGAGAGGTAACTCAAAAGTTCATATTTTCAACCTAATTCAAATTTAGGAGCAGTCAATGAAGCTGCACAATAAATGAAGCAACAATTTCAAGACATTATTGATGAATTGTGTCGTAAGTTTTTAAATCCCTCAAATAAATGCTTAGTTTGTTGCCTACAACACTTATGATGTAGATGAACCTATGTTCCTGCAGATTTAACACACAAATCTGGATACTCTATTCAAATGGTAAACTAGAACAATCAAAACAAAATAATTGGATTATCACTCTCAGTCTTTTTGATACTGAGGCAGCCAACCCTTGAAGTGGCATGTGCATGCTCTATTCAAACTCTCAATCAGTGAAAAAGGGTAAAATGACACAACACAATCATAGATAACAATAGGGAACACAACACAACCATAGATAGCAGGTTACAATGACAAAACACAGCCATACAAAGTCCATGGATTCATATGACTACCATGGATTCACATGACTACCATTTATTCAAATTTCAGTCCCTTCTTTTCAATTTACTGGATTTCCAAATAACAGCAGAAAAAATCACACAGCAACACACACATTCCATATAAAACAAAATGGGTAGTTACATCATTTTTCCCATCTTTTAAAAGAAAGTGTTAAAAGAAAGTAAACCTTGGGGCAAAGGGAAGAGGATCTGAAAAATACAACTGCTTCACACTGAGGGAGGACATGACAGTAGAGAAGCACTATTTTTGATCCAGTCACTCCCAACCTCCAGGGATATATTTTTGAAAGATAAGGAGATGATTGATGAAAAAATTGAATATTAATACAATATTATTTGATTATACATATATATTCATAATATAAGAAAAAAAAAATAGTATAAAATATTATTTGATGAATAATAATATACAAAATTATGAATATTAGAGATGAAAAAATTGAATATTGTATGTAATTGAATATTATATATTATTAAAATTTTATATACTTAATTTAACATTATAATATATGTTATATAGTATATAAAACTATAATAATATATAATATATTTTTATAATTATAATAATATAATATAAATAAATTATTTATATAATATTATAAATATATAACTATATTACAATGTGATTATAGTATTTTATGTATTATAATGATAAAATTCTATTTGTATATATAATATAAGGTTCTAGGAAAATTCATCTTAGCAATTCACTTCACCATGGGAAACTTCAGCACCAAGTAAAAGTGGCGGTGAATTTTACTTAGTGGCGAATTTGTCGCCGCGATGAATTTTCTCATGGTGTGGGTGAATTGCTACAGGTGAATTTTCCCTATGCCATAATATAAGTATAACATAATATATTTAAGTTCATTTAAAGCATGGTTAAGAAATATAATACAAGTATATGTAAGCGTGACAGATTATGTATATAAAATTCTAATAATATATAATATTTGAAATTGTATACATTATTCAAATTTTTCATAGATATAATATTCATAATTTTGTATATTATTATTCTTCAAATAATATTGTATACACTATTCAATCATCAAATAATGAATAGACAATATTCAAATTTTTCATCTATAATATTCAATTGTATATTTTTCATCAAATACTATTGTATATAATATTCAATTTTTTCATCAATAATATTTTCCTTCAATTATCTATATACTTTTAATTAATTAATCTAGATTTATCTATGTAATACAATTTTTTGTATACACAAATAAACATTTACTAAAAAATATTTTGACCTAATTTTTTTTTTTTTTTGATGGAGGGTTCAGACTTGTGAGGCAGTGCCAGAAACCTCTTCGGCCAAGGACTGAGGGGCATCCATGCCGCCAAATTCGCCTAGGGCACGATCCTAGCCTCATCCCTTATGATGTCGGAGTCTTGCACTCAGCAAGACTTGATCCCTGGTGGGCTCATTTCGAACCTTTCAACTTCACCAGTAGACCAAAGGCCCATTGACGTAAGACCTAAATTTGATGATCAAGTTTGTTTGTCAAATATATATATTTTTAAATATTTCCATTAATTTGAAATTATCCTTCAGATATAACTTATTTTAAAAAAACCATATAATCCAGATATATATATGATTATTTTTTATTTTGTTTTTTAAAAATAAAAATATTTTAAACACAATCAAATTTAAATTAAAAAAATCACAATAACAAAAGATTTATATAATGACTCAAAATTGAAAATCATTTAACAACACATACTTAAATAAAAAATATAATTAAATATTAATATTGACTAGTATATTTACTTTGTATAATTTAAATATTAAAAAAATTCTAAAATTTAAAAATTTTAAATAAACATTAAAATATATAATATATAATTCTAAAAAAAAATTTTAAAATATACTAATATTATTTCTTTTATTTATAATATATTAAAAAAATTGAATATTTTAAAAATAAATTTAAAGTTTTATATTTATTTTAATACCTATATTATAATTTTTAAAAGCATATTGGAATTTAAAGCAGCTTTTGCACGGAAGCAGCACTGACGGACAGTTTAAATCCGTATTCATTGCGTGCACTTAAAGCATGGAGCGCTGGATAGCCGCTGCCGTGAATAGATGTGTTGTGTTGTCAATGACGCGTAGGAGGAAATGGGCAGAGTTTGCAGGCTGTCAGTGACACGAGCGATTAAAACGGCAGAGTTTGCACGTAAGATTTTTATATGCGGTGAAAAACAAGTAAAAAATGGTGATGACTATGGTGGCGAAATCGGACGAGCACAGAGATTTCAAAGGTCTCCCGAATATTACCAACCGCTGATTGCAAAAGTTAGCTTTGCCTCTTTCAAATTGGATACGCCTTCGGCGTAAATTATAGTAAAGTTGTATGCACATTTCACAGTATAATCACAGTGGAATGCATCCACAAGCTTCGATGGAGATCCTGAACCAACACTAGGATTCCATTCCTCATTGTAATCATCAGGAGTATCACAATACAGATCAAGAAGCGAAAAGTTCACACCATCATGCACAATTTGCATGCCAGGCTCAACCGAGCTGCACTCATCATGTTCTACCCAAGTGTTATCTTCATGTGTAATAGTGGAGCTACTGCTACCATCCATGATTTGTTCAATCGTTACAACCCTTGTAGTGGCCTCACGTTCCTCTTTCTTTGCAAATGCTCTAATAATCTTCCTTGCACACATGATAGCATGGTCCCTATCTAAAAGCATATGCAAGTAACCAGATTTACTATCTTCAAGGGCGTGCTTGACTACCTACAAACTTGATACCTTAACTCCTTCCCTTGGACCCTCTTGTCCCTCTTCAAATTTAATTATCCAAATGAGATATTCAATGAACTTATTTGTGCTATCAAAATGAGCTAAGCTTTGTACAACCTCTTCATTTGTTGAACCCTCATCCTTATGGGTTGATCCAAAAGGTGTAACAAGTTGAGAATTATATACATTATTTATCAAAGCCTTAACCTCATGGTTGCAAACTGTCTATGAAATTCCCTTCCCCGATTTCAAGAGTCTATACTCTTGAAGTACATTCCCATCAATATCACCATGATGAAGCATCTAAGTATGGGGATTGCTAGAAACTTCATGCAATGTCTCACCCTCATGGAGTTCACTAACTTCTTCCACCATTTGAAAGTGTGCTGCCATAGAAGACTGATTTCAGATTGGGTTGATGTAGAGTGTGCCAAACTCAATTCTTCACGAACCTCCATAATCTAATTTTCTGCTTCTTGAAGGGCTACTTGAGTAGCCTCCAAGGAATCCTTAGTATTCACAAGCTCAGAGGTAAGATTGTCAGCTTCCTCTTCTTTCCTTCTCAATGCACCTAAATAAATTACAGCAAGATTGAGGAAATGATCTCGGTCTAAGAGCAGATTTAAATAATCTAATTTCATTGTCTCCATAGCTGTTTTGATTGCCTATAAATCATCATGAGAGGATTCCTCTCCAAAACCCTTTTGCCCTTCCCCAAGTTGAACCTTCCAAAGGTGATTTACAATCAACTTGTGAAAGCTATCGAAATGTGATAATGCTGCTACAATCTTGTCTTCACTAACCTTCAGTTGGTTCTCCAAATTAGGCTTATGAACAACATTAGATTCATTGGATGAAGTAGCTGATTGACTTTGAAGGACTTGACTCTCCCCAAAGTCTTCTTCTATGATAACCTCATTGCTTACTAGCTGATTTGGAACTAGGGCAGCGTTAGTTCCAAAGACAAAATCATCATCATCATCCCACTTAACTATTTCACTAGATGATGCCATGCTTACTTCGTGTAGAAGAAACAGGACAATGTTAGAATCACAGATAGAATCATCAAACTCAGCTATCTCACCAAAAGGCACCACAATCTCTAAATTCCCCATGAGGAGACTCGTGCAACCTTTACCTGTACCAACATTTGCCTCTCCCTCATTACAAGCCATTGTGCCATTTTGTTGGAATAAAATTGAATTAGCCCCCTCTTCCTTTGTTGAGGAAGCAAAATCAGATGTTACCTCCTGAAAATCCATGTACTCGGCTATAATGGAAGAAGCACCTGCAAATTCAATTTCATCTTTAACATCACAAACATTAGAAGCAACTTCCTCTATTACAATTGTTGTTTTTGTGACTATCTCCTCCTCCTCTAGCCTCTTCACCTATTTACCTGTGCATAGGTGATTCGGCTCCCAAGGCCCCTTGCAAGTGAAACAAAGATTTTTTTTTCCTTAACTCATTCTTGCTGCCCTTCTAAGTTTTTTCTCCAGAAGCCCCCTTTTCATTTGTCTTGGGCTCTAATATTTTGTTTTCAATCTCTTTTGTATGTTTGGATTTTACCGCTCTCGTACAAAACCCCTTGATGTTGAGGTCCTTCATAAGTTCGGAGAGTCTTGCTATCAACTCGGAAATAGACTTACCAAACATATTCATCATTCCACTACTACCCTTAGGCTGGCAGGATATGTTGAGCTTTGATACCACTGAAGTGTCCCACCCCCCAACTGAGTTTTGAGTTGTGATTCTTCTTGATTATATTAGTTTGACAGATGAAACATTTTGTCAAACAGTTTGACTTTCTTCTCTCTGATTTTCGCTCCTAGGTATATTTTCTGAGATTCTTTCTTAATATGCAGTGCTATATGAGTTTGCAAGGAATTGAATAAGAACTTAGAATCAACTAGTTCAAAGGTTAACATAGCAACATACATCCAAATCCAATACCGAATCTTCTCATAAATTGTTATAATGATCAAGCATTTCATAGAATAAAATATTCAAAGTTATCAATACATTATATCACTGACCTTGAGAATATTGTCTTCACAGATACAGCAGAAATAAGGAGCTAATGCAATTTTAAATTAGAGCACATTCAACAACTATAGACCAATAAGCAAAATGGAGATTTGTTGACCTGGCAACACTAAATCATCCACTTGGCACTAATATAATCCGCTACAAGCTGGAGTATATATGTGCAGGAAACTTTTGTGGTATTATATTTTGAATTTAACATAAATATTAACCTGAACTATATATACTGGATAGTCCTAAAGCTCCTCTTAGCTGTGTTGATTCTCCAAACAGGAACTATAGAGATGGCAACAACATTTGTAAGTGAACAAGCAAGCAAGACCCGATAACTCCAACTACATACTCCACGCCTTTCAAGGATGAACTGATGACAAAGGATAGAGTTGGTGGTTGCTTGGCTGGTCTATTCTCCACGTCACCCTCAGATCAGTCCAAAATAATTACAACGCTTCCTATAGTAAGATACGACTTCCTCTTAAAAGGGCATGAAAGGTGATATGAGTCGCAATAGAAAATACCACTTGGCCCTTTAAAAATATATTAGACTCTACTTTGTCTTATGTGCCACATAAGCTACAGCTTATCTTCCCTTAACGACAGTCTTAGGACTTAAGCGGCGCCCTTTGAATGCCACAATGGTGATATATTAATGGCCTCTTGTGATGTCGGGCAACGTTGTCTTATTTCAGTTCTTATTTATAATTCCCAAATTGTCTTGTCTGGGATTTCGTCCTTTTCTTCACTTTGTAGACTGCTCCCAATGACCATGTCAACCCACAAATTCTTTCAAAGAGAATCAAACACAAGCGCAAACCATAGACATATTACTAACACTTGTAACAACATTTGATGCCTCCCATTCAATATTATTATCCCACTAATAGCATCGACCTGAATGTATCGAGCAAATTGCAACTAATAAAATAGTTTGCAACCTAAATCTATACGCATCTCCATAATACTGAATTTTGAATGTATATTTATTTCTACATTTGATAATTTCTCCAAAACCTAGAACACTTTGAAATTTGTCTTCAAAGACTTCAAAGAAGACACAAATTTATCAGTTGATAATCACTAATCAGTCACCATTTCCTTGAAGCCCTATGTGAACCCTAATGTGAATCCGCCTACAAAAGGGATTGGGTTTTCGTCCAATCCTTCAAACCTGGAAAGGATCTAGGTTTTCGTCCAAATTCGTAAACCTGAACTCAAGGTTTTCCATCCTCTTGTTCCAAAAAGTTGAGCTCTCACAATCTCCAATAAAATAATAATCTTTCCCCCTTGAGAAATGAGCCCTCAAACCCTTTTTATAATACTTTTTAGGTTTTCCCGCCAAAACCAATTATCACTTTATCATTAAAATGACTTTATTAAATCTTCATTAATAAAAATTATTTAATATTATCTTATAATTGCACTTTTTTCGAGGTAACATTAAATAATTAAATTAATTATTATTTAATAGGCAAAATGGAAAATGGGGACATTACATCACATCATAAATTATAATATGTTGGGATTAAAGCTCTTTTAAAAGAAGTTGCTTTGTTTGATGGTGAAACTATGTCTGATTCAAAAAGCGGGAATTGTGTTGCTAACAAAGAGAGATCTGAGGAATATTGGTATGATGCATCTCCTTGCTATTTATCCTATGATCTTAGTTTTTCATTAAAATGTAAGAAACCCACATCTTTGTCTTTTTGGCAGTCCTCTTGAAGATTTTGGGTACGTAGTTGAACTTGACTATAATATAACAATTAACTTGAAACTCTAGACATGGAGACGACCAACAATGAACAAAGTTTCAGTCGATTGGCACGAGTTGTTGTCAACAAGAAACTAGGTCGCATGAAGGAAATATTTACCTACAGCCGTGCGGCAACCCCAGTCGCGTGAAGAAAACTCCCTCCCTATTCGCGTCGCATCGCTGTCACAAAAAATCCTCTATTCGTGTCTCTTTAATCACTGAAATGGCATTTAAAAAATTAACTTAGACCTTTTTATTCATCTTATATAATTTGACACCAAGTTTTCTAGGTTTAACCCGCGATTTTTGACAATTTTTTAGGGTTTAATTCGCCACAAGTTTTCGTATTGCGTAGGCCCAAGTTTTTGTGTGATTTATTTGCAGAGGCTAAGGATACACGAGTACTCGTTGCGTTTTTCAACCTGAACTATAACAACTAAGATCCAACCCTTTTGGATGCCCAAAAATTTGCTTGCCAAAAACACCGTAGCGAAATCCAAATCCACCAAAAATCAACACAATCATGATTCTAGAATGGAATCACCAAAGATTGGAAATAATGGTTTTTGTCCCTGATCCCAAATGTGGAATTCAAGACAATTTTCATCCTTTAAAACCTTGAACACACCAAGGGTTTTCATCCTTGGATACCCTAGATTGAAGAAACTACTCAAATCTTAAAATTGGGTGCTTGAAATGAGCACAAGAGCTTGTAGTTATACATTCTAGTTTAGGACCCATGGAACCCAATATTGGGCACCCAATTTGAATTATCTAAATTTTATTCATATTTTATATTTTATATTTATTATATGTATTTATATAGTGTTTAGCTAAGCAACCACTACACCAAAAGCTCAAGTTATTTGTGAATGGTGCTAGCCAACGTTAAGGGTGAGGTTTTCGTCCCACTAGAGTACCACAAGTGAGCCTTCTTGTGGACATGTGGTTGTTGGCCCCACCATTTGGTTCAAATGCATGTCCGCTAGCATGATGGAGGAACATTCGTTGGGGTTCAACTAGGGGCATCATAGGCCTACCATTCTCTACGAGGCTCAACCTCAAGACCTTGGCTTTGATACCAAGCTAAGAAACCACTACGCTAAAAGCTCAAACTATTAGTGAATGGCCCAGCTAGTATCAAAGGTGAAGTTTTCATCCCACCCAAGTGCCACTATAGGTGAAGCCCCTCATGGACACATGGTTGCTACCCTAACCATCTAGTTTTGCTACATGCCCACTAGCATGACAAAGGAATGTCCACTGAGGTTCAGCCAGAGGCATCACATGTATGGTCAATATTCTATCTTGAATTATGGCCCATGGCTATTTATTGTGAGATACCCACTAATGTATTATTCAAGATTATATGCACAAAATATGAGATAATGTCATTTCCCCTCCTTTTTGAATCAGTCACAAATAAAGGTGTTTCTTAACACCACATAAATATATTAACTTAAATTAAGTTTCAAATTTTAAACTACGACGCCACATTTGGGCCCTTAGGTCTAATCCATAAGTTGGTATAAAAGAAACATTCTAATTTCGTATGTGTATATCTGATTGGAAATTCAAGTTTGTGAATTTGGTACTCTAGCAAATTGCCAAAGGACGAAACCCCTAAGGTGGAAGTCATTTTTGAGGTAGGACGCCAATCCTAAGCTCTTGTTGGATAGTAACCATTTCAAGCACTACAACCAACAAGTGCTGAATTTATCTTGTTTGTGGATCTACAAGTGAAGAGAGGTGAATTTTGGAGTGAATCAGGAGGAGTTAACCTTCATCTAGGAGCAGATCATTTCTTGTGCTTCAAGGACACACTGGTGAAAACGTGCCACATTGTTGAATCTAAAACTTGCATACACCAAGATCTGAATTGCTACAAGCAACCCTAACAAATCTGGTACCCTAATCAAAAGAAGGATCGTGAGTTAGATTTGGCCTATAGGTGTTTGTAGTGCATCCAAGTTGAACAAAGTCACATTGCAAAGATCTCCCAAAGCCTAAGAGATTAGGGTGTCTATGACAGCAGTTACCAGCATTAGAGAGAGGGCCATTTCAATACCCTAAGGACCATGGAAGATTGCATCCAACAACAAGTGCAAATCCATCAAAACAATCAGCGAAACCCCAAGCTAATTCTACACAATTCTTTATCTTCCAGGGCATCAATTTACTAAGGTTAGGGTCACCAAATCTGGGCACAATCATCCACCCATAAACATTGCAATTTTGGAAGATGATACATCTGAAAAGTGAGTTGTAAGTCAGTTTGCATAAATTTTTGGCAGCAACTTTAAGTCACTGAAGTTTTAACTTGTTAAATTCTATGAATTGCTTCCAAATGATTGATTATTACATCTGTGGAAATAATTGAATGTTAATAGTGCTATTATATGATAATTTGAAATTCCCTAAACAATATTCCTTATACTATTTTATTGATTAATAATTGCTTGTAAATGACATAGCAAAAAAAAATAATTGCTTGTAAATGGGAATTAAGGTCAAAATAACAAATAGACGGTAGGGCTATTTCAGTGGTATTAGATGTAATATGCACCCTAAAGTTTTTTTTGTGTTTTGATGTGTTTGCAATTTTGAAATTTGCAATATGCATAAACAATAATAACAACAAACACAAATATTTGCAATAGCTAACTTCTCAACTATTTAGAAATACCCACAAACTGAAATATATTCTAGATTAATCACAAAAGTATTACAGTCATCAAATAAGGTTTTTAACATCATCCAAATGACTACAATACTCTTAAAAATATGTTTCAAACATACCCATTAAGTGCTATGTGAAATGGCCCGAAACTACACTTTGAACCAACAACCTAGAACTTTGTAAATGTGTGTATACTTCACCAAAACCCTGCTGCTCCACCCCTATTTAACTTGTTGAGTTATTGTCAAGCATAGGCACCCCAAACTCCACCAAAATCTGCCCCGAAACCTAGGTGCTTTGACTCTCAACTCCCATGCCCCTCATGAATTGGTACGACCATCTTGGGAAGAAGTACGGCCAGCCAATGGAAGTGTTTTCGATTCATTACAGCTCTTCAAATTGCTGTTAAATAATGCCTTAAATCTGCCCTTGAAAATCTATCTTAAACCCCAAGCAAAATTACCAAAATCTGCAACAATGAAGCCCTTGTATGATTTTTGGATGAAATCACTTGTTTATCCACTAGGAAAGATCTTGTACTTTCAAAATGGATTTTCTCTAGAAGGGTTTTCATCCTCACAAAGCTATGGAAGAACGTTGTTCAACCTGCAAAGTCTCCTCATAAATTTCCAAGCATGAATGCCAAAAATGAGCTCCAAACGCTTTTATTTACTCATCCAAAAACCCGCGCCCCTCTTGGGAAAATAAAACATTTAATTTATTTTTACAAAATCCCCTTATGTCTCTCAAGTAGGCGTCCCACTCTTTAAACAACTTAAATTTAACTTTTTTAAAAGTTATGTCCCCCAGACGCCATATAATAAAGTCACCTTTAATACATTAAAAATAACATTGAGTTAAATATTTAATTTAATTTATAACTAACGCTATTTTAAATAATTCCTAGACCATTAAATATCACCAGATAAACTTTAAATGCAATAACTAAACATGCCGAGGAAAAACCGACGTAGAAGGGTCAAGTCAGTTCTGAGAGAGTGACTTACTAAAAATAGTAATATTGGGCCAAGTGCCTGAAAACGCTCCAGAAAGTGCTAGAAGGAAACTCTTGTAGCCTCGAACTCATTGCAACACATGGAATATGCCAAATGGTTGAACAACATGGCCTCCAAAAATCATGCATTAGCTAATAATTAATTAATCTTTAATTGATTATTAGTCTAATTCATTTCATGCACTTAAGCTAAACTTAGGAGTTCTTTTTTCTGTTAACTAAGTGTTTTTTTGTAAACTGAAGTGAGGTATTATTAGATCATTTTGTCTCATCACACAAGATAATGACACTTGTCATGATCTAATCCCTTTATCATTTAGGGTTGCTCCTATTAAGCACTCAACCCTCATTGTATTATCTTGAACTCTTGACCAAATCACCTTGAAGTCTCCTCTAGAGATTCATGGAAGCTTTTCATTTTGTAAGTTTTTCTTGTTGAGGAATAGCAAATCTTTGCTTTTGCAGATCTCTTTCTTGCATGGAAGGTGTATTTGTTTCTTGTTTGATCTTGCGTCTTGTCTTATTCACAAATCTAACATGGTATCAAAGCATGGATTCAACAAACTCGATTTTTGAGGGTTTTTTTCAACTAGGGTTATAGGGTTCAGATCTGGAATCTCCATCACTTTTTTTACAATTTTTTGGTACACTTTGCAGTTTGCACAAAGAGGACCTCACTGTTGCATTCAGGGGGGCAATTCGACGAATGTTGACTATAAATTTGCTATCTTTCCCGTCGAAAGCCTCTGAACCAAAAGGCCAGAAACGACAATTTAAAAAAAAACCATAAAAAAATAATATTTTTTATTAAATTGTTTTTAAAGTTTTTTTATAAATCAAAAAAAAGGGAGGCTTTTTAAAAGCCTCAGTTGTGGGCTGCCCACACGACTGGGCCCCATGGGTCCCCAATGGCACCCATTGGTGCGTTGGTGGCAGTAAGTCGTCCAACATCCATTAATTTTTCCTAGCGCTCCTTTTAGACTCAATATCAACACCATTTTCCAACAAGGGAGTCTTTTCCTGAATATTCTAGACAGAAGTATATATTGGCAATTTTTTGGATTTTTAGGCAACTAGATTTTTTTCCCATGAAAGGGAATATCCCTTAATATTTCGCTAATGTCATGCTGACATCAGCGGTACAGTCGCAGGGCACGGCCCCCTCCAAACCTTCTTTGGCCCTAAAGGAGTTGTTTTTTTCTTTTGGCCATAATTTGGACATACAATATCGAAATTGGACAAACGAGATATCGTCAAAAAGCTGGTTCCGTCAACTTTTTAGTGGTGTGGGTCTCATCACCATTTTTTGCTGCCGGTGCATTCTACAGTCTGTCAAAGTCAAAAGTGTTGTTTTCACTCCCAACCACCAACAAGCTGACAAACATGTTTGGCAAATATTGCACCTTAATTTCATAATACACTTCATGATGAATTTTAGAATATGCAGATTAGACAGGGTGGTACACTTCATGAAGAATTTCAGCAAAGAAGTCGTGACGAGCTTGATCAGCCTGTCAATAAAGCTCATTCCGTAAAAAATGGCACTTTTCTTTTCTATGAGTATGATATACCCAAGAAAAAGTTAAGGCATTGTCAAAGACTCAAAGGTTTTGCTAGTGAACACAATCTTAGTGGAGACAACAATATGGGAATGGAACATGTGGAAGTTGGCCGAATGTTGAGGCAAACCTTTAATTCTCTTTGTTTATGCATTGTGCTTTTAAAGCTTTTAAAAGGCTTCTATTACTCTTGGGTGGGTTGCTATTAACAGGTTTTGTTATTATTTGTAATGGGCTTAGATATGGGTTGATGGCATGCCTTTACAAGACAGTTGATACCATTAGTAATTTAGTACTATAAGTAAAATTTTGTCAGCTATGGGGGCGATTGTACAGGTTCATTTGGCTATTCTTTGGCCTGCAAGATAGTTGTATGTAAGCTCACACAGACCTAATCTTTTTTTTTGTCAATGGTGGATTGTCTCATGTGGTGCATGCTTTCACAGTTCTTTTCTGCCTTTGTTATGGCTGATACAGGCTTTCTGTTGCTTAGAAGATAATGAAGTTGATACCATTAGTAATATGAGTATAATTTCGTCAGCTATCAGGGCACTTGTACAGGTCCATTTGGCTCTTCTTTGGCATGCAAGATAATTGTATGTAAGCTCGCATAGACTATAATATTTTTGTTTGTCAATGGTGGATTGTCTCATGTGGTGCATGCTTTCACAGTTCTTTTCTGCCTTTGTTATGGCTGATACAGGCTTTCTGTTGCTTAGAAGATAATGAAGTTGATACCATTAGTAATATGAGTAAAATTTCGTCAGCTATCAGGGCACTTGTACAGGTCCATTTGGCTCTTCTTTGGCATGCAAGATAATTGTATGTAAGCTCGCATAGACTATAATATTTTTGTTTGTCAATGGTGGATTGTCTCATGTGGTGTGTGCTTTCACAGTTCCCCTTCTGCCTTTGCTATGGTTGATAATGGTTTTTCGTTGGTTAGAAGATAAATAAGTGTTTATAGAGGCTTTATTAGGAGCCTTAGGGGGGTTCTTGGGTTTACGTATACTAACGTGTTTAGCATTTCAGGTTTACATGTGCGACAATTCCTAACAGAGTGAGTTGTTTAACATGTTTTGTATTTTGCTGAGGTGTGCAGGTAATCAGGAGGGAGGGTCCATAAGATCAACTCTTTTGAAATTCTAGCAAATCTTGATAATTTAGACTTGGAGGTGTTGAGTAATTAACCCTTTGCTGATAAAAGTAAATTCTATAGGCGTCAAATCAGCATCAAAACCAAAGAACCTTATCATTGACAAGTCAATTGACATGAATACTATTTCTTATAGAAGTTGCCTACAAAATATAGTGAAGTTTTTGCCCGTCTCTTGTTCTGGGATTCTGCATGTGGCAATTGACTCAGTTTCAATGACGAGCAGTTAGATTCATGATTTTGTAAATCTGATTTCTCAGTTCCGACGATGTTTAATAAGAGATCTCACATTTTTTATAGATGAGTTAAAATTTAAACTGAATAAGATGGAAGACAATGAATAAAAGAAAATGAATAAGATGGAAGACACTCCAACATCCTTTCCACCCTTAAAGAAAAAGAACATATGCATATATATACTTCAAATTAGAACTGAAATGGCATAAAACAATATGTAACTGAAATGGCATAAAACAATATGTAACTGGAAAAGACTGTCATACTCAATATCCAAAGCTTTCCCATCTTTTGGTGGCTGGTCGCGCAGTTCATCCATGAGAGAAAAGTAAGAATGGAAGCATACATCAGTGAAGTCCCGGACCACTGTGCAACTTCCTTTAACTGTGGTCAAGGTGCCATCCTAATTTTCCAAAACAGATTCTTTAGCTCACAATAAAAAAATCATAATCATTTTAATAAATGCACAGGAATAAATGTCAATTATCTGAAACCCCAAAGGAGGTTAGAAAAAGAAAAAAATTAAGTAGTGAAAAACTATTTCCCAACTGTAAAATGGTTGGCCAAAAAATACTTTAAAATAGGACATACAAATCTCATACACTATTACTTGGGAAAAAATGATATGAAATTTATCGTAAGGACTTGTAAGCTTTGGCTTATATAATTTAGGTGGGTTAATTTTACAAAAGAGGTCTACGAATTTTCCCGAGAAATTTTACCAATTGAGGAATTTAATTTTTGAAAAGGATGCAAGACAAGAAAATGGACAAACGAAAGGTAATTATCAGAATGCAGGTAAGCGAAGCATACCACAAAGCAATGAATAAATTTATCTTCATGTCCCTCCCCAACAGCCTCAAACGTTGCCATCAGGGGTGCAACAATGCCATATGCCAAGCCTACCAAAATGCTCCCAAGAATAACTATTACTGGAACCAAAATTATAGGCACTACCAGAGTTACTAATATAACAGCCTTCAAAATGGGTCCTATCTTTTTGGTCCTGTATTCAACAAGTGACAAATCCTTACAGTAAGAAACAAGAAATGAGGCATTGGAGCCCATTAAAGGGGGACAGAATAAGAAATCGAAATAAAATACCGAGCCAAACAATAGTATGTCCAGAATGCATGTGCCGGCCACAGTCCTATAGTAACAGCTGAATTTCCAACTACAATGATCAGAGCTGCCATTGTCCCATATATTGCAACTGCAATACCAAGAACAAAAAGAGTTTCATTTTTCACATTTAAACAACACCCACTTGTACAAAAATGTCATCATGGTTGAGGGTTTAAGATAATAACTATTAAGGTATAGGGTTAGTGCTCAGGAATCAAACTTCAGGATAGGACACGCGGTTTAGGTAAAGAGTTTTTATGGCACTCAACATATGCAAAAGGATGCAGATAATCTCACATTTCATACTTAAAAGTAAAAACTAATAATAACTAAATTGCCAACAAAGTTTCTGTATCATTCAAATGCATGCTTCACAAGATGTAGATAATATCATATTTCATACATACAAATACAAATTAATAACAACTAAATTGCTAACAGAGTTTCTATAGCAGTCAAATTCATGCCTCGCGGTAAAATAATATGGCTTATAGGCCTCGGGCAACATTTATATGCATAAACAACAACCAATAAGATCAGACAGCTAAGCAATTCGCATACAAGTATAGACCAATAAAAGATACACAGCTTTCAAATTCTTGTCTAAAGGTAAAGTTAAAATGCATAATTGGACTCTGATAGTATATATGTGCCTTAAAAGTTTTGAGATCCGATTTCGCATTTTAAGAACACCCAATAAGATCAAATTTCTGTTTGTTCAACCAATACAAAGAGGTATGACCAGCAGGGTTTACACCCTTTATAGAAGGGCATTCACGTACAAATGCTAACAAATTAAAACACGATTGATGACAGATTTTTAACAGCATTTAAATCCATGAACGGTAAAAAGAAAAAGGCTTATGTGACACTGAAAGCATCTATATACCTAAGAATTGAAAAACATAAATTTTCACCTCACATTTTAACAACACTCAATGAGATCAAACAGATTCCTGCGCTGTTAAATACATGCTTACAGAGGTTACACACCATTCAAATCCATGACTAAGAGAAAACAATATGGCCCAGAAAGTGTCTGGAAGCCTAAGACGAACATTTTGTATGCCCCTGTTTCCCATCTTTTAAACACCCAATTAATCAAACGGCTCTCACTTCACAATTTAACAATACCCATTAACATCAAATCTCTTGCAAAACTAAATTATAATACCCAAGAATGTTATATGGTTGCAACAGATTCAATAAATTTAAAAGCAAACTATTTATAGCTAACGTTCTTGCACCCAAATTCAAACCGTCCATACAAGATGCAAGGTGGAACAAGAATTTTAAGTTGTGTTCATTTTACCTTTGAGAACACCCAGAATCGTGAGCAGGATGAAGATTAGCAAGGAAAAAAGCAGACTGAGGAAGCCATTTACAAAATCCATTTCTTCTTCTTCCAGCAAGTTTAAGACAAGTTGAATGGATAGTGGATTGAAGGCTTTGTAGAAAACAAAAAATGGTAATTGAATATTGCAAAACGCAGGTGGCAGTTCGTATGTTACTAAGGTGGCAACCACAGATGTTAGTGAGGACATCTAGCTTCATTTTTTTTAAATTTCAAACTGCTACTTCTTTTCCATCATTAGCGGATTAGATCTTTTTCTTCTGGGCTTTCAAAGTTTAACATCTAGCTTATTTTTTAAAATTTCAAATGTTACCTCTTTTCCCATTATTGTCATTAGATCTTTTCATAACATCTAATTTTATTGTTTTTAATTTCAAACTGCTACCTCTTTCTCATCATTAGTGGATTAGATCGTTTTCTTCTAGACTTTCAAGTTTAAATTTATTTGGAGAATTGTTTCATGTCCAACAATATTAATTACTTTATGAAAAAAAAATCTTAATAAGAAAACTGAAAAAAAAATCTTCTTTATGTTTGCATATGTTATATGTATGTTTAATTTATCAAAAGCTATTCAATTTTTAGTATGTGTAGAGGAACAATGCATTTCTATTCATTTCAGTTTTAGATTAGGGTCGTATATCAATTAAGAAATGAAATGTCAGAAATTTTCACTTCAAAATTTGAATCGGGTCTTCGCTCATTCAGAAAGACAAATAATTTTCAAATAATAAAATATTGATGATTTAACAGTGTTTTTCAAATAATAAAATATTGAAAGTTCAAATATTTTATGTACTAGTAGAGGGTTATATTTAAAGATATGTAATAAGAACGAGAGATTATGTTATTATATAATATTAATTATTAATAAATCATAATATTATTATAATAATATATTATACTTATTACATGTGCTATTTGTATACTATTTAAAAATAGAAAATTATTAATCTATTAATTATTATTAATACTTAAATCTTAAATTATATTTTTATAATTATTTATTAATTTATGATGAAAATATAAAATTATTAATTTATTAACTATTTATTATATTTGTATATATAATATTATATTATTTATATTATTTATATATTATATTATATTATATTTATATGTAATATATATTACTATATATTTAATACTATAAATTAATCAATTTTTAATTATTAATTAAATATAAAATTGTATTTTATAATTATTTATTAATTTTAGATAAAAAAAATATAAGTTTTACATTAATTCACCTAGGATAAAATATAATATATATATGAATAATATTTATTTTATGTTATATTATATCGTAAAAAATATAAAGATTGTGTTACTGATTATATCTCTACAATGTTTCTTATGTCCCGCAAAATTAGAGAGATCACGATCTTGTGGGATATAATATATATAATAAATATTAACCATTAATATTAAATTATCATGTTATTATATAATATTATAATAATGTATTATATCTATTACGATGGGCATTAGATTTTAGGATGGCATGCTGCAAAGTTTTGCTTGAGCGGGTTAGGGTTTCACTGCATTAGCCACGCTCCTTTCTATTCTGGGGCTATTTTTTGTTGTGCACAGGGGGTCGGTCTATGGGTAGGCGTGAGTTGCAGCTAGGGGGGTCGCAATCTTCCTTCTTTCCTTTGTCTGGGTTCCATTTCCTTGTTTACATGTGAAGCTTCTTCTACGATATCATGGGTCTCCTTTTGCAAGGTTTTTGGTGATACGAGGTAGGCTTTGTCTGCTTTTCTTGCTATTTGCTCTCCCACTTGGGGTTTTGTGTGTTTAGAGGCATGGGCTCTCCCTTTTCAACATATTTTTGTTGCTTGGTAAGACCTGTGGTGGGTTTTTTTGTGCCTCTGTTCTTTGTGGATTTGTGGTACATGCAAGGGGATCAATTTTCTTCCTTGCATGGCACTTTGTGGGGCCTTGAATAGGCTAGACCTTTTTGAGCTCACATTTTGGATGAAAGTTTTGATCATCTGAGTATGGATAAACGTGATGAGGGTACGTTGAAGAATAGGGTGTTTAAAATGCAAAAAGTGAATGGTTGTTTAGAGCGCTCTCAGGATCGTCCGATTTTGATGATTCAACCAGATTTGGTAGTGGACGATTTGGAATATTTGTGCAACCATGTATTAATTTGCAAGTTCATGGGGATGTGAGTCTCGCACCCATTTCTAAAATCATGGGTTCGAAGGACATGGAATCCTGAAGGGGATTTTGACATTATGCTAGCAGTGAATAATGTTTTCATGGTTGATTTTTCCTATTTATCTAATAGGAATAGGGTTTTTGAGGGTGGCCTGTATTTTTACAATCAATTGGGTCTTTTCGTTAAACCATGGCATGCAAGCTTTAACTCTACGGAGGGACTTCTCTTTAAGGTTCATGTTTGGATGTGTCTCCCGCACTTGCCTTTGCAATATTGGAGAAGTGACATTTTGTAGATGATTACCCTTTTGCTCAGGAAACCTATTGGACCTTCGCAACAAATGTTGAATAAAAGGGTAATTTCTTTCACTTGAGTTTCTATTGAAATTGACCTAAATAATCCACTTCCAGATTCGATAGAAATTCGTGTTGGGTCTTCCTCTTGGACTCAACAGTTAGACTACGAGGCTTTGCCTTTCTGTTGCAGGATATGTCATGAATATGGTCACTTATAGAGGAAATGTCCTAGGGCCACTCATGCTCCTGGTATGGGTAATGCTCCCTCTTTCTCTACATTGAAGAGGGATAAAGGGAAATCTCTTATGTAAGAGGGGTTGGCTAATAAGGATGGATTTGTACCTGTTTAGTCTCGTAACAAGAGCAATGGCCTAAAGAAAACTCTCAGACATATACAAGAGGAGGAGACCTTCAACAGATTTGAGGTCCTTGATGATGTGGCTTAGGAGGAGGGTGTGCCCTTGGGCATGCAAGTGCCATATGGCGGGCTAGATGAGGTTCACTTAGAGGATCAAGAAAACATGGTTCTTAATCCCTCTCAGTTGGGGATCAGGAGGCACAGATGGACACAGATCTTCCCCCCTCTTCTCCCAGTCGATTGGAGATGCCTAGGATACTAGAGGTTAAGGAAGGATTAGACCTACCTAGTCCTAGTCTCAGTGCGAAGAAGGAGATTTTTGGTAGCAATAAGGATTTTCCTTCTCCTTCCTTGGGCTTGTAGAAAAAAACCCCAAGAAAGGGGCTCTTGAGAGGCCCCCAAAGATTGGGAAAAAGAAGGATCAAGAGAAGGTTAAGTTGATTGGTGATAATTTGGTTGAGTCTGGATCGATGAGAACCATTGATTCTCATTTCTCTCATCCTCAAATATGATTGTGCTATCTTGGAATGTAAGGGGTATGAATAACATCCCTAGACAAAAGGCTATTCGTGACTTGATTTGTGATCATTCTCCTGACTTAATCTTTCTTCAGGAGACTAAGTTGTTTGTTGATAGTATGATGAATTTTGCCTCTAAGATCTGGTGAAGAGGTCAATGTCAATGTGTGGGAGTGCAAGGTAGCTCTAGAGGGGTTTCCTGTCTATGGGATACATGCTGAATTGTTCTTGTTTGGTGGATGTCTAGTAGGCACTCTATTTCTCCACTTTCTTCTTCCTTGGAGTCTAGAGAGATAATCCTTCTCTCTAATCTCTATGCTCTAACTAATTTGCTTGGTAAGTCTCAGCTTTGGTCTCATGTTAGATTAGTCTGCTCTCTTGCTCCTTCGCTTCCCTGGATTGTAATGGGTGATTTCAATGCTATTCTCTCATTGGAGGAAAAGGTTGGTGGTTCAACTTGCCTGGAACCCTCTTCAAAGCTTCTGAGGGACAACATTACTTTTTTGAACCTTGTTGATATCAAACCTTATAATGGTTTGTTTACATGGAATAAGACAAGAAGTGGGAAGGTTGTTATCTCTGAAAGGTTGGTCAGGTTCTTGGTTTCTTATTTTTGGTTGGGTGAAAGATGGTTGAATAGCTTTGATATTTTAGATTGGAGAGGATCTGATCATTGGCTAATCAAATTCTCGACTAACATGTTGGTGTTTCAATTCGCACCTCTGGTATGTGAATTAGAAATGGACAGCTATGCATAGATAAATTGCTCTTTGAATTAGGAGGGGAAGCTCCCTCTTTGCTGATGTTGCTTAAGAAAGTAAATTAAAACTAATCTTCCTATCTTTTTGTTCAGCTAAGAGCACAAAGTTATAACAATCAAGCAAAGTAGCTGAGGTTTTCTCTTTTGAGATTTGAACTATGACTAAGCCTACGCTAATGACGTTTCTAACTACTTAAGTAAATGCAGAGCATGCGAGTTAGAAATAAACAAGTAATGATTCTCTGACAAAAATACTTAAACAAACTTTATCCCAATGCATATCTACTGAAATTTCAATGCAGGCTGAAATAGAGATCATATAAGTGTAACATATGAGACAAAAAATCTGAGACATTATATTGGGGCAGCAAAGCAGGCACAAGACTTTATGTTCTCAAATCTCAAGAACAAAAGATTACACTTTTGGGACAACAGGATTGTAGCAAAATAGGCATACATTTTTGCGATCAATTAGAACACATTGACACAAGTAACATATAGTAATTGACACAAGTAACATATAGACTGAACAATAACTTGTAGCTAGAAGACACTTGCAAGATTTCCCTAACACTAACTGAACATGAAACTTCAACAACAACTTGCAAGCAAAACAGGCTCAACAATTTTTTATCACAATGATTGTTTGAACAATATTGAATAACAACAACAAGGCACTATTAGGCTCAACGTTTTGTTATCACAAGCCTCATTAAAGAAAAATTGGCAAGGTTGCCCTTATTTATAACCAAGCAGAGGAGTAGGGAACCCTAAAACCTCCTTTCTTTTACAACTAAGACTTACCAACATGTATGCTTTTATTTCTAAACCTAAACAAGATAAAATTCTAACAACCTAAGAAATCCTAAAAACAAGGAAAGCACCAACTATTACAACTTGATATTTTCCCTTCACAAAGAATGGATAAGCCTCGACATGAAAATAGAAAGAAATCTTAAAGAAAGTTGAAAGAAGATTGTTGCTTTAAATCTTGATCACATATGCTAAAAAGTGGGAAACTATATATCTGTCAGGAGCATCAATACTATCAATAGCAAAGTTTCACTTTTCCAGGATTTCTTCTCTTTCCGCAATTGATGTCAAAAAATCTTTGACCTCATTGGTTGCTTTCTCGAACATTGTTGGCATCATGGAAATCTGACTCATCCTTTCGACAATAGGATCACTTCCATCGAGACCACGAACAACACTCTGGAACTCAGCTTGTACTTCATCAAGTCCTATGTAGGAACCATCAACATGACAATATCGACAAGGGATCTATGAAAGAAATTCTCTTATGAACCTGAAAGCATCAACAACCCTTTGTGTGTATGCAAAAAACTCCTCAGATATCTTTTCATAAGTCCTCACCTTCAAGAGGTGACATTCTTTCCATGCAAGGATTTGTCTCTTGTGTTCTCTTGAAACCATTGAGCCATATGTTGTATCTAAATTTGCAATGATGATTTTGTGCATAGGCTTCACCTCTGCTATCAACTACTCAAATTCTTGGATCCCTTGGCATAAATCATGGGCATTATACCTCAGTTGGTATATCTGTACTAGAATCTCCATGCCTCTAGTGATTATTTCCTTGATCCATTCTTGTGTTTGCTTCCCACATATCACCAACTGCCTCAACTATTGTTGATCAGCTGGTGTCTCTAAAACCTGGGGCAGCAACTAAGTTGCTCATGAAATGTCGTGAACAAGATTTCAAATGTATAGCCTAAGTTATCATATTTCATCCTTGAGGGTTGCCTTATCATCTCCATCTTTAAGCACTCTATCTTGAAAATTTTCTACTGCAACTTTGATGAAATTCGCATCTATATGCCTGAGGTTTCTACCAAGATTGGCCTTAACCATTATGAAATCATTTGCCTCCACTTCATCAACATTTCTATCTTCTAGAGTCATGGCAGTCTCCATAACCATCTCACCATTTGGATTCTTTTTAAAATGAATTTTCTTGTTTGCTTTCTTTTTAGGAGCCTCCTAGTAAATTATGTTGTCCATTTCATCAAAGTCTAGTTGATATGAAGTCATCCTTCTCTTCCTTCCTAGGGAGCTCTCAAGACAAGACGTGGTCTTCCTTGGGAGGTCCAGCTGCAACTTCTTCTACTTCTTCTTCCTCCAAATCAATATGAATCGGAGAAGCCCTCAATGATGGTGGAGAATCAAGAGTCACGAGCACCTCTTCTGCTTGTAGTGTTGGCTCTATTGGAGTGACTTTTGCTACAATTTTTGGCTGCTCTTGTATAATTATACCTAAAAATTTCAACCTTTTCTTTGCCTTCTTTGTTGTTCTACTACATTTTACACCCACTTGAGGATGATTTATAGTCTTCATCTTTGGTTATGCTCTTGAAGAAGAAGGAAGAGATGACTGCATTCTTGGCGGCTCTACTACTGGAATAGCTTTCTTCCTCTTTTGACTTAAGAAAATCTTGTTGTTCTTTATGACCCAGTTTGTCCTTTCTTCAACTGAAATGCACTCTTTATCAGACCAATTGACTTGTGGGAGAGGTTGTTGCTCTATTTGATTCTAGGTGTATGTTGGGAGAAGTACATCTCCATCATCATCAGATAATCCCTCAATATCTTCTAATAAGAAGTCTTTCATTTGATGAAGTGTAATCTTGTTGTTACTTTCTCTCCTTACCTCAAACTCATCTTTATAATTAGCCCAAAAATCTTCAAGTGTGGGCACATGTGCATAGTTTTGACCAAGTCTAGATGCGTAGACACCATGAGGGTCGTATGATCATCTCTCGTTGAAAGGATTGAGGCCAAGTTTAGACAAATCATCACCCATTGACTTAGCATCTGTTGATGATCTACATCTATTGATTCCCAACTCAAAAGGAAAACTGAAGGCGAGGTTCTTTTTATTTCGCAAGAAATTGTGAACTTTGTATAGTTGCCTTAGGAATTCCATAAAGACCACTTCATCTGAAAGATATCTTGGCAACATGAGTGGAGCACTTGAGAAGTTGTACACTCTGATGTAGGTGAAGGTAGGAAACTAAATAAACCAATCTACCCACTCCACCATTTATCCCCTGGTAGTTGATGAAATTCATACGTGCAACTCGTTGTCTAGGTCTCTCACTATGTACATTAGGAAATCCTCATTTACCCTTTTGTAATGATGTGTTGACTCTGAGAATTCCAATTGAGGGTAATAGTTATAGACATACTGCACATCCAAAGTTCCCACTGTGTTCGTTCCTCTGAATTTTCCTTGGAAGGCCACTAGATAAACTAGATATGAAACCATGTGGAACTCATGAATTTGAACTACTCAGTTATATGGTGATGAAGATTGTCACTGATCAATGTTGGCCAATCATAGAATTTTGTTTTCTTCATGATATGGGATATGATATAGAACATCCATGGCTGGAATTTTGTAGCATCCTCTTCACCGATGATTCGATTGAGCAGGGTGATCATTATGGAAACCTCATTCTTGAATTCTTCTTGTCCAATTTTCTTTGGTAGGGTTTTAGGTTTCTCCTTCATCCATTTCTATGTAACTTTCTTGTTGTATTTCTCCTTGTGTATTTCCCACATCCTTTGGTATTCTTCCAAGGGGATGGTTACACTTTCTGACCATGGTGGTATTGAGAAACATTTTTCAATCATATATGGTTTGAGACTGCAAATCACTCTTCCATCTATTGTTTGAATCTCTCATGTAGCTAGATTGTAATGCTTGATACAAGCAATTACGAATTCTAGAATTTATACTGAAATGGGAATTGATGTTGTTGCAAGTAGTATGGAATGACCAAGGTGCATGACTGTCGCATTGCCTACATCTTCCATAGCACAAAAATTTAACACTTCTTTGATATGGTGCAAGTCGGTCTCAGTTGTTTTGGTGAAATCATGGTATAGAACTGATATGACCCAGATTGCTGAAAATTGAAAACCTTGACCTCCTTTTTGTGAAAATTGATGCCTTGGAAGAAAAACAACAAAGAAAAAGAAGCCTCCTTGTGTGTTGATCTGAAAATTATGAAGAACTCTAAAAAATCAGCAAACTTTAGCCTTCAAATCTCTGAAATAGGAAAAAATTTGGTTTCTCCTCTCTTGCCTTGATCACTTGCAAATAAAATTATGAAGAATGAATGCACAAGGTTGCCTTAAATAAATTTTTAGACTGAAAGTTGCTTTCCTTCCTAAATTTAGAGTTGTGAAACCTAATTTAGGTGCATCAAACTTAGGCACTTTTTCTCTTCTCTTGAAATTTTGAAAGTTAAAAAAAATTGTCTAAGGCATGAGAGTTTGGAGGCCACCCTTAAGGGACTTAGCCATTTTCATGAAATTCAAACGTTTTCTTGACTTTTTAACCCCATTTTGATTTTGATTTCCAAATGCTAGGTTGATTTGATTGACCGGCCGAATGATCCATCGCAGAGCCTGAGTGAATCTGACAAAGTTTGTTTGGAGACAACTTTTGGTAAAAACTTCATCTTGGCCTTCAAAATCATGGACGCCTATCTCTCTCATGGGCGCCCAACAAATCTAGTGTTAGCCATTTTTATGTTCTTCGAGTTTCAACACCGTTTCTTCACCTTCAGATGATTTCGCAAATCTGAGAACTATACTAACCTGATTGACTAACTGTCAAATTCATTGCATACCTTGATGAATTCTGAGAGGGGTCTTCTAGATATGATTTCTTCTGAAAACTTATTCCAGGCCCTCAAAATTTTGGGCACCTCTGGCTACTTGGGGCCCCTAGAATTACATACAGTTTCTTTTTGATGATTTTCAAATTTTACACTTGCTTTCTGATCTTCTGATGGATTCTTGTTTTTGGATGATTCAGAGCTCTGACTGCCTCAAGCTCTTGGGAGTTGCATCCTCTGAAAGCTGAGTTTAGGGGATGAAAAGCTTGGGCGCCCATGTTTTCATACTTATAATTTTCTTGAAATCTTTGTTTTGCCTTTGACTTTATCACTCAACTTCATCTTCAATATCAACTGACTGTCAACTTTCATGAGCTTGTTGACGATTACATTAAAGAGCTACTTCAAGTCTGAAGAAGTCATGTTGGAGGCTGTGACTACAAAATCATTCATTTGATACCTCAAAAGCTTGGGTGCCTATTTCCTTTTGGGGCGCCCAAGTTTTCATACTTGGCCATTTTTTACTGTGTTTCCACGTTGAAGCTTGAGAACCTCATGTTATGGCCTCTGTTCGATCTGAATTTTTCTTCAGCTGGGTGATCTAATGATCAAGCTCAGATATCCACTGCGAAGCTAGCAGGATTCTGAAAAGATTAAGCATATTTGCAAAACCTAATTGCTAAATTTGGTGCTTCAAAACCCTAGGCACCTAACTCTCTCTGGGGTGCCTAGAATTTTCATACTTAGAATATTTATGATGATTTTCATGATTTGCCTTCAGCTTCTCGGTTGAGACTCCTTTGTTCAATCTTCAATTTCGGATGACTGGTTGATCAAATCGTTGTGCTAGTGGATCTGTTGGGGAGCTGAGAAGATTTCGAACAACATTGTCTAGGAGCTCAAACCCTAATTTTATCATTTGATCCCTTGAAAAACTGGGCGCTTATTTCCAACTGGGGCATCCATGGCTGGCAGACTTAGTTTTTATTTTGTAATTTTCAACTTTCTCCTTCGTTCGACATGCTTGCCTTTGTTTTGACTATCGGAGATGAAAATTTTCTAAGGCACAAAACTTTGGGCATCTTTTCTTGGCAGGGGTGCTTGATTTCCAAACAACCAAAATTTTGTATTTTCTAACTTTTTCAACTCCCTTTCTCCATTCTTCGATCTTCGTGCACGTTCATCATTTCTCATCTTTTGTTCAGTGCTTGAACGTTTGACTCTAACACTTGGTAGTTGAATGTCCTGCATTAATGGTCTTGGAGCTCCTGAAAAAGCAAAATAGACCCACTAGGGCAAAACTGATCTTTTTTGTCATTCTGATTGGACCAACCTAATGAGGAAGTATTTTTCACAAATCAAAATTAGTTTGAACCCTACAAGCCAAACTCTATTTTTAGAAAGTTTCTATTTTTAGAAAAAATTGCCAGCATCCGTTTCAAAAGAAACCTAGAAAAACCCCAAAAAAGGTTCTATTTTTAGAAAGTTTTTGAAAATAGAAATTCTCCTAAAATTTACGGTCAAAAAACTAAAATCTAGGTTTTGTAGGCTTGGTCGCCTTGAGTAGACCCAGATCGCCAAATTTTGAAAACTTTGAGTTTTTCACCCTCATGCAAGACATGCAAATCCCCAATTTTGACCTTTTCGACAAATTTTAACAAGACTTTGATTCATTTCTTCAAAATGCCTAAGTGTAGCAAAAAATTAATTTGGGGTACAACATTTGGCTCTGTCTAGGGACCATGTCGAATAATTTCGACATAGGAGAACCATAGAATCTCTAGATTTAAAGATTAGACTAGTGCCTTGTCCATTGGGTATCGGAGTCAGCAACACTTTTTAATCACCTATTGCAAGACTTTCCCCTAAGTCACCTATGATAGGACTTCCTAGAATCACCTAATATTTGGACTTTCCTAGAAATCACCTAAAACAAGAATCGTAATCACCTAAAACATGATGAAACTATTACAGAAAGGGGAAACACAACATAATGAACACATCACGGAAAGGGGAAACACATCACGAAAATAAAAAGGAAAATAATTTTAAAAAAAAATACTCCACCTCCAAAGGGATGAAGTGCTTCAGGTACTGCCCATTGTGTGGTAGTGGGAGGATCCTTCCATCCAAGTGTGAGAGAATATAAGTATTCTCCCTAGCGAAATCGTGGATCTTGAATGGCTCCAACCATAAGGAATCAAATTTTTCGTGCATTCTTTTGGGCTCATGTCTCTTATCCCATAGTAGGACTTGATCTCCAACCTCAAAATCTCACTGACAAGCCTTCTTATCAAAAAAATTCTTCACCCGCTCCTAGTGCTAAGTGATTCTGTCTACGACCTCCACCCTTTCTTCTTGAAGCTTTGTCAGGTACAAGATACACTTTTCAATTGGATCTGTGAACTCCTTGTCTTCTACTGCGGATGCCATCTGCAAAGCAGACAACTCCAACATGAGAGGTAACATAACTTCTATACCATACATGATGATGAAAGGTGAAGTACCAATGGCTCTTTTCGAAGTAATTCTATCAGCCCAAAGAGTGTCATAGAGTCTCTTATGCCAAGTTCGTTGATTAGAATCAACTAACTTGCGTACTATTATAACTATGTTCTTATTTGATGACTCGGCATATCCATTACCCTGAGGGTAATAATCTAATGAATGTGACAAAGTGATACCATGATCAATATTGAACTCCAGTAGCTCCTCTGATGAGAAACATGTTGCATTATCAAATACAATTTTGTGAGGCACTCTGAAGCGCGAAACAATATTTTCCTTCAAGAAGTCACACACCACTTCAGAAGTAGCTTGCTTGGTTGGAATGGCCTCAACCCATTTTGTGAAATAATTTGTTGTTGTAAGGACATAAATATACCCCTTACTTGATCATGGGTTGATAGAACCAACAAAATCTAATCCCCACCGCTGAAATGGGGCATCTATAACAACTGGTCTGAGAGGAATGGCCACCAACTTCATCTTGCCAATGAATTGCTAGCACATCTGACATTTTTGCACCCATTCATATGCGTCGCGGAACATAGTTGGCCAAAAGAACTGTGCTCGCAAAATTTTGAATGTAGTAACCCTTGATGAAAAGTGGCCACCACATGCTTGACTATGAAAAGCTTTCAATAATTGTCATTGTTGGCTTTAGTGACGCACAACAAAAATGTTATGTCAAGTCCTCACTTGTATAGAATTTTATTCATAAGCACATAATTATGTGATTTCAGCTTTAGTGTTCTCTTTTGTTGCTTATCCAAGTGTCTCGGGCATTTACCATAGGTTAGGTAATACCATAACTCAGTGAACCATTCTCCCATGGACTCAACAAGTAGAACCATAGGAAGATCCTATTTATCTTTAGATTCAAGTTTAGGTATACCTTTGGATTGAAGCTTCTTATCACCATCTTTTGCTATTAACTGACAAAGACCTCCCCCGTGAACGATTTTGGTTTGTTGGATTTCCAAATCATACTCTTGTACTCTTGCAACCCAATTTCCTCTCTTAGTGCCCATCTCTTGCTGAGTTAGCATGCTCTTGAACATTGGATCAATGACATATACAGTTGTATGGGAATTCAAGATGTAAAATCTGAAATTCTTAACTGCTCGGACCACTACATATGCATTCTTTTCAATTTGAGAGTATCATGACTCACTATCCTTGAAGTTGTTTCTCATGAAAGTGATAGGAGACTCAGTTTCTTCATTCAACTTCTATGTTAGTATGGCAGACAAGGTATGTTCTGATGCATAACAGTAAAGGATAAAATCCTTATCAAAATTGGGATGGACCAGCACCGATGCTTGGTTGATAGATTCTTTTATTGCGACGAATGCCTTCTTGCCTTCTTCTGTCTATTTGAAAATGAACTTCTTCTTCATCATGGCATATATATCCTTTTTCAATTCAGAGAATTCTGGTACAAACCTTCGTATACAATTTACCTTACCGAAGAAGGAGTGCACTCTAATTTTTCTCATTGGAAGAGACAAGTTTCTGATAGAATCTACCTGACTAGGATCAATTCGAGTTCCTTCTCTGCAGACAATGTGGCCAAGTAGTTTTCCTTCTGTCACCACAAAGATGGACTTCTTATGATTTATTGAAATTTTATAATATTTGCATCTTTCGAATATTTTCCCCAAGTGCGAGAAATGATCTCGTATCTTTGAGAACACAGTGAGGTTGTCTCAATAGACAACAATTACTTTATCCCTCAAGTCTCCAAATGCCAAGTCCATGGCTCTCTGAAATGTAGCACTGGCGTTGATTAGGCTGAAGGGCATCCTTTCATATGAAAATGTACCCCATGGGGTAGTGAACGTTGTCTTAAATTGGTCTTCTTCAGCCACTATAATTTGATTGTAGCCAAAAAAATCGTCCAATAAGGAAAACATCTTTGAACCAGTATCCATCTGCAAGGTGTGCTCCATGATAGGAAAAGGATAATTATCCTTGAGAGATGATTGATTCAAGTTCCTGAAATCTACACAAATTCTGATTTCTGCATTTCTCTTTCATACAGGAACTATATTTGATACCCAAGTGGAGTAATGAATTGGAAAAATGATTTTAGCACCCACCATTTTTTGAATCTTCGTGTAAATGGTATCCTGAATTCATGGATTGTAGTGTCTTTATTTTTTCCTAAAGGGCTTTGCTTCAGGTTTGAGAGGAATTGTATGAGACAATTATCTTGGTGTGAAGACTTTCAGGTCTTCATAGGACCAATCAAAAACATCACGGTATTGTTTGAACAAAGATGTGAACTTTTCACTCTCCTCTATAGTGCAACATTTTCCTAAATTAACAAGCCTAGGCTTGTCTTCAATTCCAATATTTACTTGATGATGCTACGTAGAAGTCTTATCTCCTAAATTTCTCTGATGTTGAATGTACCGATCATTCCTATCAAAAATACTCTACAAGGATACCAGGCCCTTGGGAATCGTATTTCCTTTCAACTGGATAATGCTTGTATCTGGCTCTTCTAAATTTTTTGCATTTTTCACATCTTCTGGAGCATGAGAAACCTCGGTTACTAATTCTTTGAAATTAGATGAGCTTCCTTCAAAGAAAAACTCTTTGAAATTATCTCCCTTAACAAGTAAATATTTAATGTGTTCATCCTCATTGAAGACTTGCTAATTATCATAGTTGTTAGGTACAACTAGCCTATATATCAGTTCAATGTTGAATGCATTTCGAAGGAAGATAGAATGTGGTGTGAAAAGTGAGGTTGATACCGTGAGGGCATCTGCTCTACTATTTTCTAGACGTGGAATGTATTTGATGTCAAATGCCTCAAACCAGTCAATTGTATTCCACACTCTATTTTTGTAATGACAAAGACAATCATCTCTTACTCTGAATAGATCTTTGACTTGCTTCACAACCAGTTTTGCATCACCTTCAACTCTTAATTGTTTGATACCCATATCCTTTGCATTCTTGAGACCTAGCAAGAGTGCCTCATATTCAATTGTATTGTTTGTACATTCAAACTGAAGGCAATATGCAAATGGATACAACTATCCTTTTAGAGAAATTATTACAACTCCTACTCCTGAACCAGTAATGGAACAACTTCCATCAAACTACATAGTCCACATCTTTGAATCATCTGTTGATTTGTTCGCATCACTCATAACCTCTTGACATTCTTCATTTATCTCAGTTAGCATAGCATAAGTACCAAGACCTTTTTCTTGATATAAAATTTGAGCTTGAGGATCTTGAGACTTCACTACCACAAATTGAGACTTGGGATATGGTTCAAGCTTGAAAGTACCTTTCTTTAGTGGAATAGTCGTTGAAGACCAATCCATTTGTATCTCTCCACTGAGATCTTTGTAGAAGCTTCTAGTCAATAGCATCCCGTAGCTAGCTAGGATGTCAGCTACCAGGATGGTCATCATAATCTTCTTCTTTGGGCAAGCCACCAACCTCACTTGGGAATCCTTCAACTATCTGACTAACAACACCAACTTGGACTCCAGTGAATGACATTTGTCCTTTGTGCTAGTGCATGAAAGTCCTAGTGCATTCATCACTTGTTGAGGCATGACGTTGTCCAAGGCTCCTGAATCAATGATACAATTTCTCAGTTTGAAACCCCCTATATACAGAGAAATATAGAAGAGTTTAGGCTTGTCTTCTACTGACACAGATGATTTGAGCAATTTTGGCTGCTTGACAGGTCCCTTCTTCACAAACTTAAGGAGTCGGTCCACTTGCTTTGGGTGATCTTGGAAGTATTCTAGTCGAGAAATTTGCACCTTGTTCTTCATTAGGGAGTCCACAGTATCCAAATTTGCTGAGGATGAGTCATGAGCAACTGATTTCACGTTCTCCTTGGAGGACTTGGTATTAGAAGTAGAAGCTATTTCTTTTCATATCTCTTTTTCTTTTTGTTCTTGTACCTTCTGTCTCTCTTTCTCTTCTTCTTTATGTGCTCTCACAGGTTGAGCTCTTGTAAACACAGGTGTTGTGAAATTTTTAGGATTCATGACAAGAGAGTACTAACGGGGATCACCTTCTTCTTCAATATCGGGTTCACTTTCAAAATATCTCGTTGCAGAGTCACCATCAAAGTTGTCTAATTGTGGTGAGACAACATTCAAACTTGGAGTTGGTACAAAACTTGAACTTGGTGTACTTTCGGTGTAACCTATAATCTGATTCATTCTTAAGTTCTCAGGACACGTGGAGCCAGTGTGTTCATTGGTATCATGAAAGAAGCAAAATACAATATTTTGTGTATTATCAGCCGCTTGCCTTGGTGGAGGTGGCCCTCGTGGCCTAAAATTGTTGTAAGGTTGAAAGTTATTCTTCCTTGGGTGGTATGACTATTGAGGTTGGTATGATTGTTGTGGTGCTTGATATGGTTGCGGTGCAGGCAACGCAAGAGGTGTTGGTGGAGTAGGTAGTGTAGACTGAGTGGACAACTGCCTCTTGAGAATAGTCATTTCGTTAGCCACCTTTTGCAAAAATGGATCTGCAGAACTCTGAACCATAGGCCTAATGGCATCTCCCTTCATTTTTCCATTAGTAATCATGTTGTCCTCAATCTCTATGGAACATTTTGTGCATTCTCTAATTCTATCTCATTAGCTGATTTCAAGAAAAAGGCTAACTCAGATGGGAGAGCATTAATGAAATTGCTCAACAAAATTTTCGGTGACGGATTGAGTGTATGTGAAAGACGTGTGACCAAGCAATTAAACCTTGCCATGAACTCTCTCATTGGTTCATGGGCCTCCATCTTGGAATTGGAAAGTTGGGCAAACAATCGATGACTATCTTTTGCAGGCTTGAACCTTGCAAAGAACTTTTCACTCATAATAGCCCAAATTGTAATGCAATTCGGTTCTAGGTGATGGAACCATTTGACAACGCCTTTGCTAAGGGTTTCAACAAAGAGGCGTACTACAATGTCTTCATGTGCTACGTGCAAGATGCCACAAGCTATTGAGAAGGCTGAGACATGATCATCAAGATGTTGAGTTCCATCGCCATGGAACTACGGAAAGTGCTTTCTTGATCCCTTAGGTCATGGTTTATTGCCAAGGCCAAAGGTCCAATTTAATTACCCCAAGGCAGCGAGATTTCTCATCTTTGATTGCGGTTTTTGTTGCAATTATTTTTGTTGTTATTGTTGTTGTTATCACCCATCACTTCTGGTTGAACTACAGGTTCTTCTTGATGACCTCAAGAATTGTGTTGGATGGCTCTCCAACTTCAATCGAATGTGGCAAGAAAGGATTTGTATCAGTGTTGATGTCTTCTTGAAATAGAGGATTCTTCCTCCTTCTTGTATAGACTATGTAAGCCAGGATTGTCTAAACCCACGCAGGAGGTGGAAATACAGGTCTTTCGACTACAATATCGACTTTCTCTTCTTCTTGGTCTAGAACAATAGCAGCGTTTCTCCACTGAGAAGGGGTTTCCTTCTTCTCAAAGATGAAATTCCTTAGGTTGTTGATGATGTCTGCTTGCTCTCCTTCAATTATCTCAAAATTTGGCTGGATAACTGTAGGTGTAAGATCAGGTTGTTGAACTAGAGCGGTAGGATGCTAGAGAGTCATACCTGTGACATAAAGCGTGAGATTTTATTTGTAGATTTATGCCTCGTGCCCCATGGTGGGCACCAAAACACTTTTGGTGTTTCAATTTGCACCTTTAGTATGTGCATTAGAAACAAACAACTATGCATAGATAAAATGCTCTTTGAATTAGGAGGGGAAGCTCCCTCTTTGCTGATGTTACTTAAGAAAGTAAATTAAAATTAATCTTCCTATCTTTTTGTTCAGGTCAGAGCACAAGGTTATAAACCTCAAGCATTGAAGCTAAGGTTTTCTCTTTTGAAATTTCAACTACAACTAAGCCTACGCTAAAGACATTTCTAACTACTCAAGTAAATGTAGAGCATGAGAGTTAGAAATAAACAAGTAATGATTTTTTGAAAAAAATACTTAAACAAACTTTACCCCAATGCACATCTACTAAAATTTCAATGCAAGCTAAAATAGAGATCATATAAGCAGAACATATGAGATGAAAATCTGAGACATTATATAGGGGCAGTAAAACAGGCACAAGACTTTATTTTCTCAAATCTCAATAACAAAAGATTACACTTCTGGGACAATAGGATTCTTGCAAAATAGGCATACAGTTTTGTAATCAACTAGAACACATTGACACAAGTAACATATAGACTGAACAATAACTTTCAGCTAGAAGAGACTTACAAGATTTCCCTAACACTAAGTGAACATGAAACTTCAACAACTTGCGGGAAAATTGGCTCAACAATTTTGTATCGCAATGTATATTTGAACAATACTAAATAACAACAAGAAGGAACTAGTAGGCTCGACATTTAGTTATCACAAGCATCATTAAAGAAAAATGGGCAAGGTTGGCCTTATTTATAACCAAGCAAAGGAGTAGGGAACCCTAAAATCTCCTTTCTTTTACAACTAAGACTTGCCAGCATGTAAGCTTTTAGTTCTAAACCTAAACAAGATAAACTTCTAACAATCTAAGAAAACCTAAAAACAAGGAAAGTTATAACTATTACAACTTGATATTTTCCCTCCACAAAGAATGGATAAGCCTCAAGACAAAAAATAGAAAAAAAGTTGAAAGAAAGCTTCTAGAAGATTGCTGCTTTAAATCTTGATCACATCCACCAAAAAGTGGGAAACTATATCTCTATCAAGAGCATCAATACTACCAGTAGAAAATTTCTGCTTTTCTAGGATTTCTTCTCCTTCCACAATTGGTCTCAGAAAATATTTGACCTCATTGGCCACTTTCTCAAACCTCGCTAACATCATGGAAATCTAACTCATCCTTCTGGCAATAGGATCACTGTCATCGCTGCCACGAACAACACTCTGGAACTCAGCTTGTACTTCATCAAGTCAATGTAGGAACCATCAACATGACAATACCAACAATGGATCTATAAAAAGAAATCTCTTATGAAACCGAAAGCATCAACAATCCTTTCTTTTTATGCAACAAATTCCCCAGATATCCTTTCATAAGTCGTCACCTTGAAGAGGTGGCGTTCTTTCCATGCAAGTATTTTTCTATTGTGTTCTCTTAAAACCATTGAGCCATATGTCATATCTAAATCTGCAATGATGATTTCATGCATAGGCTTCACCTCTTTTATCAACTGCTCAAATTCCTAGATCCCTTGGCGTAAATCATGGGCATTATACCTCAGCTGTTATATCTGTGCTAGCATCTCCATGCCTCTAGTGATGATTTCATTGATCCATTCTCATGTTTTCTTCCCACATATCACCAATTTCCTTAAATATTGTTGATCAGATGGTGTCTCTAGAACTTGGGGAAGCAACTGAGTTTCTCATGAAATGTCGTGAACAAGATTTGAAATGTATAACCTGAGTTGCCAGATTTCAGCTTTGAGGGCTACCTTATCCTCTTAATCTTTAAGCACTCTATCTTGAAGATTTTCTACTACAACTTTGAAAAAACTCACATATGTATTCCTGGTGTTTCTACCAAGATTGGCCTTAACCATTATGAAATTATTCACCTCCACTTCATCAATATTTCTATCTTTTGGAGGTGTGGTAGTCTCCATAACCATCTCACCATTTGGATTCTTTTCAAAATGAATTTGTTTCTTTGCTTTCTTCCTAGGAGCCTCCTGGTCAATGTTGTATATTTCATCAAAGTCTAGCTAATATAAAGGCCTCCTCTTCCTTCCTAGGGAGCTCTCAATCCAAGACGTGGTGTCTCTACTAGCTTCCCTAGGAGGTTCAACTGCAACTTCTTTTGCTTCTTCTTCCTCCAAATCAATATGAATTAGATAATCCCTCAATGATGGTGGAGAATCAAGAGTCACGAGCACCTCTTCTGCTTATAGTGTTGGCTCTACTGGAGTGAATTTTGCTACAACTGTTGGCTGCTCTTGTATAATTATACCTAAAAAATCCAACCTTTTCTTTGCCTTCTTTGATGTTCTACTGCCTTTTACACCCACTTGATGATAACTTACAGTCTTCATCTTTGTTTGTGCTCTTGAAGAAGAAGGAAGAGATGACTGCATTCTTGGTGGCTCTACTATTGGAATAGCTTTCTTCGTCTTCTGACTTAAGAAAAGCTTGATGTTCTTTATGACCCGGTTTGTCCTTTCTTCAACTGAAATGCACTCTTTATTGGACCAATTGACCTATGGGAGAGGTTGTTGCTCAATTTGATTCTAGGTGTATGTTGGGAGAAGTACATCTCCATCATCATCAGATAATCCCTCAATATCTTCTGATAAGCAATCTTTCATTTGATGAAGTGTAAGCTTGTTGTTACTCTGCCTCCTTACCTCAAACTCATCTTTGTAATTAGCCCAAAAATCTTCAAGTGTGGGCACATGTGCATAGCTCTGACCAAGTCTGGATGCGTAGACACCATGAGGGTCGTATGATCATCTCTCGTTGAAAGGATTGAGACCAAGTTTAAACAACTCATCACCCATTGACTTAACATCTATTGATGATCTATATTTGTAGATTCTCAACTCAAAAGGAAAACTGAAAGTGGGCTTCTTTCGATTTTGCAAGAAAGTGTGAACTTCATATACTTGCATTAGGAATTCCATAAAGACCACTACATCTGAAGGATATCTTGGCAACATGAGTAGAGCACTCAAGAAGTCGTACACTTTGATATAGGAGAAGGTAGGAAACTGAATAAACCAATCTGCCCACTCCACCATTGTTGCCCTGGAAGTTGATGAAATTTGTATGTGCAACTCATTGTCCAGGTCTCTCACCGTGTACATTAGGAAAGCCTCATTTACCCTTTTCTAATGATGTGTTAACTCTGAGAATTCTAGCTTAGGGTAATAGTTATAGACATGTTGCATAGCCAGAGTTCCCACTGTGTTCATTCCTCTGAATTTGCCTTGGAAGGCCACTGGATAGACTAGATATGAAACCATGTGGAACTCATGAATTTTGAAGTACTCAGTTATATGGTGATGAAGATTGTCATTGATCAATGTTGGCCAATCATAGAATTTTATTTTCTTCATTATATGGGATATAATATAGAACATCCATGGCTGGAATTTTGTAGCATCCTCTTAACCTATGATTCGGTTGAGCAGGGTGATCATTATGGAAACCTCATCCTTGAATTCTCCTAGTCCAATTTTCTTTGGCAGGGTTTTATGTTTTTTCTTCATCCATTTCTATGCAAATTTATTGTTGTATTTCTCCTTGTGCATTTCCCACATCCTTTGGCATTCTTTCATGGAGATGGTTACACTTTTTGACCATGGTGGTATTGAGAAACAATTTTCAATCATCTCTGGTTTGAGAGTACAAATCACTCTTCCATCTATTGTTTGAATCTCCCATGTAGCTGGATTGTAATGCTTGATACAAGCAATTATGAATTCTAGACTTTGTACTGAAATGGGAATCGATGTTGTTGCAAGTAGTCTGAAATGACCAAGGTGCCTAACTGTAACATTGCCTGCATCTTCCATAGCATGCAAATTGAACACTGGCTGGATGTGGTGCAAGTAAGTCTCAGCTATTTTGGTGAAATCATGGTATAACACTGTCTTGGTCTTGAATTCAATGCGAGTGTACTCCATACTGAAAATATTGAAGATTGACTGTGAACTTGACTATGTTTAGACGAGTTTTGTACAAACCCTGAATTTTATCTTGTTAATTTTTTTGTTCAAATGGACAAATTTTTCGAAAAAAAATCTGAGATATGGGTTTTGTAGGAGATTTTATTGCAAGAGGACCCAAATCGATCTTTTTTGAAAATTTTGACCAGAAAAACTAAGAGCTGGGTTTTGTGTAGAATCATGTTTAAGAACGACCCAGATGATCAAATATTGAATATATTGAAGGTTGATTGAAAAAGCAACAAACCCTAGAATCTTTTTTTTTTTTTTGAGAAAAAGTTGAGACATGGGTTTTATTCAGAAGTATGTTTCAAGAGGACCCTAAAGATCAGATGTTAAAAAATTTGAAGTTTTTTTGACATGCATGGGAAAACGCAGCTGTTGCAATTTGAAAATTTTCTTCATAATTGTCTAGAATCAAGAATTGATATGACCCAGATTGCTGAAAATTTAAAACCTTGACCTCCTTTTTGTGAAAATTGATGCCTTGGAAGAAAAAAAACAAAGAAAAAGAATCCTCCTTGTGTGTTGATCTAAAAATTATGAAGAACTCTAAAAATTCAGCAAACTTTAGCCTTCAAATCTCTGAAATAGGAAAAAAATTGGTTTCTCCTCTCTTGCCTTGATCACCTGCAAATAAAATTATGAAGAATGAATGCACAAGGCTACCTTAAATAAATTTTTAGACTAAAAGTTGCTTTCCTTCCCAAATTTAGAGCTATGAATTCTAATTCAAGTGCATCGAACTTAGGCACTTTTCTGTTCTTTTGAATTTTTGAAAAATTTGTCTAAGGCATGAGAGTTTGGACACCACCCTCGAGGAACTTAGCCATTTTCATGAAATTCAAACTTTTTCTTGACTTTTTAACCCCATTTTTATTTTGATTTCCAAATGCTAGGTTGATTTGATTAACCGATTGAATGATCTGTCGTGGAGCCTGAGTGAATCTGACAAAGTTGGTCTTGAGACAACTTTTGGTAAAAACTTCATCTTGGCCTTCGAAATCATGGGTGCCTATCTCTCTCTGGGGCACCCAACAAAACCAGTGTTAGCCATTTTTATGTTCTTCGAGTTTCGATACTGTTTCTTCACCTTCAAATGATCTCGCGAATCCGAGAGCTATACTGACCCGATTGACTGACTGTTAGATTTGTTGCATACCTTGATGAATTCTTAGAGGTGTCTTCTAGAGATGATTTATTCTGAAAAACTGATTTCAGGCCCTCAAAATTTGGGCACCCCTAGCTACCTGGGGCACCTAGAATTCCAGAATTAGTTTCTTTTCAAATGAATTTCAACTTTTACACTTGCTTTCTGATCTTCTGATGGATTCTTTTTTCTGGACAATTTGAAGCTTTGATTGCCTGATGGCTAGACTTGTCGGATAGCTTGGAGGATTGTGAGATGGGTCTCTTGGGATTTGCATCCTCTAAAGCTAAGTTTAGGGGATGAAAATCTTGGGCGCCTATCTCCTCCAAGGGCACCCATGTTTTCAAATAGAACTTTCTTTAAATCTTTGTTTTGCCTTTGACTTTATCACTCAGCTTCGTCTTTGATATCAACTGACTGTCAACTCTAATGATCTTGTTGACGATTGCGTTGAAGAGATGCTTCAAATCTAAAGGAGTTTTGTTGGAGGTTGTGACTGCAAAATCATTCATTTGATACCTCAAAATCTTGGGTGCCTATTTCCTTTTGGGGTGCCCAAGTTTTCATACTTGGCCATGTTTTACTTTGTTTCCACCTTGAAGCTTGAGAACCTCATGTTATGGCCTTTGTTCGATCTGAATTTTTCGTCAACTGGGTGATTTGATGATCAAGCTTAGATATCCATTGCGAAGCTAGCAGGATTCTGAAAAGATTAAGCATATTTGCAAACCCTAACTATTGAATTTGGTGCTTCAAAACCCTAGGCACCTATCTCTCTTTGGAGCACCCAAAATTTTCATACTTAGAATATTTGTGATGATTTTCATGATTTGCGTTCAGCTTCTCAGTTGAGACTCCTCCATTCGATCTTCAATTTTGGATGACTAGTTGATCAGATGGCTATTTCGGTGGATCTGTTGTAGAGCTGAGAATATTTTGAACAACATTGTATGGGAGCTTAAACCCTAATTTTATCATTTGATCCCTTGAAAAGTTAGGCGCTTATTTCCTTCTAAGGCACCCATGGCCAACAGACTTAGTTTTTATTTTGCAATTTTCAACTTTCTCCTTCGTTCGACGTGCTTGCCTTTGTTGTGACTTTCGGAGATGAAAATTTTCTAAGGCACAAAACTTTGTGTGCCTTTGCTTGGCAGGGGCGCCTAATTTCCTAGACTTAGTCAAAATTTTGTATTTTCCAACTTTTATAGCTCCCTTTCTCCATTCTTTGTGCACGTTCATAATTTCTCATCTTTTGTTAAATGCTTGAATGTTTGAATCTGATACCTAGTAGTTGAATGTCCTTCATTAATGGTCTTGGAGCTCCTGAAAAAGCTTCTGAAAAAGCATAATAGATCCACTAGGGCAAAATTGATCTTTTTATGATTTTGATTGGACTAGCCTGATGAGGAAGTATTTTTGACCAATCAAAATCAGTTTGAACCCTAGAATCCAAACTTTTTATTTTTAGAAAATTTTCCTAGCATCTGTTTCAAAAGAAACCCAAAAAAACCTAGAAAAAGTTCTAATTTTAGAAAGTTTCTAAAAATAGAAATTTTCCTAAAATTTAGGGCCGAAAAACTGAAATATGGGTTTTGTAGACTTGGTCGCTTTGAGTAGACCCAGATCGTCAGATTTTGAAAATTTGGAGTTTTCACCCTCATGAAAGACATGCAAATCCCCAATTTTGACCTTTTCGACAAATTTTAACAAGACTTTGACTCATTTCTTCAAAATGCCTAAGTGTAGAAATTTTTTTAATTTGGGGTACAACATAACCTTTCTAAAAACTCTAGAGGTAATCCTTTATATTCTAATTGATGTGGCTTTGGGATTCATCCCTTCATGAACTTGTTCATGTTTGGTGGCAATCTGGAAAGCCAACTCATGGCACTGCAATGTACACCTTTACTAAGAGGCTTCAATCTGTTAAATATATGTTGAAAAGGTGGAACATGTATCATTTTGGTAATGTTTTTTAAGATTAAGAAGTCATCCAAAGCTCATGTGGATTCTATTACTAGACAGATTCGAGACTGTGGTCTTACTGAGGAAAACTGCAAACTTGAGGCAACAACTTTAAAAGAGGTGGAGGAATGGGAGTTACGGGAGGAAATTTTCTAGAAGCAGAAGTCTTGTATTGATTGGCTTCAAGAAGGGGATAAAAATACTTCTTTCTTTCACAATTTTGTTAAGGAAAAAAGTCAAGGTAACCTCATTTTTTCTCTTAGGTCCTCAAAAGGTAATCTTCTTTCTTCTTTTGATGCAATCTCTAATGAAACTGTCCATTTTTTCCTCTTTGTTCATAGAGGACTCTCCCCTTGCCTCTGAGGAGAAAGCCCAAATCTTAAATTGTATTCCTTCTTTGGTTTCTATTGAAATGAATCTCTTTCATGAAACCTATCTCTTTGAGTGGGTTGGAGGATATAGTGTTCTTATTGAAGAAGGGGAAGGCCTCGGGGCCACATGGATTCCTTGTTGAGTTTTTTTCCAGAGTTTTGGGATGTTATCAAGTTGGATCTCCTCGATGTTGTTCAAGAATCTAATAGGAACAAGAAAATTCTAAGATCCATCAATGCTATTTTTCTTGCTCTTATTCCAAAAAGGGAAGGTGCTAATTCTTCGGATCTCTTCAAGCCAATTTCCTTATGTAATGTTGTGTAAAAATTTATTACCAAGCTTATTGTAGAACATCTCAAGACGTGGTTAGGAAGGTTAATTTTTAAAGAACAGGAAGGTTTGTTGTTAGTAGGCAATTTCTTGATGGGATTGTTATTGTGGTGGAAGCTAAAGGAAATGTTTATTAGGCTTGATATGACCAAGGATTATGATCGGGTTAAATGGGAGTTATTTTCCAAGATCTTGTGAGATTTTGGGTTTGGCGGTGCCTGGATTGATTGGGTTATGATCTGCTTCACTTCTTCTTATTTCTCTATTCTTATCAATGGTGAATATTCTGAGCTTTTTGGTGCATCTAGGGGTCTTAGGAAAGGTGATCCCTTGTCCCCCTACTTATTTGTCCTTATGGATAAAGGTCTAGGGAGGTTTATTAAATCTCTAGTGGAGCTCGGTATTATTCAGGGTTGGAGTTGGGGTAGTAACTTACCCTCTCAATCCCATCTTCAATTTGTGGATGACACTGCCTTGATGGGTATGGCTAGAGTTGAAGAAGCTGTGAATTTGAGAAAGACCCTGGATATTTATTTGGAAGCCTCAAGATAAATAATTAATGAGTATTATTTCTTTAATACCCCAAAGCTTATTCAGAGGAGAATTGCTCGCATTCTCATATTTCAGATGGGCTCGCTCCCCTTTGTTTATCTTGGTATCCCTCTTTCTAACCAATTGATTCCTAGGAAGTTTTGGTAGGATATTATTGATAAGTTTCAAAAAAAAATTAGTCATTGGATGTGCAGGTGGTTCTCTAGAATGGGGAGGATGGCTCTATTGAAGTCGGTGGTGCAGACTCTTCCTTTATACAATTGTTTTGTGCTTTCTTCCCCTACTAGTTTCATAAAATATTTTGAGTTTTTCCCAATAATTTCTTTGGTCTAGAAATCTTGTCACGAAAATGGAGTTTGGTTAAGTGGGACACAATTTGTAGGCTAAAGTGGGAAGGTGGGCTTGGGTTGCTTGTGTTGATCTGAAAGGATAGGCTTTGGTGGCAAAGCTGTATTGGAGGTGGTGTTCTCAACAACATTAAAAGTGAGCCAAAATTCTTACTTCAAAGTATTTGAGGGGGTGGAGAGTGAGGAAGTTCCTAGATTAAGCCTTATGGGGAAGGGATCTATAATTTGGGCTACCCTTAAAATTGGATCCAAACTTGTTAAGAATGGTTTTTTTGGATTTGCAATAGAGGCTCTGAAGCTTTATTTTGGTTTGACTCTTGGGATGGGAATCCTCCTCTCATGTCGACTCAACCTCATTTACAAGCCTTATGTAGGGTGGTCCTTGATGTTGGTTGGTGTAATGTGGTTGACTACAAGTCTGCTCAAGTTCTTAATCAAGTTACTCTGTGTAGATGGAAGGATCCCCAAGAGTGGCCTCTTGGGGGATCGGTCGAGGAGCATCGGGAGCTAGCCAATATTCTGGCTAGAAGAGTTTGTAATTCTCTTTTGGGGAAGGATGTCCTTGTGTGGGGGCCAGACCTGAAAGGGAGTTTCTCAGTTGCTTCTGGGTACTAGGTGTTGGACAAGCAGTTGTTCAGATGTGCTAATGTCCCTTGGTGGAAGAATTTTTGGAATAAGTTCGCTTGGCCTAAGTGTAACTTCTTCTCTTGGCTTGTGGTACAGAATAAGTGCCTCACTTGGGAGAATCTTTAGAGGGGATTTTAGGGTCCCTCTATGTGTGTCATGTGCACTTTCCATCAAGAGAATGCTTTACATTTCTTCTTTTAGTGTTCCTTTGCTAGGATGATTTGGCATTTTTGGTGGGCTCCCTCTTTGGCTGAATTCTGGAATGCGCTAGGGAATCCTCCCGCTAAGTCCTCTTTTCTTCATGTTGCTTGGAAAATCAGTTCATTTTATTATTTGGAGTATCTAGCTGGAATATAATCATAGGATTTTTTTGGATTTGAAGATCAGGTGCAACAACTATGGTTGAGGTTCTTCGGAGTTATGTAGGAAACTCTTGTGGCTAAATGTGAATTATCTTTTCCTGTTGATACTTATGATATGAGGTGGTTCAGGCTTTGGGGCTTCCTATTGGTGATCATAGTGGTTCTTGGCCTAGGCCGAGACAACTTGCTAGGGGGAAGATTCAGAAAAGTTGCTTTTGGAGACCCCCTTTCGCCTGGGGTGTTAAAAATCAACATAGATAGATCTTCTAGAGGAAATCCTAGGCATGTTGATGTTGGTGGGGTTGGCAGAGACAGATCAGGGGTGGTGGTGTTCTTTTTCTATAGAGGTTTCTAAACCAATAATTTTATGGAGGCTTCGTCTATTCTTATGGCTTTAAAATAGGCTTGTGCCCTTGGTTGGAGTAGGATAATTTGTGAGTCTAATTCACAAATTGTTATTGATATGGTGAATAGGAGTCATTTGGATGAGGTGCATTGGCATCTGGCTATGGTGGTCAAGCAAATCATTGCTTTGGGTCAATCTTTGGATTATGTCACCTTTTACCATATCCCATTGGAATGGAATAAGGTGGTTGATGGGTTGGTTAAATGCGCGTCTGAGTGGATGGGGACTTGGAGTGTGGATGACTAGGTTATCCTTCCAGAGGACCTTTCTCAAGTGTTGGAGGAGCTTGTTATGGATGATATGAGATTTTTTGAGGGTTTCTTGATGGCTCCGCTTTTATACTTTGACCCCAGGTGGGTTTGTTGTCCCTCTTTGCTTTGTACTGCTTCTCTGGATCAATAAAAAATTTACCCTCTTTTTATTAAAAAACATTATGATGGGCATTATGGCAGTACTAATGATATGAGTATATTAATTAAAAATACAAAATTATTATTGTATTAATTATTTATTATATATAGTATATTATTATAAATTATTATTATTTAATATTATATATTATTTTTTTATTAGGAAAAGCAGGTTTTGAAGGGACCTCGAAACTCTTTACAATGAAGGAAAGCTGCTAAAAAGAGAGATACATGAACACTAGCAACCCAAAAAAGTAAAAAATGATGACAAAGGATAAAGCTAGACAACCCATCAACAACCCACCAACAAAACATCAGCACAGAAGGTTGACCTAACCAAAAACTACAACATATTATCAAGCACCTTGGTAGAATCCATATTACTAGAGATGACCTTGTCATGCATCTCTACCACATCCTCAATATCCTGGAATGAAACTGCTGCCCTTTTCTTAGCCTTGCTCCTCATACGCAGGCAGGGACCAACATCAACATTCTTCTCCATGCACTAGCCAACATCCACATTTTTCTCCTCCAAGTTCATAGGTTCACCTCAATAATGGCCTCCTCATGTTTACCCAAATCCAAGGGCTTACCCATCCAATTGATTGCTTTATCATTCAAAAATGGCAAGCCCTGTGCACTAGTATTCAAGGACTGATTACTGATTCTAACCATAGTATGCAGGTCACTACTGATCTTGTTAATTATTTCCTCCATATCAACTAACCGCTCCTCATTAATCTTATGAACAATATTTTACAGAGAGGTTAGCCTTTCCTCGTGAGTTTTACCAAGTCTGTTAGCATCCACTGCAACCTTATCGAGGATCACATTCATAGTATTGACCTTATCCCTCACCAAGCATTCCATTTGATTGCAATTCACCAACGCCACACAAAATTCCTACCATTCTTTAAACCTAATATTAAGGTCCTTTACTTCCAAGAAAATCCATTTCACAAGGGAGAGCAGGTTTCTAGTGTCATCCTCCACCATACTGCAAAAGAGGTTCATATTGATCTCCTCCCAATTGGTTGACACAACAGCAGGATCATCAACATTATCATTGGGTTCCTTTTGATCCCTACCTTTTCCCTCCAAATCCTCCTCCATAGGGGAGTCTTCAACCTCAAAAACATCCACTTTCACCTGATGTTTTTTAGGGATATCAACCAAATCAACCAATATTTCAAGTTTCCCAACCTCATCTTCAATTTGTTTAACTTGCTCATTGTTATTACCAATAGGCAACACAAAATAATCATGGCTAGGAACAACCACCTTAGAATTCACAAATCCATCACCATCCTACACATTATCCCCCATTGTTTTCTCATTTCCCTCCTGAACATCCCCCTAAAACCCTTTAGCTAAAGGAATAGGGGTCTCCTCCATTCCTTTCAACTCATCAACCCTCTGCTTAAGAGAACACTTCTCTTTCTTAGGGCCTCGTTTTTCCCCTTTAAATTTTTTTTCATAGAAGGAGAAACAACCTCCTTCATTTCAACATCCAATTACCCTTAGACCAAGACTTAGAGTCCTCAGAGTCATCCTCAAACTTCCCCTCATCCTCCAAAAACTCGTCATCTTCAAAGTCTTCTTCCTCATAATCTGCGTCCCACTCTTTCGTTGACTCACCAATTTCATAACCATAATTACTACCATCCTTTTTACTAGAAGAAGAGAGCTTAGGAACAATAGGTAATAGCTTCATTTTAATGTGATCAATTATAAGTTTCATAAGCCCTTCATGAAGAATAGCCTTATTGGGGTTCTTTATGTGATCATTAATACTGGTATCCATAGAGACAAGCAAATAATAGGGGAACGAAACAATATTGTTGTGACGGAAGTGATTTAACAACATGAAATGATAACCGTAAATAATAGAGTACCTTCCCTCTAGCGTGAAGAATTGCATAATCGCAAGGGAAACGTCTCGCCAAATTGGTTTAATAGATTTATGAGCATACCCTCTATTATCAATGCACCTAAGCTTCAACTTCTTCGTGCCTTTAAAAACAATTGCTAAGGCATTCTTAGCTACAATCCGATCTCTATAAAACTTCTTGTCCTTAGTAGGAAGACCAATAATCTTAACAATAAATTCCTTGGTGATGTTTACCTCCACACCTTAGAAACACATAACTTTGTTTTTCCAACCATTCACAAAAGCCTCTATCACCTTTGAATCAGACCCATGAAGCCTCTGCAAATAGGGGAAAACACCACCCTTCTCCAAGTGCTCCCAAATGGACTCATTCCCACAAAATTTGTCACAAGAAAGTGGCTCTACTCTACACTGAGCCCCTCCCATGGCAGACAGAAAAAACCTACTCACAACCTACACTTTTTTCTTCTGCACAAAGAGGGTTAGATGAACAATCTAGAATCAAATGAAAATAACTCCCACAATCCATGTGAGCCTTAAGAACCAAGTACCACCAACCCTTAGCTCCCAACCCATGATCTCATCATCAACAGAAAAGTAATTATTAAACGAGCAAGCACTGGACTCAAAGTTCAAAAACCAAACGAGGAGGAAATAAAATAACTTATCTCCCCATATATCCTCTACCATTACATGACATTTGGTCATCATTAGAGATACACTGAAGGTTAAATGGTATGGTGTCATAAGTGTGCTAATAATTACAAGCCATCACTCCTAAATTAGCAAACCCATTAGCAAGAGAGTTAGCCTCTTGATAAATATGAGTAATTTTCACCTCAACAAAAGATTCAATGATGGAAAGAACATCATTAATTAAATGAGCAACGAACCATAATGGCTAACTTAGCTTAAGAAGACAATTTATGATATTGAGGGAGTCCCCTTCTAACCAAAGCCTAGTAACCCCAACTTCTTTAGCGAATAGAAGGACATGATAGATATTATATATTTTTATAGCTTTAATATTATAAATTAATTAGTATTAAATTACTAATTAAGTATTAAGTTATATTTTTATATTTATTTATTAATATATGATGAAAAAATATAAAATTAGAAGTCACATAGATAAAGACATTGCACATGACATTCTATTGCAAGATGATAAGTAGAAATATAATTTGATATATGAAGTTGTGATGAATTAACTGTTAGTTATGTAATACAACTGTCACCTATGCATGCTAAGTAAAATAAAGTGGCAACTACCATAAAATATTTACAATGGATGGATGAAGGTATATTAAATATTGGATTCTAGAACAGACAAGATTTTTTCTCAAATTTTGTTGATTGCAAGATGGCTCCAACAATGTGCTATGTCAGTGATTTTTTTTGAAATATTTTCAAACATGTTTGCTTTAATGACTATGCAAAATTGCAGTGGCATAGATTTTGGATATGGAATGATTATGTTAACTTAATTTGTATTAAATGCATTGTGTGAAGAATCATTTAATAGAAGGTAATACTATCTAGGTAATTCATTACAATACATGTAATCTAGTTATTGCTTTCTAGTGTAGTGTGTCTTTTACTATTGCAATAAGGAAGATAATAAATGGTTGTTGTACAGAGAAGCAATTAATATCTCACGATTATTGATAGCATTGCTATAAATACTTGTTTAGAAGGACAAATCTAAATGCACAATTGTTAAATACAAAGCATGTGAAGTTTATTGTCAGTGGTATAGGTAAACTAGTAGTATACAAAAAACATTGTTTATATTTAAAATAATTCATTTACGATGTCATGTGGGGTTGTTAAAGGATTTGTTGGTTTGTGTAGTTGATCACAAAATCATCTTTGAGCTTTGCATATTTTACAGTTGCAATTAATATTTTATGGAACTTCTAGAGGAGTTGATTTTCTTTCATATTTTGATAAGACTTACTTTGAAAGATATCATTTGGGTTTCTATGATTTGTTGCAAGTGGTTTGCAATAGCGAAATCATTAACAAAATTCATATGTTATATCTCCGATTTAGTGATTATCTATTACATCAAACTTCTGCAAATTTTTCCTCAAATAGAAGAATTGTACATTAACTTTCTTATGTCACGTTTTGTAGAGGTTAGTATGATTTTTGTTTTTCTATGTAGTTTTTTATGGAGGTTCATTTATTGTTTCTGATTGTTTTCTTCAAAACAGACAAGGGAATTGGCAGAGTTGAGCTTATCACTTGGAAGGTTCGAGAAACTGATACTGAATATTGATGATGTTGAGGGATACTTTGAAGGTTATATTGCATTATTGGGTTGTATTTTGAGAAATTCTCCTTTGTTGAAAATAGTCATAGTTCATATGTATTATGACTAGGATGATTACATGAGTTTCTTTTAGATCTTAAACTTGCAAATTGTTTCCTAGAACTACAAGGGTTATTCCCACAAACTGAATTGTTATTGTCCTTATATCCTTGATGTCTAAGAAAGGGGCTTTCAATTTTGTATGCAAATTTCAATTTTTTTACTTATTAATTAGTCAAATGCTAGAACTTTTCAATCTAAGACAAATATTTTGTGAACAAGTATTTTATAAGGGCAATTGTAGTTAACAAGTTTAACAGAGAATGAACAATCTAAAGAGAATTAATATTTTCTAGAATTTTGATTTTTCAATTGAAATTACTGTTCATTTCAAGTTGTATTTAGTGTTTTTTAAAATTACTTATGCAAATTTGCAAGGTTTGGGGCGTGCATTCATTATAATTGCATTTTATAAAGTTTTACAATATTTTTTTATAGTGTACAAAAATTATTCTCTTAAATCTGTATCAAAGATAGTGATATTCAAAAGGTGGAGCTATTTAGTGTTTTACTATACTTTAGGTTTATTATGAGAGATTGGAAAATCTTATTTTTATTAGCTTTGCTTTTATTTTATTGTAATGTTTTAGTGTTTATCCTTTATGTTAGCTAACAATAAAATCATTTAAGTTATATTGTATTGGACAATAAATTGATTTACAAATGTGAGTCAGATTTTATTTACTTATTCAATGATGGTTGAATCCTAACGACAAATATATTATGAGCGATATTATATTATACCAGTGATAAATTGGTTTTGTATGTATCGCAATCTTTATGTGTCATAATTTTTTATACTTGTGTCTAGCAAATTCAATTATACATCTCTTCACATTAATTCATTTCTAGAATATGTCAAATTTGATAGCATTCTAGTTTTAAATATTGTATGGGTTCACATATTTTATTTGGTGCCTTTTTAGAAGAGAGGTTTTTTCTCAAGTGTTTGTTTGATCACAAAGACAAATATAGTAGGGTATCTTTTGTATTCTCAAGGTTTTTTTGTCAAAAGCATGCTCGACAAAGGTAAGATATATAAGATTTTTTTTTCAATAGTAATACATTAGTTTTTACACTTTCAAGAGAGAATTTTTTTATTTTGGCATGTTGATTGGTTAGTGTTTGATCATCAATTTTGTTAATTGCAAACTTATACATTTTTTTGTTTTTGTTTTCAATTTGCACATTGATTCATATAGTGGAGAATATTGGTGTAGTGGAAACTATAGTTTTCCCATTGTAGACATGTTATAGTGGTAGGAACTAATATAAACAAAATAAAATTATTAAAATAGGGGTAGTGTTTTCAATTTTATGGATGTAGTTTTGTTTGGATTCTCATAAGGAAGTAATCTTGTTGATTTGTTTTCAGATTCTATATAGAAGGAGCCTGAAGGAGTTTTGAAAACCCACACAAGAAATCTATTTGGAGGTGTGTGTGTGAATATGTGGACTAAACTAAAGAGTTATAAAAACACACCAATATGACATTATATTAAAGAAATCTAATTTAAAGATAAACAAACTCTAAACATAGCAGATTCTTTAAAGATGTCCCATTGTCCTCTATCTCCAAGGATTCATTGTAAGCTATTGGCTCTTAGTTTGTGTAAGCAGTAGCTTGGCAGAATGACAGCTTAGAGAACAAGATTATGCAACATGCATTCTATTACTAAATGATATAAGATGATTAAGCTAAGATATGAAACTAAAGTGCTATGCAATGCTCTAGAAATCTAGGAAATAAGATTGCTAAATGTTGGATAAATGCAACTATAATGCTCACGCTATATTCGTGTGAATTCTAGATCTAAGATCCTTTTCAAAGCACAAAGAGGTTGTATTTATAAATTTTTGGAGGCAAAAGCCTAGTTGGAAAAGATCGACAGTTGAAATCAAGCCTGTCAAGATGAACAGTGGAAGATTGAGAAGTTGAGAGAAAGATGGAAGCTAGAGAGAAAGATGGGGAATGTTTCCTCGTACACAACCTCTTCCATTCAAAAATGAAGGAAAGTTGTCATGTGGTCATTTTAGTTATGAGGAGTTAGTTGGTAGTTGAAGATAAATCCATAATTAAATAATTAAGTTATTTAATTATATGTGACAATGAATTTAGAAGTTTCCATAGTTAAATAATTAATATTTAATTATGTGTGAGAGATGAAAAAGGTGTTTAATTAAATTTTTAGAATATTTAATTATCTGTGAAGTGAAGAAATTATTTAATTAAATATTTATAATATTTAATTAATTTAGAATGAAGAATTAGAAATAATGAATTTGGAAGAATATTCTTTTGTTCAAACTTATGATAATTAATATAAAAAAATTATAAAATTTATTTAATTAATTAAGAGGAAGATGGACAATGGTAATAATTAAATAAACTTATTTATTTAATTAAATTAAAAGAATTTAGAAAGTGAACGATATAAATAAATAATTAAATTTATTTATATGTAGATGACTTTAGAAGATTAATTAAATAATTAATATTTAATTAATTATCAGGCTTGATTTAATGTGACCATTTTTAGATGTATGCATTTTTCCCATCTTTGAAGTGATGTGTTTTATGCATTGCTTCAAAGAAAAATTCAGATAACGAAAATTTTGCCCCTGAGTTTGAAAAATTGACTAATGATGTTATATGCCCCCTCAGGAGATAAATCGCGAGTTTGAAGATTTTGATGATGATTTGAAGATTTTGAATGATTTGATGGTGATTCGTCAATTTATCTCCTGAAATAGTGCGTCGCGTGGTGAAAAATAAAAACAACCCTACCCTATTTACCCTCTTAAAAGGTGGAAATAGGTAAAATTCATTGTCATTTGAACAATTGCATTTGGTGAAAACAGAGCTCTGCGAGAGGAGAAATCGAGATGCCGATCCACTACAAGCAACACAGATTTGAGCGAGTGCGCCGACATCAGTGACCTGCTGTGTATGGTCCTCTAGTAAGATCGTGAAACCTTTCCTTGTGAATTTTGTTTGAATTCCGCGTGATTTTTTGAATTTTTGAAATTTGAATTTCTTGTTTTGGAGCATAAAAACGTGTTTTAGCGCATACGAGCTTTCGTTTAGTGCATAGAATAAGTAGAATAGCACATATAAGTTAGCGCATCCATGCCATAAAGTAGCGTATTTATGTGATAGATTAGCGCATAAGTCAATTTAGAGCATAGGCGTGATAGATTAGTGCATAGGTTTAAAGCTCGCACATAGGATGATCAAGTAGCGCATAGATTTAGGGCTTTAGCGCATTTTCTTGATTAGCGTATAGATTTGATAGTCTAGCACATCTGCCTGATAGATTAGTGCATACACTAGATTGGTGCATTTACCCTCTGTTTTAGCGCATTCATGGATAAACTGGCGCATTTGCTGATTTAGCGCATAGATAGTCTGTTTTAGCACATCCATGAAATTTAGCTGTTTTTGAATGTTTGAGAACCAATTTATGATTGCTTGATGTTTGTTGCTATATTAGACAACTGATTTGATGAAATTGAATAGCATCAGGGATGACTAACTTGATTTTGATGATGATCTGATAAATTTATTCTCATGTTGAAAACAAATAGTAAAATGATTGTTTTGATGATGTTGATTCTGATAAAGTTGCTTTCCGAAAATGAAAAACAAATAGTAAAGATAGATGATGTGAGCCGATTGGCTGATAAATTTGTCTTCATGCTTGATGAAAAACAAATAGTAAATTGATGATTTGATAGCAATATGTTGCTAATGATGATTTTGATAAATTTGCTTTCATGTTTGATGAAAAACAAATAGTAATGATTGATTTGCTTCTAATAAATTTTCTCTCTAAAATGAGAAACAAATAGTAATGATGATATGATTTGCTTGCCTGATATGATTTCGCATGATTGCTTGATTTTCTGATTGATTGTTGTTCTTTTCTGATGATCTGATTGATTGATATGGATATGATGTATAGGAGGATTTTAAAATCCTCCAGATTAGAGAGAGATTTCCCCGCACTTGGGAGATGATTCCCGAATTATCCTAGCAGGAGGTTGGGGTTATTGCTAGATTTGGTTTGGGTTCACTTCTGAGGATCCCATAGTATAGGGTCAACAAGGCACTATTGATAGCTTTAGCCAAGCGGTGGCATAGTGAGCATAACACCTTTCACTTGCCCACTGGAGAGATCACAGTCACACTTGAGGATGTCTATACGATACTAGGGATCCCAGTGGTTGGCGAGATTGTGGTCTACGACCACAAGGAGATTGGGGGGACAAATGTTTTGAGATGAATATTTTAGGATCCACGCATTTGTGGATATGAGATCTCTTGGAGAGAGATGGTCGAGGGATATGCCCCACTTCCCTTAGTTTTGGATGGCTTTATTGGTGGCTTCCTATGTCCTGACCGTAGGTTGAAGGGACTATTGGTTGGTTGGGGTAAGATATTGGAGGACATGATCCTTCATCAGACCAGATACACATGGGGTTCCTGCATGTTAGCCCATCTATACCATGATTTACATCGAGTGGTATACACAGATGGGAAGAGTATATCTTCCAGGGTGACACTTCTACAGATTTGGGTGTGGGAGCATACTGTTATCACCCGCCCCTTTGCAGGGAGAGATCATCCCATCGAGCGACCATATGTTTATGCTTACACAGGTCCACTTGTCCAGCCTAAGATAGGAAATTTGGAGTACTGGAGGAGAGTGCTTGATGATATGGATACTGTGATTTGGAGGCTGTATGTTGATTGCAAGGCCTAGGATGAGGATGATATTGAGTTGTTGTATTGCAGCATATTGAGATATATGATTGGGAGGACCCCTTTTATCATTGAGAGATTTTTGGTCATGAGGGTTTTGAGACAGTTCGGCCAGGTTTAGGTGATTCCACAGGGCGTTGCCCATTATGCCAGACGGCGGGAGGATGTGGCAGAGTGGGGTCCATTTATACCATATGAGGTAGCCAGGGAAAAGTACCTAGGCCTATAGCCAGAGTTTTGGGACTACAGACCGGATATTACAGATACGCAGATGACAGAGGAGTATGCAACATACTTCCATACTCATCCATTTCTCAGGCTGACTAGTCCAGACGAGCCTGCCCCACTATTAGATGGACCAACATTACAGCGGGAACAAAGATAGCCACATGCAGAGGCACAGGCAGAGCAACCCACCAGAGGAGGAGGAGAGGATGTGGGTGGTGGTGTTACTATGGATATTAATCAAGATGAGAGGGAGGAGGACAACGATGATGATGATGATGATGATGATGATGATGATGATGATGATGATGATGATGATGATGACGATGATGGGGATGACGAGGGTGTTGGGGAGAGATTCTTCTTTGATGTCCCATTCAGGACCAAGCACAAGACACTGAGGGTAGTGGAGCAGCTAGTTGTAGGCCCTTCACACATTACCATCAGGGCACCATCTTGAGAGCAATAGGGACAGATTAACACTTTGCAGAAATAGGTGTAGGATTTCCAGAGCCAACTAGCACAAGCACAAGATACCATTTCACGGTTACAGACATAGATGGTACAACCACCACCCCCTGACCCACAGGTAGCCCAACTGGTTGCAGAGAGGGACAATTTGAGACAACACTGCCAACAGGCAGAGGGGATCGTAGAGAGGGTTATGAGATCAGTGGAGGGTACCTCTATTCGAGAGGTTGTGGCAGAGGGATTTGAGACTGCTCGGGAGTGTGAGTATTATAGGATGAGGTATTATGAGGCGGTACCTCCCAAGCAAAAGATAGCTTATACTCAGTCAGGCACCAGATATCATACTCACTCATGCAGTCATACCAAGAGTGCTACCAGGAGTGTGGGTCAGCCAGTCAGACGAGAGATAGGGGGTACCAACGGTAGAGATCCAATGAGATCTACTACTTTTGGAGGCAACAACAACCATGGTCCTGACTTTGACGCTCCTGAGTGATGATCCTGTATACATCATTTTTTGTCACATTTTATGTATCTCTTTGGACTTTTGATATCATTGTACCCTTAGATATTTATTTTGATGAGATTTATATGATATGCGGCGGTGGTTTCGATATGCATGTGTCTTTTATTATGCTATGATGGATTTTTATGTATGCATTTCTATTTCTATTTTCCATGTTGCTTATGATTATGATGATGCATTTTTTATGAAAATGATCTTTGCATGATGCTATCTAACTTATGATGTGATGATGATGTATATGTACATGATATGAATGATGATGATGTTTGTGAATTTGATATGTTTTATTATTGGTGAATATGCAACCTATATTACGATGGATGATGGAATGATGTGATTATGTATGCAAAAATGATGAAATTGATGCAATGAATGCATTTTATTATTTTTTGATGTATGGTTATGAAAATGATGCCATGATATGGACATGTTAAATGCAAAAATAAAAATGATAATGAAAATGCCCTGATAATGATAATGAATGAATGATAAAAATGATGTGAAAATATGATATTGATGATATGATATGTTGAATGAAATGATATAAAAATATGATATTGATGATATGATATGTTGAATGAAATGATGTGAAAATATGATATTGATGATATGATATGTTGATTGAAATGATATGAAATGACGAGATGATAAAAATGAGTGTGAAAGATAACGATAATGAATGATATAGTGATTCTGAAATAATGAATGATCAGTTCATTATTATTATCATTTTTACCAATAGATTCATATTTATCTATTGGTAAAAATGATAATAATAATGAACTGATAGGAATATGAAAATGTATGATATGTGATAATGAATGAAATATGACAATGAATGATAAAATGATGTGAAAATATGATAATGAAAATGAACATGAAAATGATTATGTGAAAATGACAAGACTAATACTGATAATGTTATGATATGACATGGAAAATGATAATATGCAAATGATAACGTAAAATGATAATGCAAAGATGGAATGCAAAATGATAATGCAAACCAATAATGATAATGATATAAAAGTGAATATTAAATGACATGAAACTAATGGTGAAAATGATAAAATGAAATGATATGCAAAAATGAATATGTCAATGATAACGCAAATGATTAATGCAAAATGATATATGAAAATGAAATGAATGGTTGATAAAATGACATAAAAATGATATGAATTGAAAATGCAAATGCAAATGATGTAAAAATGATATGAAACTAATAATGATAATGATATGAAGATGATGTGAAATAACATGAAATGAAAATGAATTGAAAATGATATGAAAATGAAAATGCAAATGATGTAAAAATGATATGAAACTAATAATGATAATGATATGGAGATGATGTGAAAATGATTTTTTTGCAAATGTCCAAGTGTACTAAATCATTGCTTCAAAAGAAATATGTATCTTTGCCAACTTCCAAAAGCTATTATACGACCACAAAATGAATGCAATATATATGAATCATGCAATCCTAACTATGCAAAATGATCTACACACTGTTGTCATTATGTGAGCCAATTTTATGCTTGTTTATCATCATTGAGCCTTTTGATATGTTGAAAGTTAGTACAAGCATCATAGGGTAGATCCACCCTGATAATGTCCTAAGTACAACTTTCATGATGTTTGATATAGCAATTTAATACAAGCATCGAGGTATAATTGAACCAAGATGACCCAAATATTGCTAGTGTAAATAGACAAAATTTAATCTTTTTCCTATGCAAATCCCAAAATGTCATCAAAGATACTTTTGTAAACCATGTCTCGCGAAAAATTTGCATAGTAATAATGATTAACTTATAGACAACAAACAAAGAAAAATCATACTCCTTCCTTGCGACTCTAGTTTAGTACATCATTGAGCCACTCCAGAGATATGATGTCATCAAATTTTAAAACAACAATTCAACTTATGCTTTAAGTGTTCCAATCATTTTATTGATATTAAGATCATCCAGTTTGTTCAATTTCATTTTGTGACATGTCTCATAGCTTTTTTGACTAGGGTTGATTGGATATTTGATTGTTGATATGATATTCGGATACTTGATGCATGTTGTGGCTTGTCTGCCAAAAAAATTCAAAAGTTGATTGCCCCCAGCGAGTTTGCACCTTGACTCTCAATTAGACACAAACTATTGTTAGGAATATAAACAATGATCATCAAGCCATGCTGAAATCCTTGTCATCTTTAGGAAATGTTGTGCACATGATGCAAATATGATGACAAGGGATGGATTTGGTTTTCATAATAATGGCTATGAATGAACGATGCAAAATGTAACCTAATAGATGGAAGAGCCACCTAAATCACAACTAGCGCCTGCTTGCCAGGTTTTCACCATTTGTTTTTATTGCACTTTTTAAGATTTTGTGATTTTTTTGTTGTTACCAAGATGCTTGTTTGCAAGGTTTTCATCAAGGCAATGATTTTTTTGATTTTCGATTTTTTTGTATTTTTCCCTTTTTTTAATCTTTTTGAATTTTTTTTTGTTGTCACCAAGACGCTTGTTTGCTAGATTTTCATCAAGGAAACAAAAAAAAATTCAAGACATTTTCTTATTTTTATGATTTTTTTATGACTTTTTATGCTATTTTTGTATTTTTTAAACATAGAACTTCTTCAGATGGATGCTATTGGTTGGATCTTCAAGAAAGTCCCCTTCTAGAGTAGATAGTTGATACGCTCCTGAACCATATGCTACGATGATGACGAATGGGCCCATCCAATTGGGCTTGAACTTTCCTCTCTTCTCCCGATCTTGTTGGTTGCGTGGATTTTCCTTTAGGACCAAGTCACCCACTTGAAATGTGCATGGTCTGACTCTATGATTGTAGATGCAAGACATGACTTGTTGATAACCCTTCAAATTATTTGCTGCACTTTGTCATCTCTCATCAAGTAGCTCTAGTTCATGTAGTCTTGAAACTTTGTAGTCCTCATCAAGTATGAGTCCCTTCAGTGAGACTCGAAGCGAGGGAATCTTCACTTCCAGTGGCAAGATTGCTTTTGCTCCATAGACCAAGGCATATGGGGTGGCCCCTATCGGCGTGCGAATGCTAGTTTTGTATGCCCACAAAGTTGGATTTAACTGGACATGCCAATCACGGCCGACATCATTCACTATCTTCTTCAGGATCTTCAGAATTATCTTGTTTGAAGCTTCTTCTTGGCCATTTCCCTGTGGATAATAAGGTGTCGAGAACCTGTGTTGGATATGAAATCTCTCACAAAGTTTGTCAACATCTTGATTCTTAAAAGGTCTTCCATTATCTGTGATGATGGGAGTTGGGAATGTCGTACCGACATATGATATAATTCAGAATGAAAGATGAAATCTATTTGCTGGTCACTGTTGTTAATGGAACAAATTCAATCCACTTGGTAAAATACTCAATGGTCATGATTATGAGCTTGTGTCCATTTGATGAAGGGTGAATTTTACCAACCAAATCTAGTCCCCATTGAGCGAAAGGCCATGTGGTAGTGAAGGGTTGTAGCTCTTGAGCAAGAGCATGGATGAGATTTCTATGAATCTAACATTTCAGACATTTATTTACAAAGGTGTAGGATTCCTTTTCCATGGTTGGCCAATAGTAACCCATTCTAACAAGTTTCTTAGCTAAGGTTAGACCACTTGAATGAGTCCCACAAATACCACCATGAACCTCTTGTAAGGCCTTTTCGGATTCATCACGTTTGAGACATCTAAGGAGGGTACCATCAAGACCACGTCGGTATAAGGTATCAGTGATTAGGGTATAGCGAGAAGATTGGCATATGAAATTTCTTTTCTGATTATGGGATAAATCTGAGGGTAAGATAGTATCCTTCAGATAGGCATAGATTTTTCTATATAAGGGGGAATCAGAACCAATCAAGTGAAAATAATTTGGGTTTTGGGATGGTCATAAGCAAGGGAAAATAGTTGTTCCACTAGGAATTTGTATCGAGCTTGGTTCTCAGATAATTGCAGTAGTGATGCAATTGTAGTCATGACATCTGCAACTTTGTTGTCGATCCATGAAATTTGCATGAACTTGATCTCAACAAAGTACTTCTTGAAATCATATACCTTGTTTTTTTGAGGCATTAACTTGTCATCTTTAGTTTGATAGTCATCATTTTTTTGATTAATGACAAGTTGTGAATCACCAAAAACTTGTAGCTCTGTGATCTTGCAATGCTAGTTTTTTTTTTTTTTTGAACTATTTTCCCTTGAGACCTTTTGTGTGAGAGTATAACGGCCTGTAAATGTTGCTTAATTTATCAAAAACATGCAAATTAGTAGAAACAAAAAAAATACTTCCATTGTGATTGTCTTTCAAAGCTATCAAAAGAAACTACATTAGAGGGTGTTTGAACCCTTATGAATTATCAGGGGAAAATGGTTAAAGGTTCAAACTCAATGATATTTGGCATTAGCACATTATAATGTCCTTGGGAGAGTACTAAGTAAACAAGTTCTGAGTATATGATCATATGGAGGGGTAGGGGTATGAGGAAATTTTTATAGTCACTTACCTACTTATCTTCAATGGCTATAACAATAGGCTAGGATTTCCCATGCACTAATTTTAGTTAGACAAAATAAAAAAGATCTGAGTTATATGACCTACTGGTGAATAAATGATTGAAGTGCCTGTTGTGAATGGCAGTTCTAATAGCTTTATAACCATGTTCTTGTTGATGAGGTATTGAAAGCTACATCCATAATTTCAGATTTCTTGTATGTCCATAACAATCCAAATTCCAAAAAAAAAGTGTGTAAAACCTGGAACAATCATGTTAAGTCCAAGGTGATGAAAATAAAAAACTTCTCAACCAAGTCACGAGATGTTGAATAAATGTTGCAATTCAATAATTTTCTCCATTAATTTTCAATAGTTTAACGTTGTCTCGGATAGTTTCATACATACTTTTGCATGCTACCATATAATTACAACTTATTAACTTTGCAATTAATACATCATCCACTCGATAGCTCCTGGGATCTAAATAAATAACTACATGTGTGAATACGAAATTTATTTTGTCTATGTATTTGCTAGCAAAGTTTAGAAATATAGCTACAGTCACACTCATCCTTAACTGGAATAAATGGCATGCCTTTATAATACGTTCATTGAATCAAATGAAGCATATTGATAGCTACTTCACTCTTTAGAAAAATTCAATTCAATAGATTAAAAAAAATCAAATTTAAATATTTTCCATTGATAGAATTCAACTTAATTTATCTATTTAAAACAAATTTGAAGTATCGCCTAGATGAAAGAAGTGATGAATGTTTTAATTGATACCATCATTTGAGGGTTGTGGGACTCTACTGATTTATAGATCAATCACATTTGTCTCATACTTGATAACATTGCCTTGTTGATAATTGTTAGTTGCACTTAGTCATACCATTGGAAAAAGGTAAGACAGAAGTTGTAGAGACTTATTATCTAATAGAATTGTGCAAATAAGGTTGTTTATCTGAACTATTTCTTGGAAAATTTATTTCTCTTGAAGCCTCCTACTCCCATGTCAGACCCACGGCTATTTCACCTACCCGTCAGGAGCTCCTCAACAACAATTTTTTGGGATCTTCATCCCTACAGCTCCTAACAACTCCAAAATTAACGGTTGTTGTTTAAAGAATTTTAGCTCCTGAAATTCCTACATGGTATCAAAGCCATAGGCCCCATTTCTTCGTGAGTTAGGGAATTTGTTTTTTTGGGGTATCAAGTTTTTTTTGTAGGAGACATGGATGGAGATGAAGGGAAGAGTTGGCAGCAACCACCATCCTTTAACAGACAGAACTATGATGTCGGAGCAAAGAAGATGAAGACTATTATGGTTGCCAATGAATTTTGGGATTTTTTGACAAATGGGTTTGTGGATGTTACTGAACCAACACAGTATGCAGCCCTCTCAAACAACCAGAAGACCCAGTTGAACGAGAAAAGGAAGAAATATGTTAAGGCATTGAGTTTGATAGAAGCAACCTTGACAAAGGCCATTTTTCCCAAAATAGCAGCAGCTAACTATGCAGAGGAAGCTTGGGAAATCCCCCAAACTGATTATAAAGGGATTGATAAAATCAGATTGGTGAAGCTCCAAATACTTCGAAGAAATTTTGAGACTATTGAATAGTGAGTCTATTTCAAACTTTCACACAAGGTTCTCGGATTTGATAAACCAGTTGAGAATGAATGGAGAAATCATAGAGGAGTACAAGATTGTGGATAAAATCCTCAAATGTTTACCCACAAGGTATGATACAATCACCATTTCCATTGAAGAGGCAAATGACCTCTCTACTTTGACAGTGGATGACTTGATGGGTTCTCATCAAACCCATGAGCAACGCCTAAATAGGTCTGCTACTTCTTCCCAAGAACAAGTTTTTAAAGTTCAAACAAATGAAAGAGGTAGGGGGAGAGGTAGAATCAACTCTCGAAGAGGTCATGACAGATCCAGACAAGGAAATGTTGGAGGAGAAAGCTTGATATGAGCAATCAGCCAAGAGGGAGCAAGCAGCTCTTAGAACAGCTCCCAAAAAGGCATGAAGAACAACAATTCGAATAAGAGGAATGACATAAGCAATGTTGAATGCTACTACTGTCATAAATTTGGTCATTATGCTATTGAGTGCTGGAAAAAGCACAATAATCAGCCAAAACAAAATGCAAATGTGACTGATTCGAATGTTGCTAAAGGAAATCATTCCATAGCCTTCATCATGTGCAACATTGGTGAAGAAGGAAAACCCGAAGTTCGATATTTGGAAATTGGTTGCAGCAACCACATGAGTGGTAATGAAAGCTTATTTTCTTTCATTGATAAGAATGTAAAGTCAGAGATAAGAATGGGGAACAATGGATTAGTTCCAGTCAAGGGAAAAGGATCTATCATGATCCGCACCAAGCAAGGTGAGAAGAAGGAGGTTCAGAATGTATTTTTTGCTCCTGGATTAAAGCATAACCTCATGAGTGTTGGATAGTTGATCCAAAATGGATACAAAGTGTTGATGGAGAAGGGTCAATGCATCATTTATGACAAGAATGAGAGGACGAAAGTGTTTGTAGCAGTTCAAATGACAAAGAATCGGATGTTTCCTTTGAATATTGAGGCATGTTTCTCATCTCAGTTTATTGTTGCACCTCTCATGAATGGAAAATGTTCAGTAGTGCAGTCAGTAGCCCTCAAAAGCACCATTCAAGACCCCTCCAAGCTATGGCATCTCAAGTATGGACACTTAGGCTATGCTGGTTTGAGTCTTTTGTCCAACAAAAAAATGGTCAATGGTTTGCCAAGAATAGTAGAGCCTAATGTTAGGTGTGAGGCTTGTATTTTTGGTAAGCAATATAGGCAGCCCTTTCAATCAAGAAACTCTATAAGGGTAAGATCACCATTGAAGCTGGTACACATGGATTTGGTAGGCCCTATGCAAACCACATCTATTAGTAAAAGCAATTATTTTATGACCTTTATTGATGATTACAACCGTAGGATCAAGGTCCTAAGGTTAGATCAAGGAGGAGAGTATACCTCCAATCAGTTTGTGTATTTTTATAGGAAAAATGGCATTAAGAAGGAGCTAATAGCCAATTATACTCTGCAGCAAAATGGAGTGGCTAAGAGAAAGAATAGGACCATCATTGAGATGGAAAGGAGCATGATGAAGGAAAAGGGACTCCCAACTGAATATTGGGGAGAGGTTTTAGCAATAGTTGTATATCCGATAAATAGAAGTACAACAAAGGCATTTTGTGACAAAATCCCACAAGAGGCATGGACAAAATGCAAGTGGGTGGTTGAGCACTTGAGAGTGTTCAGGTGTGTGGCATATGCACTTGTGCCAAAAGAAAAGAGGAATAAATTGGTTGAAAAAGGTGAGAAGTGCATCTTCACAGGCTATAGTGAAGAGTCCAAAGCTTACAGGTTGTATAACCCGGTCACCAAGAAAATTGTCATTAGTAGAGACATGGAGTTCTTAGAGGATGAGTCATGGGATGGTCTAATAGTTCCTAACAACTACCAATAGCTCTCGATAGTTCAGGGTGATGAAGAAGATGAATAGGAAGATCAACAAGATCCTATAGCAGTAGAAACAGTTAGCTCCTGATAGCTCCTAAGAGTTCCTGAAAAAAATAGGAAGTTAAATATACTGTCACAGAACTAAGTTGGAGAGTTCCAATCAGCTCCTCACACCTCCTAAAGCAAATAGACAGTCAGAAAGATAGTCACAGATAGAGAGCTCCCGACAGCTCCTTAAAGCTATTGAAATGAGCAGATAGAAAGGCAAGCAGCCACACATAGTCAGAAGATCGGCTCCTGAAAGCTCCCAGCAGCTCCTGAACCAACCTATTCAGCAGAGCAGCAACAATAGTGAAAGTTCAGACCCCACTCTCACCTCCCTAATGCCAAAGAAGACCAAGAGTCTAAGGGAGATCTACCAAAATGAAGGGTATGATGAAGAGTTTGATGAGAGCATGAAATTTTCATTATTTTCTCAAAGTGATCAGATTTATTTTGAGGATGTTGTGAAAGAAGAGAAATGGTGTGAGGCCATGGATGAGGAAATAGATGCAATAGAGAGGAACAACACATGGGAGCTAACTAATTTTCCTCCCAACAAGCAAGTTATTGGGATGAAATGGGTCTACAAGACCAAATGCAATGCCAAAGAAAGCATAGAGCGGCACAAGGCACATTTGGTGGTTAAGGGGTACAAACAAAAATTTGGGAGAGATTATGATGAGACGTGTGCCCCTGTTGCAAGGATGGAGACCATGTGGTTAGTCATAGAAATTTCAGCCTAACACAAATAAAAGGTGTTTCAAATGGACGTGAAGTTTGCCTTCCTAAATGGAGTATTGAAAGAGGAAGTTTATGTGGAGAAACCACTTGGATATGAAGTTTTGGGTGAAGAACACAAGGTGTATAAGATCCCAAAATCTCTTTATGGGCTGAAGCAAGCTCCACTAGCATGGTACAATAGGATTGAATCATATTTGATGAGCAATGGCTTTAGCAAAAGCGATAGTGAGCCCACTCTTTACATCAAGGCAACAAATGGTAAGATTTTGATTATTGTCTTGTATGTAGATGATCTAGTTTTACTGGGGATGATGATTTCCTCATTGTTGATTTTAAAGAGGGCATGAAAAGAGAGTTTGAAATGATAGATTTAGGTCTCTTGAGATATTTTATAGCCATAGAAGTAAAAAAAATGCATGATGGTATATTCATCTCTCAAGAAAAATATGCAAATGAAATCTTGAAGAGATTTAGGATGCTTGAAAGCAAGTCTACGCCAACACCAACAATCGTAGGTCTAAATTTGAACAAGAAAGATTGCAGCAGCAATGTGGATTCGACCATGTCTAAAATTTTGGTTGGAAGTTTGATGTATTTGACTGCAATTAGGCCTCATATAATGCATGGAGTGAGTCTTATTTCCATATTTATGGAGACTCGAAGAGACACCCATTGGCAAGTGGGTAAAAGAATCAAGACTGAGGTATGTGAATGGCACCAAAGGATATGACATTTTGTACACAACAACAAATGAGTTTGGGCTGGTTGAATACACAGATAGTGTTGGGTAGGAAGTTTGGATGATAAGAAGAGAACATCAGGCTATGTGTTTCATTTGGGTTCGGGAGCTATCTCATGGGCTTCCAAGAAGCAATCTATAGTTTCCCTATCAACAGTCGAGGCTGAGTATATAGTACCATGTCAAGCTATTTGGGTGAGAAGAATCTTGGCAGATTTAAAAGAAGAACAAGAGGATGGAACAACAATCTTTTGTGACAATGTTTCATTAATAGCCTTGATGAAAAATCTTGTGTTTCATGGAAGAAGCGAGCACACTAAAATCAAGTATCATTTTATTAGAGAATTGGTTGAAAATGGTGAAGTTGAAATGGAATTTTGCAGGTCTGAGCAGTAGCTAGCAAATATATTCACCAAGCCTTTGAGCAGGGAAAATTTTGAGCACCTAAAGATCAAATTGGGTGTTGTTGATTTGGATTAGGATTGATCTTGTTTTGTCGGCTCAGGACCAAGGGGGAGTGTTCAGAAATGTATTGCTCCTAAAGCCTCATGCTCTCATGTCAGACCCCCAGCTGTTTCACCTACTCGTCAAGAGCTCCTCAATGGAAATATTTTGGGATCTTCATCCCTATAGCTCCTAATAGCTCCAAAATTAAATGTGGTAGCTTATTTTGAATTTCCAATTTATGGTGGTAGGTAATTTAAAATTTTGAGAGGGAATGTTGAAGAGAAAAATAAAATTGAATGTAGTTAGTTATGTCAATTGGAAGAAGAAGTTTGTAGGAACAGTTTGTGTGAGGAATGTTTTGTGTGAGCTCCTAGAAGCTCCTAAACAACAACAACTATATTTTGTTTTATGTTTGAGCAGTGATTTCTCCTGATAGAGTTTTGTGTAGCTCTTGACAGTGAGCTCCTAGAAGCTCCTGAAAGTTGTCAGTCTAGTTGAGCAACTCTTGAAGGCTCCCAGTAGTTTGTAATTTGTAGCTTAGTTTTATTTTTTGAGTTTTAAGTTTACTCTTTTATGTATTTTCATTTCCTGCTTTGATGAATACAAAAGAAAGTTGCATGTGTCCTTGTGCTTCCACATTTTCAGTTTTTGTATTCCCAGTTGATTGGGAAACAGAGCAGCAACTCTGTTGTTGTTTAGAGCATTTGAAATCTTGACATGGTATCAAAGCATTTAAGCTCTTGAAATTCCTACATGTGTAGTAGCATTGCAAGGGTTATTGAATCATGGAAAACAAAATAAGTCGATAAATTTGAATGAAATTTGGAACCTCAACTTAAGTAATAGATATATGATATACTTGCTTTGCTCAACGCAGATAAAATGTTATAAACTTGAAAAGTATAGGAGAGCAATGCCAGCGGGATTGAACTCTAGAAAAGGTCTTGTTATGTAGTCTAAAATGGAAGCTTGGGAAACCAATAGATGGTTCTTGAGATTTCCAGCAACAGGAAAATAGCTACTTAACTTAGTGATGGAGAGACGGTTAACATACAAGTTTGATCTCTTTTCTACGGAATTCAATATTTGTCCTTAGTGATAGTAATAGTAAGTAACTTTCTGTAAGAACTGATGGAATGTAATATTCAAAGGTTATATAATCATAGATGGAGATTGATAGGCCTTGAGAATACAATACTAGCATAGAACTAAGTTACTGGGTTTTGCAATTTTGACCCCATACTGGTTCTGGTCTCATTTTGCATTTGATATGGATTGGGGTTCACCTAGGGTCTGCCATAGGCACCCTAGGTACCCTATAAGGACTCATGGGGTACTGGGATGCTAAAGGTAGACTATGGGAAAACCCAAATAAAGGTTCATGCATCATTAATTAATTATTTTCATGCATTGATCTTAAGGTATTACTATTTATCTACGTTATATTAATATGTATTAATCTATTTTCTATTATTTCATATGATTTTTGTGATTTTGGATCATATTTGAATGTGAAATATTATGCTTGTTTCTTTTTGTATTACTTCTCGAAAGAGTAACCCATCTAATCTTTGCAAGATATTTCCTTGTTCCAATCTACATTTATTTTGAAATGTGCAAAGCACAACATTACAAGATCACAAATGTTTTCATTTTTTGATCTCATCTTTACTATGCATTCCTACTATGAATTAATTTCAATATGCTTCATTTCAAACTAAAAAGGAAGTGCAATATGTTTCGACATCCTTCTATTTTTTTCCTTTCCTCATAAATCAATTGAGGTAGCATGACCAATTGGGAAGAGAACCAAGATACTATAATGGATAAATCCTTTATATGTTTAAAGTGTTGGTTTAGAGATCAATAGAATGTTGGATATGGAAATTATATAATTTTTTGATATTTTGTTCATATTGCCTTTATATTGTAATAAACTGTGAAAATTCTAGCTTGTAGGTCATTTATGGTTATATTGAGTATTATTGTTTATATATATAAACAATTCAAATATGTAAGAAATGTTAAGAACCTTTTAAAATATGTAAAAAAAACATTTTCAAACTCTTTTGTGTTATAAATTGGAAGGAGTAACAATTGCCCCTCAGTTGCTATATTTTTTTTTCTTAAATCATTAGAACAAATACCAAACTTAATCGATTGAGCATATTATATGTAGCTTAGAAGTGCTAACTTCAAAACTTCTCCATTCACCATGGTGGCATCAACTTGGCATTTCCATTTATATGCTCACACACGAGAGTGGTAAGCTCCCAAGGTTAGGGTCATTCCTAGACCTAGAGCTAAACCTTAAGGGTTCATGATGGCCCTGCCTACGTATCCCCTTGTGGGAAATCAGAGGGTTCGTAGTTTTCCGGACAATGTATAGGGAGTTCATTCTCTCCTCTTGTATGAGATCTTTGATCTCTCTTAAACCATTAATATTTATAAAACTTAGTCCAATCATAATATAATGATAACTATTTACCATAAAATGTTGGTCCCACCAAACATTACCAATCTATAATGTATAAATATACACAAATACACAAGGTTATTTTATTTCATAATCTCCCAATTCCTATAGGGAGTGACTCGAGTGTACATCACATATACATAAGGTGACTAGCTCATACACATCACATATACATAGTGACTAACTCCAACATAAATCACATATACATAGTGACTAGATCCAACATATGTCACATATACACAATGACTAGCTCCAACATATGTCACATATAGACAACGACTAGCTCTAACATACGTCACATATACATAGTGACTAGCTCCAACATACGTCACATATACACAGTGAGTGTCTCAAGCATACATCACATATATAAGGTGACTAGTTCATATGTACATCACAAGTACATTAGTGACAGACTCATGTGTACATCACATCACAATAGTGACTAGCTCAAGCATACATCACATATATCCAGTGTGACAATCTACACAATACATCACATGTTCACATAAGGAACAATAAGTAAAGTGGAAATGGATGCAACCTATTGCATGCATCAACCCACTACCTAATTCACAATCACATAAGCTTTCTAAGACAACAATCAAGCATCCCATACTACTTGATATTGTCACTAGTAAGGGTACCAATATATCAAGGTGCACAATCTGAGGCCATTTACACAAGTACTTAGGGAGGCATTATTGTATAAACACACTCAATTACACATAGGTTCATATCACTTCATGATCCCAAGGGGTTACCTACCCCTAATAAAAGATATCGATTACCACATCAAGATAGGCCAAAACTATATTATGAGGTTGGTCCAACTGTTACCTACCTATTCTTCATGAGAACCTCTCTTACCTTTAGTCCATTGGATGGCTAAGCAACCAAGGACATCCATCACTAGGATGGATGCTCCTTGACTATTGTCAATCTCGAGCATTATAGTAATGCTCCTTGACTATTGTCAATCTCGAGCATCATAGTACTACTCCTTGACTACTATCAATCTTGAGCATCATTGTAGCTCCTTGACTATTGTCAATCTTGAGCATCTTAGTATTGCTCCTTGACTCATGTTCATTACTCTAACTGGAAGATAGATTTCTAACTCAGAATAGGTAGATCACAATTGACTGATTTGGGAGCCTATACATAGTCATATAAGTCTAAGGTTAATTTTCACAACACAAAATAAATCACCTAGAACCAACATGAGGCGAGACCAACTCAACATGTAACCACTACAAAGTAGTCAAATTCATTATTTCATTCAACTTACCATTCAAAAAACACTTTATGCATTAAATACAAGTTATCAGGTTTTCTTAACTCTTTCATAACCATCTAATACTCATTTTGGCTGCATCTGAAGCCTACTGAAGATAGAAGGTCAAACCAATTGGGAACAACCCAAAAATCTAGGATTGATCCCCCTAGACCCTCCCCCTACAAACTTGAGGTCATAGAGAAATCCTTCACCCAAGGAATTCCTACACACTTGCTTCCAAATGGATCAAAGTCACATGTAGTTCTCCTACAAGGTTTCTCAAGGGACCTACACACAGGTTCCCATGATCAATGTCTCATTAATTATTATGCCATACTCCAATAGGGTTCCTTTAATGATTCCCACCAACTAATAGTATTTAACGGAAAGTCAAGAATTCCAACACAATTCCCAATTTAGCAAGCCTAAACTATAACACTTCCATCTAAGGAAATCAAGATCTCAATTAGAACTCACCACCTTTATTATTCATGATCCAACAAAAGTATCCTAGAATCTCTTACAATTACCTATCAAGGATATCATTCAACAATTGGTACCTTGATGATAGTTTATGCAACATGGTTTTATTTAGGATTAGAACATGACAATGTTCAATGTGATTTGGTAATCTTAGATATCATAAGTGTATTGGTTCTTGATATCTTGCACCTGTATATTTTACTAATAAGAAACCCCTTAAACATTAATGTATGAGAATATCACAATAGAATAAATATAACCATTAGGATAAATTCCCTAGTAATAAGGGGAGCAATACTCAAGATCTATTCACAATATGATATTATGCTAATATGGTCAATCATCATGATCATATTCATTAGAACGTCATGTCTCTATAAGGCCATATAGACATTATTAAAACTTTGAAAGACATAACACCATAGTTATAAATTTTCTCTAAGTAGAGTCAATACACAAGTCCTCTATATGGTTGACAACACTATATCCATTGGATCAACATCCGAAGATAAACTTCCAATAATAATATAATTTCAATCTCTTTACCTTTTAGGTGAAACCCCATACTTCTAAAATAGTCCAATTCACAGAATATAATATTCACTCTTGCAACATATATCTAAATATAACCTTATTGGTAAGTAATAAGATATGAAAAGATGTTATATAGTATGATTACAGATAGTTTATCTCTTAACTCAATCTTAATGACATCATCAAATTAAATGACAATTGTCTTTTGTTTGATAGGTACTCATACCCTTACCCAATAACACCTTATTACCCTTATCTAAACTCATGTGATAGTTCCCATAAGGGGTTCTTATACTTGAAGGGCCAATAGAAATCATGCGATCATATAAATACCATACCCTCGAATCTCAAAGTGGGTTACCAATAGTATCCATCTGCAACATTAAGAATTTGTTCAATGTAGTGTGATTCTAGTGTCATTAAATGAATTCCTTATCATGTATATTATTACACAACCATAAAGTAAAGCTCTTGTCATATCTATAATTTATCTTAAGAGTTAGATACATGCTTATATTCAAATTTATTTTTTCAACTTCCACTTATTTCCCATTGATATAGTCATGTTTCTCTCAATGTGGGTTTACAACTCATATTACAATGTCCCTTAAATCGAAATGAGTGATATTTCAAATTAAACAAGCTTAGTTGATCATTAAGGAATACCAACGCAACTCCCTACATTTTAAGTTCATATCCATCCATACTTACACATGAGGAGGATTCTTAATACCCTTATTATGTCATCATGCAAATTAGCATGAACATGATCCAATCCCTCAAGCAATAAAATCTACCCAAATACATAATGCAAATGAAGATATATGCACAAAGCAACTGAATTGTCTAACAAAATTTCTTAAAGAAGATAAAGCATGTCTTAGCACATGAATGGTTTGACATGTCAATACCCCCCATTTCTCACAGAAGCTCAAATCTACCTCAGGAAATGTGAAACGTTAATACCCCCATTTCTAACAGAAGCTCAAATAAACTATATCAAGTTTATTTTAGTTGTGGGAGTCAATATTGTAAAAATAAATGTTATTTCAAGGTAGTAATAGTGAAGAAGTGTACTCAGCCCTAAGGGATGATATTGATGACATTCTAAAGTAGACAATGAAATTTACCCTATTGTGTGGTATGACACTGCTCCTTTAGCTCCCATTTTATGGTACCTCTACGTTTAAAATTCATCTACCCTTTATACTTTGGTGAACATCCATACCCCTTTCTCTCCACCAAACATATCCTTTCTCCTTTCAAAGAACTCACATAGAGATGGCTCCTTTCAACATAGGTTGAGAAAGGCCATGGAGTCTTGTTTTTACCTACCAACTCATTGTGTCATGGTCATCCACCTTTCCACACATTTTTCTCCTTCTTTTCCTGTAACTCTTTTCTTTTTCTCTCTCCCATGTGATTCAACTCCCCCCTCCTCATGTTGTCCTTCTTTCTCTATCTGCATTCCCTTTCCACACTATTTTATTCATTCTTTTCCTTCCAAGCAAACTTGAATGAACAATCATGAGGGACGTGAGTTTAATATCAATATGGAGCCTTTATTTTCACACTAACTATAGAAATTAAATTGTCCAAGTGCATGGACACCATACTCTAGTAATTCACGCCATTCCCCTTTTAAAATTGCACCCTTAAATGTGTATTTATTGAGGTCGTGAGAGGGGGTTTTAATCATTTTCATGTGCACTATTTCCACAACTTGCATTATTCACAAATCTTGGGTCACCATGCCTCTTTAATGGAATGGTGATCACCTCTAACATGTGTTGTTCCATGCTTCATAAATTTTAATTATCTCCTCATCCACCTTCAATGAATTAAATCATATTTATTTATTTGTTTTTCTTCCACTATGGGAGTTGGTTACATGAGGGATGTGATAGTAGGCAATACATATAATCTAAGTATCTCATTAGGAATCTTATGGGAAAAATTTACCTTTTTGGATGATTAAAAATAGTATTACTATGTTGCATTATATCTGTATAGTTCACTACAGCTCACTAAATTCAATGAATGTTGATCTCTTACTAGTGATCATTGTAAACTAGTCTTTTATATGACTTTGATAATGTGCTAATAACTGAGATTTTGTGAAAATTAATGTTCTACCTAGATGACATGAGTGATGAATGTTTCAATTGATATCATCATTTGATGGTTGTGGGACTCTATTGATTTATAGATCAATCAAATTTGTCCCATACTTGATAATGTTTCCTTGTTGATAATTGTTATTTCGCTTAGTCGTATGATTGGAAAAATGCAAGACAGAAGTTGCAAAGATTTATTCAGTTTATAGACTAATGCAAATAAAGTTGTCTATCTAAATTATTATGCAATAGCATTGCAAGGGTTATTGAATTATGGAAAAAAAAACAAGGTAGTGAATTTGAATGAGATTTGGAACTTCAACGTAAGTAACAGATATATGATATACTTGCTTTGATCGACGTAGATGAGATTTCATTAACTTGGAAAGTATATGTGATATACTTGCTTTGTTGAACATAAATAATATGTCATAAACTTGAAAAGTATGGGATAGCAATGCCAACGGGATTGAACTCTAGAAAAGGTCTTGTGGTGCAATCTAAAATGGAAGCTTGGGATGGGAATAGATGGTTCTTGAGATTTCCAACAAAAGGAAAATTGTAGCTTAATGTTGTAATGGAGAGATAGTTAACATACAAGTTTTATCTCTTGTCTACTAAATTTAATATTTATCTTGAGTGATAGTAATAGTAAATTTCTACAAGAACTGATGGAATATAATAGTCAAAGGTTGTATATGCATAGATAGAGATTGCTAAGCCCTGAGAAGACAATACTAGCATGGAACTATGTTACTAGGCACTACAGTACTGATCAAGTACTAGTTCTAGTTTGATTTTGGTCTTTGTTTGAGTATAGTATGGTCTGGGTTTCACCCAGATTCTAGCCCAATGTAATGTTCTCTTTGTGGGATATTCCTAAATTTAGGTCTATAAAACAATAATAATCACTAAAAACTGATATTAGTAATAACAAGTATCAATTTTATGGTTATATTCAGATTAGCACATAAATTTGTATAATATTGAGAGTTGTAACTGTGAGAATTTTCCTCGTGTTATCAAATCATATGAAAAACATAAAAATCCCAAAGTGATAATGAAGTGCAAAGGAATAAATGAAAACAAATGAAACAATCTCACCCAAAATGTCTTCATTCTCCATGACTGACCTCCATTATACCTTCTCAACTTGTTGAAAATGTGATGTTGCCCTCAAATTTATGATGAGCAATCTAATGACAATGACAAGTCCTAAGCAACTGTTGAAGGATTTTAAATGGTTATGCAAGTAAAACTAAGTTCTACATGCAAACTAGCTAAACCTACAAAATGACAATGTTAAATTAAAATCTTGAAGACAAGATTGAGAGATGAAGAAAAGTAGATGAGATGTAGATTGTCGATCCCAAAATGAGAGTAAAATTGTCATTTTATAGAAATGTCAATTTTAGATGGAGGGACAAGATTGAAATTTGACAAAAGCCCTAAAATCAATGGCCATAAAATCATGTGACAACCCACAATTAGGGTTAGGGCAATATTAGAGTGAAATTTGAAATGAAAGGATAATATTTGATTTTAGAAAAATCAAATCTGTGGACAAGAATACAAGTGACAAAAAAAGAGGAAAAAAGAGAATTTAAATATAAATTTAAATTTAATTCCCTCAAGAGATGAGTTGTCATTTTTAAATTAAAAATCAATTTAATTCAAAAAGTGGGGCCATGTGACAATAAATAATTAATTTAAAATTATTTACTTGGAAAGAATTTAGAAAGTGGATAATTTTAAATAAATGATTTTATTTAAAATTAGAAAAAAAGTTGATTTTTGATTTAATTCAAAATAGGAAGAAGATGACAAATTAATAAGCAATTAAATAAATAAAATTTATTTAATTGTGGAAGAAGAGGATAAATGAATAATTAAATAATTAAAATAACTATTTAATTATAGTGGCAAAATGATAAATAATTAAATAAATATAATTTATTTAATTATAGAAGACAAGGACATTAGTGACGTAATTAAATAAATAAATTTATTTAAGTAATCAAAGGGGAAACAAAGAGATCATAATGAATTAATTAAATAATAAAAATTATTTAATCAATAGAAGACTTATGACATTAGAAAATGGTATTAGCTGGTCTAGGAGATTTTTATGTGTCTACATTTGCCCCTCTTTGTCATAATGCAGTTTATCGCATTGTGACAAAGAAAATTTAGTTCAAGATATGCCCTAGTGAAAAATAGGATGAGGAAGAATGACGAGGAGGGTCACGGTATGCCCCCTCGAGAGGATAGGCGGGTTCAAAGAACACAAGTGTGCTCTCGAAATGGAGGAGAAGACTAGAGAATGAAGAAATAGAAGAAATTTTAGTACAGAAGACTAGAATGTTAGTATAAAGATGGAAATGCATGTTAGTGCGGAAAAAGAATCCTTCAACATTTTGCCAAAGTACTTTAATATTTGTTGCATTAATCATCATTAGGTGGAAAAATGACACAAATGGACAACAAACACCATGGTATGACATAGAACAAGTTGTGCAAGGTCATCCACTTGCAAAACAGACAGTTACAAACAAGGAATGTCCTAGCTCATACTAAAGGCTAAGTTGCCCTAGTCTTTTTGCCAAGACAATCCAGAAATAGCAGTCAAAGAAAAGAGTCATGAGACATCATTGCTTCTCTAAATCCTTCATGGGACATCCTTTAGGAAGCTAGTAACCTGACTCAAAGACAAATGCCAAAAGAAAGATAAGACAAAATTAGCCACAATATCAATAGCCAATAAGAGTGTTTGCCAAAATTTGATTTGTTTGAGGGTTATGCAATTGACAAAGCCTGATTTCAGGAAAGACACATCCTGTATAAGGCGAATGACAATAGTTTGAATAAATGATAATGTCTAGTTTTAGGTTGGACACATCTTGTATAAGACATAAGTTTGACCGGTTTGATGATTTAACTATTTTGACAATTTGTTTGATTTGACTTGATGACCGTGTTGGCTTGATTGTCTTGTTGGTGCATGACTTGTCTGATATGTTGACGATTGTTTGTGTGTTTGACGACAATGTTTGACTTATTTGATTGACGTGAGAAACCCTAAAGGACTGACCTAGGTGGTTTCGAGGGCACATCAAATGATGACCTTGCCTACGTAGCAAATGCGCAGAGGCAACATAGTTCGACTATGACAAGGACTGACACAATTGACATGATGGACTTTGACTCTTGTTTTTGGGATTTTTGAGTGTTATTTGGATGTTTTTTTTGTTTTTGACATGTTTTATTTTTTTGGATTTTGACATATTTTGAATTTTTTTAAGGCTTTTTTCAGGACTTTTTATGATTTTTATGACTTTTTTCAAGACATTTTATGATTTTTATGACTTTTTGATGTTTTATGAAAATTGTGACAAATGCATGTGAATGATGTCGACGCACATGAATCCAAGGACAACCATGATTTTTTTGCTAGTCAAGTTGAATACCAACGGATAGGTGACAATGACAATGACAACGATGTTTGACATGGGAAGGACACATCCCAAAACAACGTGAGGATGACGATTATATGCCAAGAGGATCAAAGTCTACAGTAAGGCCAGGGACAAATCCAAGGAAATGTTTTGGATAATGTGTCAGGTTGCCATATTGTTGCATTTGGAATGACTTGGTGAGGACTAGATGGGATGACGAGGGATCTTTAGACCATTGACAAGGGAAACCAAGATGGGTGATAGGTATAAAATGACAATGGATGGCTTTGGTAAAAGATAAGACGTGGATGGCTTATGTCGTATAAGGATAATTTATTTTTGCCGAGGTATGGGCTTGGATAATGTTATGAAGGCGGTGACATGGTATTTCATAAATAGCGTAGGACCAAAGGATAGACATATCAAAAGTTTCCCAAAGCATGACCTGTGTTTGTATTTTAGTCCCTATCAAGACCAAAGTCGGTGGGAAAATGGACGAAAAGTGATAGGGTTTAGATGGATAGAAGGAAATGTCATAGGAAATGTTATGTGAAGGGCATGGGAGATGAAACGACTTGCCCCCAAGTGTAATGGTCCACATAGATGATTTATTTTACACATGATGCCTATTTGCCAAGTTTTCATCATGGTACTTATCCAAAGCGCCATAAAAATGGTTTTCACTATTGGACAAAAAATTTCTCGTAAAAAAAAAAATTGGTGTCACCATGACGCCTATTTGCCAAGTTTTCATCAAGGTGACGATTTTTTTGATTTTTGATTTTTTTGTATTTTTGTATTTTGTCGGATAGCCTTGATGCTTTAGATGACCACTGACTGTGCTGAAGCCTTTGACGGTGCCGATGTAGAGACTGGTGCCATGACATGCCAATAATGAAATTTTTGAAGTAGTTGCCTTGTCAGGATGATAGCACTTGCATACAACTGATTGATGTCATTGTGATCCTTGTTGATACTAGAGTTGGCCTTATCAGAATACGCACATCATGATAGAATTCCATGAGAGTCCTTATGATAGAGAGTTGCTCCCAAGATGTGACAGATTTGTGACATGGGATGTTTGAACTTTAGGCAAGATGTGGGATTATGATGGATGATGGTAGACGTGGGAGGATTGTTTGGATGTAGCCATTTTTATTCTCCAAACTTTAGGTGTCAGGTTAGGATGGTGTTTGGAACCAACACTTTTATATGTCTTTCTTGATGACTATTTTGGAGGGGGTGGACATGTATTATATGTGGGAGTCCTCTTGTTCTGTGGCTCCACATTTTGATTGACTTTTGGATTTGACATATTTTCTTTACCTGATTCATTTTTTTCTTGACTTGATCCATTTTGTTTTGGGATCCATTTTAGCTTCATTTTTCCACTTGAATTTTTTATTGATTCCATGGCCTTTGGCATGTGATTTTGGATTTTGGATTTGTAAGACTTTTGTTGGTTCCAAATGGAAGGTTTATTCATGATGGAATGATGGTTTGGGGTGTGGAGGGAAGGGGTGTTGGCAACAATCTTATGACAAGGACTATTCATGACACCTATTTTGATGTTTGTACCTGATAAAGTTGCCCCCAATATCGAGGAGGGACCACTAACATCGTTAGATTTTCCGACTGATGAATAGCCAAGACCTTGATGTTCGTAATGTGCTTGAACTTGTACAGGTTCCAAAATTCCTTGCTTGTGTAGGCCTAGTCCTTTTCCCTGATAATGCATGTTCTGACAAATTTTGTTTGTGATGGGGTACTTATTATTGTGGAAGCAAGATGCTAACCCATCGTTATTTAGTCAGAAACCTTTACTTGGAATTGTCTCATCTGTAAGAAATCCTACTCTGAGAAAGGTAGATGACCCTAGTTGATAAGATGTTGTAGCTTTATTTTCATGTTGGATAGATTTCTGATTGACATCTTTGGTCTGATTTTTTGACATATTGAATTCCGATGATTTTGTTGGTGCTTCAAAGTTGATATCGAGACCATCTTCATGGTCATTATCATAGAGCCCACTGAGTTCATTTATAGCTTGATCATTTACAAATATGTCTAGGATACTAGCCTCTTGTTCTATAGGAAGATCATATATGTGTCCCATGGAGGAAAGTGTCTCATTTTTGGTAGTGTCAATGTTGGAATCTTGGAGAGGGTTGTCTTCAAGTGTTACATCATGAAGGGCATAAAGGTCAAGGAGTGGATCATTTTGGACTTGTTCAAAAGTAGTGTCTTGATTAAAGATGGGCTCAGTTGGAATGACATGATCGGAAATAGGATATTGACCAAGGATAGGTTCATCTTGAATGACATAGTTTTGGATGGACTCTTGACTAAGGATGCGTGTCTTTGGTATGCCATGATTGTTTAGGAGGACTTCTTGAATGGACGTAAAGATGGGGTCATGGAATGGACTACTTTGATCTTGACATGATGGTGATGTTATGATGTCGTGCTTTGGGTTTTCGTTTTGACATGTGACTTTGGAGACCATGACTAGATGTGTTTTCATGACTAAATGTATGTTGGGATGAAGCGTCTTGGAATGGATTGTTGTATGAAGGACTAGGATATGACATGGAGGCTTGGAAAGGATTAGTGGATGAAGGACTAGGATTGGATGTGGATAAAGGCCTAAGATATGATGTGGATAACGGACTAGGATATGGCGTGGACGAAGGACTAGGATATGACGTGAACGAAGTACTAGGATATGACGTGGAGGCTTGGAATAGATTGATGGATGTTTGGTTTCCCTTTTCAAGGTTAGGGTGGGCATAACTAATGGTGTTAAGGGGATCTTGGTAGTTAGGGTAGATGGGTGGAGGACTAGGACTTATGAATTGTTGGTAGGAAGGGCATGTGGGTTTTTGACCATGGGTTGTGGCAAATTTTCATTTGGTTTGGAGGTATAGTTTTCTAAAGTCCATGGCTAGTTGTGCTTGACCATTACTAATAAATTGGCATTCAATTCGACTAGCAAAAATTTCATAGTGACTTGAAGACATGATGGTGGATGGAATGAAACTAAGACTATGTTTTGGGATTTTTCTAGAATAAGGAGTGCAATGATGCAAAGTGACAATGCAAAGGGCTAATGAGGACTAAAAGGGATGCAAAATGCAAAGTGACTATGAAGAATAAAATGAGTGTCTTATGTCATGATTTTTAGGAAAGGTTTACTAACTATTCAAAGTTTGGCCGATGTCTCAATTTGGATTGTCAAAGGACTTGTTTGAAGGACAAAGTGACAAGGTGACAAGGTGAGGTTTCCACACTAGAATTATGTGTTGGAAACGTCTCACAAGAGAACAATGACTAAGGATTGGTTTCGTTTTGACTTGGTCTAATGACAACATATTTTTGAGACAAAGGTTTGAAAAAATAAGGAAAGTTTGCCTATCCCAAAGTGTGCAAAATTGAGGACAAGTAAGACTTTGTCTATGCCAAAAATGATGGTGGATTGCAAGGTGCACCCAAAAATTTGCAATGGTAGACCTATGGTAAGCTAAATGCAAGGATGGATTATTTGAACAATTTTTGGTCTGGTTGTGGACAGAGACTATAGAAAAAGATGTTTGGAATTTGTTTGGAAAAGTTAAGCCTCAGATTTTTGACAGTGAATGAATTTTTAGGTCACAGGAAATTATGTCGTTTCAAATGCATTGCAAGGAAGTGAATGCATCACAAAATTGGAAAATGTGACGTTTGAGAAGGAAGATGCAGTGCAACAGAGCAATTGTGATGTTTGGTAAATAATATGTGTTGCGAGACAGCCATATGTGGCATTTAAAATGGCAAATTTCGTGCAACAAAGCGATTGTGATTTTGGAAGAAGCAAATGCGGTCCAAGATAGCAGATGCGTTACAATTTTGGAAAATGCGTTGCAAAGTTTGGTTTTTGGAAAATTTATGGTAGATTGCGAAGTTTGTTTTAGTTTTAAAGTGTTATTCCAAATCTAAACAGGATGTTTAATTGTTCATTTTGTCTGAAAACACTTGGAAAACATATTGTCTTAGAAAAATTGTGAAAATAAACACATAGAAAATATGTACAACCCTATGGTTTGAAGGACTATATTCTTTTGGATTCCACGCGGATTTTACTCCAACCACACTTGTTCTTAGTGGATGGATTCAAAAGCTTGGCCCCACGGGATCCCCCTTACAGTGCACTCACTTCTCAGGGCAACCAAGCTTCCAACCCCCATGAATCTCCCATGGCAAGCTGATTGTCTCTAGTAAAAACTGGGAGAATGTGGATGCCTTCACAACGACCGTTGCTGCACCAAAGAATAGATAAAATATTTTAGCCTTACTATAGCAAGGGTTTTAATGTAGGCATGTTGTTCATGGGGGACCATCCATGCGGCAAGAGACCATTGCTGCCCTTCTTGTCGAAATGATCCTCGTGATACTTGAACTTTCCTTGAGTACCCACACTTATATACCGGTTGGAAGCCGCTTGGCTTTAGCGTGTTACCGGTTGGGTCATCCCCTGGGGTGATTACTTTTTCCCACCAGGCAGGCCCTCTAAGGATAAACAATAGCAAGTAAGTACATATGTAGTTCAATCAATCTTTGTTTGCATAAAAAAAAAGAGAACACACACAATGTACTTAGCTTACACTAGCAAGATTTATTCATTTTAAGCCCAAATTGAAATATGAAGGGTGATAAAGTAACCAACACGTTAGTGTTTTTGTTTCTCCATATCGCGCAAGGCACACAAGAATTGTATACACACTTAATAGATTGTCACTAAACCACACAACACATCACACTTGTTCATTTTAACCGTTTGTAGTTTGAGACAAGCAAGTGTTCATTTTAACCCAATGCTATGAAGAGGTGCAAGTTTATTTTAATCCAATGAATTATCATGCATGATTGTGTTCTTTTTAATCCAATGAATATGCATGCATGTTCATTTTAACTCAAGAATTTGTGAATGCAAATTTGTTTGTTTGTTTGATTAAGATTGTGGAAATAAACAAGAATCCAAACAACAAAGGGGTTAGACTCTTTGCCACATGCTGCAAACAAAATATTAGTAACCCAAAAAACTTTAACCTATAAAGCAAAAAGGTAGAATATGGAAAAAAAACTATAAAAATCCAAAAGGAAAACTTTACTAGATAAGTGCGTCGTGATAGAGCGAATGTGGCTTGGAAGATCAAATGTGTCGTTTGAGTGAGCAATTGTGTCTCGAAAAAGCAAATGCAGCTATGTGAATGTCAAATGTGTTGCAACAGAGTGATTGCGTCATTCTCGAAAATGAATGTGGCTCGACAGAGCGATTGCATCACAAAAGGTTGCTATTGTGATGTTATGTACCTGTACCTACAAAAAAATGACAAAAAATCGTACGGAAATATGCAAAAACATGTTTTAAAATGTTGGGTTCACCAATGTAACTATGGGAATTTTCCTCGGGTTAGCAAATCATATGCAAAACATAAAAACCCCAAAGTGATAATGAAGTGCAAAGGAATAAATGAAAACAAATGAAACAATCTCACCCAAAATGTCTTCATTCCCCATGGCTGGCCTCCATTATACCATCTCAACTTGCTGAAAATGTGATGTTGCCCTCAAATTTATGATGAGCAATCTAATGACAATGACAAGTCCTAAGCAACTGTTGAAGGATTTTAAATGGTTATGGAAGTAAAACTAAGTTCTACATGCAAACTAGCTAAACTTGCAAAATGACAATGTTAAATTAAAAACTTGAAGACAAGATTGAGAGATGAAGAAGAAGTAGATGAGATGTAGATTGTCGATCCCAAAATGAGAGTAATATTGTCATTTTATAGAAATGTCAATTTTAGATGGAGGGACAAGATTGAAAGTTGATAAAAGCCCTAAGATCAATGGCCATAAAAGCATGTGACAACCCACAATTAGGGTTAGGGCAATATTAGAGTGAAATTTGAAATGAAAGGATAATATTTGATTTTAGAAAAATCAAATCTATGGACAAGAATGCAAGTGACCGAAAAAGAGGAAAAAGGAGAATTTAAATATAAATTTAAATTTAATTGCCTCAAGAGATGAGTTGTTATTTTTAAATTAAAAATCAATTTAATTCAAAAAGTGGGGTTATGTGACAATAAATAATTAATTTAAAATTATTTACTTGGAAAGAATTTAGAAAGTGGATAATTTTAAATAAATGATTTTATTTAAAATTAGAAAGAAAGTTGATTTTTGATTTAATTCAAAATAGGAAGAAGATGACAAATTAATAAGCAATTAAATAAATAAAATTTATTTAATTGTGGAAGAAGAGGATAAATGAATAATTAATTAATTAAAATAACTATTTAATTATAGTGGCAAAATGATAAATAATTAAATAAATATATCTATTTAATTATAGAAGACAAGGATATTAGTGATGTAATTAAATAAATAAATTTATTTAATTAATCAAAGGGGAAACAAAGAGATCGTAATGAATTAATTAAATAATTATTTAATCAATAGAAGACTTATGACATTAGAAAATGGTATTAGCTGGTCTAGGACATTTTTATGTGTCTACAAGAGCAATACACCATAGCTAAACATCATAATAGTTAGATCTATAGTTCATATCATAATTGACCCTTGAATTCAAAATAACTTAACATCATTATATCTCAATAACCAATCATATTAGGAATTCACTATAAATATTTACAAACTGCAATCTCAAAGATGGTTGTCCTTGTATTATGAGAGCATAGGTGGATCTTTGTCCATCCATCAACTCAGGGTGATGTACTTGAGAAGACCCTCAAGATTGGGAGCACTCATACGCCTCCCTGTCCCATGAGTGTTGCATCTCGAGAGTGGTGTACTCAAGAAGTCTCTCTCAAGCTCAAGAGCACTCATCCACATCTTGGTCGACGAGCATGGAAAGATCTCAACTCCACACCATCCCTCAGTCCACCTTAGAGGCATTCTATCCTCCTTGATTAAGCCCAAGAGCACTCATTCAGGTCCCATCCCATGAGCGTTGCATCTTGAGCATTACACCATGTTTCTAAATTACCAAATTGTATTTACCTTTATGAGTAAATATGCTTTGAATGCAAGATTATGTCTTTAATATGTTCAATGGATGAATGAAATGTATGAATATACATTATGATGAAATTTCTTTTTAAATGCTTTGATGATGCTTATAATATATGATGAATATGATATATATGTTATCAACTAACTACGAACATGTTGCTCTATGTTGGATGCAGGAAGAGTTTGAACCCTCTAGTGGGGGAAGGGAGAGTATCACCCAGGAGAGGAGGTTGGTTTTGGGACCATTGGTATATCTATTTGAGTAGACACACACACTCACTGCAAAAGGTAGGGGAACCTTGTTGAGCCAGTCAGAGTAACGTTTTGCTAAGTGCTTAACCTAACTTGATAGGATTTTTGGTTAATAGGTAAAAGCTAATTTTTGGTCATCTTTGGTCCACCTCGATCATTTAATCAAATCAAATTAAAATGATAAAACTCTTATAAATGACATACATTGCATGAAATGTGTATTTGATATATATGTGTGTGTGTGTGATAAATATGTATGTAGGGGGGGAATATATGTGTACATACATACGTAATGTCATTAATTAAGTGAAACATACATATATATATAATAGTCATGTATATATAAATATATAAATTATTATATTTGATATATATATATATATATATAATGAATATATTTTAAGAATATATATTATAGTATATATATTGGTATTTATAATACTAAAAGTTATGATAGCAGCCATATTCTATGGTAAAACTGTTACGTGAATATGGAAGTTGAAGCAGTTTTTAGTGGAAGACCTTAAGCGCCACATTAAAGAGGCTAATTATTGCATTGAAAGTAATGCCATGTGAGACATGTGGAGGTGGCAAGTAAGCCATGTGATATAGTGGTATATGCCACGAAAAGGCAAGAATGATAACTATTTTTAAGGGTTGTTTAAATCATTAAAGGCCGCCAACATTGGTGCCATATCTTGCAAAGAAACAGATGGCATAAAATGCCATGAATGTGGCAAAGTTAAACAGTGTTTCATAAACTATTTCACAGCCATGTAAAGAGCGCTTTGACCAAGTAAAAGACATGTGATTTAAGTTGTTTGGATCCCACAACTTGGGTGAATGTTTGAGAGGTAGAAGTTTCTTTTGATTGGTCATTATACGTGCCAGCCGCAAGACTTTTTATGTTGTGATAAAACTACCAGTAGGTAAGAGAGGTCAAGCCCAGCAAGCCATGTCATCTTGGAAGGTAATAGAGTCGGTTTCAAATTCATGTTTGCAATTGAGATTGCATAGCTAGCTTCCACAACTGGAAATAAATAAGAGAAGTGACATTAGTTTTAGATTTCTTTTAGCATTTGATCTCTCTCCTTTTTCATTATAAAAGAGGAATAGCAACTCACTATTTGGTTGTTCATCTTCAATTCATTTTGTATGTTCTTGTTATTCTAAGAAAAAACATATTAGAGAGTTAGTAAAGAGGAGCAGATTATACGTGAAGTTTGTGAGGAGATTATAGTTTTGAGAGCAAGTGCATTGAAAATTTGTATTCCAATTTGTCTAAAGTGTGAGGAAAGGTTGTTATTCTGAGTTGTGTAGTTTTAGTTATCTAGAAGCAAAAAGAAGAGCTAAGAATAGAGGAGGAAGCAATTTAAGGCTGAGCTACTGAGCACATTTGAAGCAAGAGGTTGTAGGAAATTAGATTGGAGATATTTTAATCTAGGCATGGTTAAAATATCTCTTTCTCCTCATTTTAATTCTAATTTTAAGCTTTACCGTTGTTTGAAATTGCTTGTGCTATCAGTGAGAGCAAATTATTGTTATTGGAAAGTATGTGAGTGCATGTACAAATAGCTAGATTATCTATGCATAGAGCTAAATTAGAAATATAATAGATAAGATGGATTAGGCAATCAAAAGAGCATAATAATTAGCTATCTTGAATTAAATTATTAGAATATGATGCATTATGTGATAATAAGCATTATTTATGAATATATTTGAGAGCAAGAAAACCCATTGGAAGGTTAATTCTTTTAGAAGTTGTGTTTAACCCAAACAACCAGCTCAAGAGAATAACATAGCAAGATAGGGTGATAACATATTATCCCAATAATATAGTATTGTATTTATAATGTTTGAATGATTTTACATTGCTTTTCAACAAGAGGGTTTGAAAACGTATTAGAAGTGTATACATCCTTATTATCAATTGAATTGTATTATTTTATATTTTGACCAAGAGTCTATATTATCATTACCTATTGACGGTAATTTAATCTTAAAGAAGAGGACATTACGTCTCAGAAAACCAAATCCATAATGCGAGGGGATTTTAAGGTGTAGAAGCACAGACTCCTCTCAAGTAGAAAATGTTCTCTAGATAGGATATGAACTTATCATACACTTAAACATGTGAATATATGTGCCATATTGAAGGAAAAGATATATGAATGTCTATGTATATACAAACGTAGGTACCTTATATAAATTGTGAATGATAAATTGGAAGGAACTATGAGGAATCAAGAGATTGGTCAAATGGTTCTTAGTTGAGTTATCAGAAATTAAATAGCTTAATATGTTGACTTATTATTGGACATTACTATGAATATATGATTTAATATTGAATCAAATAAAATGATATTTATTGTCATGAATAACCAAATTGGTTATGGCATCCTAGAAGGATGGATCCATATTAGGTATGACAGAAAAGAGTCTGAAACTTAATACAAAGAAGTAATCTTCAATTCAAGATTAATACTAGATTATTATACATATAGACAAATTGTTAGTGCTTTAGATTGAGACCAGGTGTGTCTAGTCGGTGATATGGTGTCATCAGTATTAACTAATTGAGTATGTAATAAGAGATTATTTACTCACATGGATAAAACTAGAGACTTGAGTAAGAGGTAGTTGCCTAGACCCTAAATGTTGCAAGAGTGTAACTTCGGTACTCTAGTTAGAAGAAGATAACCAATCAAGTTGGTTACCGACTTAGAAAAAAAGAACTTGAATAAGACACAATTGCTAGACCTATATTGATACAAGTATGTAACAAGGTATTCAAGAGATTCGAGTCAAACCTATTTGATCGATTAATTAGACATTGTTGTGTCATTTTTGAAAAAGATCTTGTTTATGATAATTAACCTTTTGGTCAAACCAAGAGAAAAAATAACCACGGGTTAGTAGTGTTTCCAAGTTGAGTAGGGGTGGGTGTACTTATTACACTGCTTCTTAGAAAGTGGATTTATTATATATATCAAAAATTTGGCCAAAGTAGGTGTAAAAGTTGTTGCTTACACTTTGTTGGTTCACTATGATCTAGGTTTTCATAGCCAATTAGTAGTGTCATGCATGGTTGGAGGGTATCCATAGTTGTATAACCATATTAGTTATGTAGGACACAACATCATATACTCAGATGTGCATTATTAGAGGTTTCCATACCAAACTCTTCATTGAAGGGTAGGGCCACTTTCAGTTAGGATGGTGTGCAGGGTTCCACGAAGTCTATGGTTGGAGGAAAATCACTTGGGTGATGCTCTCCCTCTTGCAGATGGAAGTCGAGGCTTGTGAAACAGAAGAATTTTGATCCAGATGAGGACACCTTGACCATTGAACTCTTGTGAGTTATGAATTTATATTTGTATATGATCATGAATCAATTGTAATTTATATTTGAAAATATGAGTTTCATTCACTTGGAATTATGTAATGTTATTTCATTGATGCAATGACATGTGAAAATTATTTATTAAATGGGCAATTATGTTATTGAAAAAGAAAATTTAATCTATCTATTTTTGGAAAACTTTTGTTATTCAGTTTCTAAGTTAAAACTTAGGTGAAAACTGTTGAATAAACATTGGGTATGTTACATGTGGCATCAAAGTTACCAGGTTCAACACTTGGACCTATGAGATCATTACGTAATTTTTCCCTCAAACATTATCAATGGCTATTGTTTGAAAAGTTCTTATGCCAGAATGGTAGGCAAAAGAAGAACAAGGAAAATGGTAAGGAAGCCAATTTTCTAAAACTTGTCTAACTTTAGGACTAGGAAAGAGTCATCCCTGGAGATTGAACTCCTAAACCAAAAACTCATTGAGAGATGCCCTTGGGTTGCGGTAGGAATGAACTTGGGTTTAGTAAGAAGGTTATGAATGAGTACCTGCAAGTACATCCACCCTTTGAAATTGTTGACTTTGAGAGTGAGGAAGAGCCCAAATAGATCCCTCTTTCTAAAAGCAACATGTAATCGCAAAGAGTCAAAGATATGTATTAAATAAGGATATTGTGTAATCCATGAATCTGATTAATTTATCTATTGATACAAATGCTAAATTAGGGGAACTAGTTGTAAGCATAAAGTGAAAACTTCAGGTGAAGTAGAAAATTTAACATGATCCAAATTAGAACAACTATGGAGGTAGCCAAGAGGCAAGACAACCTTCTTACAACCCTAATTCAAGACTAGATTAAAACCTAGCAATAATAATTGAAATCAAGAATGAGAGTTGGAACCTAAGAGTAAAGGTTAGAAACCAAAGTGGGCCAAAAAAGATCTCACAAAGGTAAAGATGACAACTGACATGATTTCACCAACCAAAATGAGCGTTGTTAATTTGGATTCAAGACATGAAAATGAGAAAATAAATTGAATAACCCTTGATGTGTCTAAGGTTATGAAGAAGATTAAACCACCAAGAATTATAGATAAAAATTTCTTAGGAAAGTTGGTTGCAAGGAAAAAACTTGGACAGTAAAGCAGGCTAACCAAACAAAAGATCGGGTAGAGTAGTGTTTGTTGAGGTTCAGATTGAACTTCGTAAGTTCTCATCGAGAGTAAATATGTAAGTAGCCCTTTAGGATCTTTTGATGTCAACCTTGGGATAAAATTGGTTATGCGGCATAGACATAAGGGAGATTGCTTCCTAAAATGATAGAATGTCTAGACAACCTTGGGAGCAAGGTGTATTTGTGAGATGTACCTAGTGAGGGTAAGTTAAGGCAAGTAACAATCATTCAACTAAAAATGGCCAAGTAAAAGGGTGTCAACTCCATGCAATAAAATTGGAGAAAATAGATGAATACAAAGATTTCAACTTCTAAGATGATTTAATGTTTTATAAGTCTGGGAAACACCAAGGAGGGGAAGAAGAGAAGTATATGGATCAAGAAAAGGATCAGATACAAATATGTACCCTATTCAATGGAGTTCGATGATGTATTCCCAGTCTGAGAAAACTTTTGACTTCTCCATAGACATGGTTCTCAGATCAAAAATCTTAAATCTAAGGTTTCATATCTAATGACCACATCAAAGTTGTTGGAGTTGAAGGCTAAGTTATAGGAGCTATTAGCAAAAGATTTGAATGGTCAGGAAAAAGTCAGAAGCCTTTTACCAAATAAAAGAGAAGTAACTATGACACCAACACTATAAGTTCCTAATTTGGAAGACCAATTTATGGTTATCAATGATACCTTAGAAAAATATTAGGCAGGATGCTTATTCAAGAAGGTAAATTTATCACCTATAAGTTTAGGAGATTGAAGTTATATAAACGAAACCATGCTCCACATGATTTTGAGCTAGCATAATTTTTTTATGCTTGGTAACTGTGGATCAAAAATCCTTAGAGCTCCCTTCAGGATGGTGTTGTTATTTTTGCATGATCTCGGCCCGTGCCTTATATGTTTAAACATTCTCGGGCCCCTTTTTGTAGCACCTTCGCCTGCTTGCTCCACGTTTCTGTTGCACGCTCCTTGGAAGGAATTTTTCCATTGCTTCTCTATCGAGACCCACCCTTTCACCACGTGTCAGAAGCGCGGGCCTTTGTGAGTCCTCTCTCCTTTGTTTCTCCTCCGAGCTCCACTCGTGTGCCACATTGCATCATTCCGCAGGCAACCTTTTGGCAGACCCCACAGTCAATGTTTGAAATGTAGTCTTCTCCACATGTCTTCTTCACGAGGATTTTGATCAAAAGGGAGGAACAAACGAGTATGAAGCCATGTCTCTTCACCATGTGTCCTAACCAACTTTGTGGGTGAGTGACATGTGTTTCCTAGAGATTTTTGCTACTTCTTCCTTGGGACCACAATCATCATTTGTTGAGGAGTGCATCTTGTTCAAAGGTGACTGTGTGCTATGTATCAGAATCTTTATGTTGTAACGGCTTTAGGGAATCATTGTGATGACTATCATTGCTCGTACCTGGGAATATTTTTCAGTTACTGGCTCTCTAGCGATGGGTGATCTATATATACTGCTCGTACTCTCTGAGAAAGGGTTCATAAATCATAGAAAAAGAGACTGAAATGATCTAAGCCTTTGTATTTTTTTTATTATTGTATTAATACTTATAGACTGTGCCAATCGTTCAGCCTCTTTGTTTCTTAGTTAATATAAGACATTATACTGTGCTACTTGTTGTACTAAGTAGTTTATTTGTACGACTTTTATAATTTTAATAGAAATTTGTTGTTTGGATCATGTCTTAGATTCTTCTTGTTTAGTAAATGTATGTGGAAGTTATACTATGTTAATTGATTAACTACTTAGGATTTTCATCTACGTTTTTTGTTATTCTCGAACATGCATATTTTTGAACGAGCCCTCAAACCTCATCTGAAAGGAAGGTTTCTTGTGCCTATATACTTAAATCTTGTTGCATCGCCTTAGAGATTAGACTTTATTTTTTATATCTACTTTATTTTCCCATTCTAAACCCCAATTACAGAAGGAGCCGACTTCTTTAAAAACCTGAAGGTTACTCAGTTTAACGCAATTGGTCCCCCATTAACTAAGTTTCCCATAAAGTTGTTTGCCTAGCAATTTTAGGCATCAACAATAACTATGTAGGAATTATTTTCTTGGACAACTTTTGGAGTTAAAAACAAACTAGTATGGTCTAAAGTATTGATTACCCAACCAAATCTAAATTCTTGTCGAAGGAGATGGCTTGAGCTAATATTGAATTATGATGTTTAAACTAACTATATAAAGGGCAAAGACAACTGAGTTGTGGATGCCCTAAGTAAAAGGAGACATATATCCTTGATGCTATTTATTTATTATATTTTCAAGAATTAAGTGTGGAAGGAGTCCAAGGAAGGTGTTTCATTTAAATTTGGATGGACCACTAAGAATCAAAGGAATAACCTAAGTACCAGACTCCAAGGAGTTAGGGAATACGATGTGGTAAGAAGTTTAATTGGTATCATATTCAAGACAATCTAAAGTGACAAAGTTATTAGCTGATGTGAAACCACTATATTTATGGAAGGGAATGGGGATAGATGTTGCAAGGTTTGTAGCAAGTTGTCAATAATGCCAGAGGGTGAAGATAGGATGTCATCACCCGGTAGGACTTTTATATTCTCATAAAATTCCAGAGAGGAAGTGGCAGATCATTAGTATAGTTTTTGATCTCCTATATCAAGGATTTTGCATAATGATTATTTTGGTAGAGGTGGATAAGTCCACCAAGGTAGCCAATTTCATATCAGAAAATTTGACAAGTGGGGCACCATTCATAACCGAAAATTCGTGCAAGAAGTAATTTGGTTGCATGGTGTTCCTGAGAGGTTATCTCAAATAGGGACACGCAAGTAACCTTAATGTTTTAAATAAACCATAATCTCTCATTGAAAAAATCAATTAAATATAAGATCAACTTATCACCTTGAGACAGATAGTCAGACGAAAAAGGTAAACTAAGTCCCGATGGATTTGTAGAATATTCTTATTACAATAATTTATATCATTTCACAATAAAAAATTGATCCATTTGAAAACATTATAAGAAAGGGAAGTTTTGAATTCTTATAAGTCGGGATAAGCTAGGAAATAGGATTAACCTTAATTCAGAAATGTTGTTTGAAATGAAAGAATAGATCAGGCTGATCAAGAAAAGAAATAAGCGGAGAAGAATAAGATGAAGAAAAGCTTTGTTGATGCTAAGCATTTTTTGAGATAGTTCTCAAGAGAAATATTTCTTGAAGCACACAAATTCTTCCAATGTATTAGCAGGGTCACTTAGTGCAAAGTCCAATAAGGACAAGATTGCAAAGGGTGGTGCTACGAGGAAAGATTATTTTGAGATTAACAAAAAAAATCATCTCTTACATGATTTTGAAAATTGAAATTAAAACCTTTATTTGACTCTAACTATATGCTATGATACTTTACATCATTGGGGACAATGATTCTTAAGAGGGAGGATGTGTTACACCCCATTTCTAAATTACCAAATTACTTTTACCTTTATGAGTAAATATGCTTTGAATGCAAGATTGTGTCTTTAATATGTTCAATGGATGAATGAAATGTATGAATATGCATTATGATGAAATAAATTTTTAAATGCTTTAATGATACTTATAATTGTTGGTATATGGCTTGTAAGTGTTGTCATTGATGGAAACCTTGGCAACCTAAGTCATGCATCCGATCTATAGTACAATTTTGGTTTACACCGGTAGAACAAGGTGAAAAACAAGGCATCCAGTTATAGGCATGAAAGTTGATCTGAATACTTCATCGGACTACTATTTTGGGTTGTGGATCTTTGAGGAATGTTTTTTTATTCTTATTCATGAAGGATACTGATACGCATTCACTGGTACGTGATCTAGGAGATCCGGTGCACTAATTTGTTGACTATCTATGCTAGAAGGCCGACTTGGCGAATATAGTAATCGCGGATGTATAAGGAGTGATTAATCAAATTTTTTGGTGCTCTATTATGTTTGTTTAGATCCTCTCTTTGTCTTAACTGAATTTGGAGGATGCGCATAAAGATTTAGTGGTGGATCTGACCGACATTTGAGAAGAACTAAATGTTTTATGAAGCCGACATAAAAATGATCAAATCCTTGATAGCGGATATATATATGAGATCGGTTTTATCATTTTGTGTGTGTCATATGTCGAAAAGTATGTGAAGATAGCGAATACGAGTATGGTGCAAAATTCAACAAAGTAATAGTGTGAATTTTTCTATGTGTGATGCGAAGAGCAAAAAAGAGTAGAGTGAAGTACATAGTTAGAAAGCAGATCCAAAATCTAATCTATGAGCTTCACCGGAACTGTAAGCTGTCATGAATAGATGCTACTATCTCAATTCATCTTTCAGATGGTTTTAATCTAAACTTTTGTAAGGCAGCGAGCCATCCCTTTTGAGTAGTGAGCTCTAGGTAGTGTGCTTGAATGTAAGTGCATTCCCTTTTGTAAAACTTTATTTGAGTACTCAAATTGTGGATTAACCTCCATCGTGGTTTTTCCCCTAACAAGGTTTCCACGCAAAAATATGTGTGTCATGGTGTTATGAATGTTTCCTTTGAATTCTTGCATCTTTATTTTAATGTAATGATAGAAAGGTTGAGTTTCAAACTAATTAAGTTAAGATTTGTTGAACATTGATTCACCGCCTCTCCTCTCCCCTATCAATGTTCCCTTGAGTCCAACAATTGGTATCAGAGTTCAATACCTCTAAAGAATTTTAGCAGCTTGAGGCTGATCTTGGAATGTAATGGACTCTGGTAGTCTTCACCAACAGGTTTTGGTGGCATTTGATGACCTTGATCAGTCTAAAGAAGAAGTAAAGGAATTGAAAGCAAATCTTAGAGATGCTAAGAAATTCATTTAGTCATTGAAGGATCAGATTATCAAATCTAGGGAGAAAAGGAAGGATCTTTGTGATCAGATCAAGCAAAAAGAGAGTGAAAACATGGATGATGCTCACCTGAATCAGACCTTGAAGGAAATAATTGAAGAATGTGAAAAGCTTTCCAGAGAAAATGCTACCCTAAAGCATGAGATGGAATCAATGGCGATGAAGCTAACTAAAGAGATTGAAGAAAGGAAGAAGAACGAAGAGAATATAGCTCAATCCTTAAAAGAGAAATCTGATGAAAACAGAAGAATAAATGAAGAATTCACTCAACTAGAAGGTGAATTGCAACAATCCAATAAAAGTGAAGAAGAACTTGGTAAGCAGATTGTTATCCTCATAAATGAACTTACTACTGCAAATGAGTACAAAGAAAGGTTTAAGATCATTTCAATGAAGCTTGATGAGATGACTCAAGGACAGAAGAGTGGAAATGATAAGAGAGGTCTTGGATATGAAAAAATGAGAAAGTTCCAGACCTGGACAGAAGAATTTCAGACAAGAAAACCTGATGAACAAAATTGGAAGGTATCCGATAAGACAACCTAATGCTCAAAACTTTAATGGATATTATTTTGCTTGCAATAAGTTTGGCCATATGGCTACTCAATGTAGAAGTAATATGAAATCAAGAGATTCATCATTTTCTAGTCAATGTTTCAAATGCAAGAAGTTTGGTCATAAATCAAATGAATGCAGAAATATGTCAAGCTACTATGTCAATAGAAAGAATGTTGAATATTACACATGTGGGAGATTTAGACATATTGCTAATCAATGCAGATCAAGAAGAAATCAATGGAATGATTGGTTTGGACAAGGAAGTGTTATGTGCTACAATTGCAATAGATATGGTCACATTACAAGATTCTACAGAGACAAAAATGTGGGTAGAAGAGGTATGATTTATAGAGGTAGAAATATACAGAGAAATGAAAAAGGAAAAGTGACTATAGATGAGATGAAGAAGACATGGGTAAGGAAGAATTATTTTGTTGCTGGAAATGGTTCTACACCAGAACCTGCTTCTGGTAATTGATTCCAGGTCACTGGCCTAGGGGGAGTTTTTCAAGAAAAGCTTTTCTCCCCTATCTGTGGATGGTACCGAAACGCAAAGAATAGTCAAAAAGGTGTGTCTATGGTGTGCAGAGGTTTTGCAGAACTTTCACAAAGAAATTCAGATAATTATAGGTCTGCAAGAGAATTTTTCTCTTGTTATCTGAGAAAACATGGCACCCGAAAAACTTAGGGAAAATGCATTTATTGCACATGTGTGAACTATAAAATTCAAGTTGGAATCGTCATTTGTCACTTTGCATCAAAGAAGAGAAGAAGGGGAGCACTCACTAGAATAATTTCGAAGCAGAGAAATTGATTCGCCGTCGAAACTCGAAATCTATCAGGTATTTCAATTGTCTTTAGAATTTTCATATAATTTGGTGTGTGGTTGTTAAACCTAAGTGCGAAAGGAAAATGGAAAAAATCAAGAGGACAATCATTTTGGACGAATGCAATAGTGGAAAAATTAGGTCTATGAGGAATTTTCTATTACCCAACAAATTGAAGCAATTGGATGAAGCCAAACACATAAATTTGGATATTTAGAATGAGTTTTCGTACTTTGAGGACGCAAAATTTGTCAAATTCATCTTGAGAAAACTATATGATGATACTTTAACTTTGGACAAACCTTACATCATTTCAAAGGAGGTAATTGATAATTTGACAGGATTATGCAAAATCAGAGATGTACCAAGGAAGAAATCCATCCGGAACAAGGAAGTTGAAACCCTAACTGGAATAATTAGAGATCAGAGGGCACTGATAATTGCGACAATCAAGAATCATGTTACTAAATACATTGCACATGGAATTTCAAATAAAGTCTTTTTCAGAAACCGAGAAGGAGCGACCTCGGCTGGTGCAATCTATATTTCTCATAAGATGATAATTGAAGGTCAGGAATTTGATCTGTGTGGGTTGATAAAGGATCAACTAACAGAGAATGTGCAACTGACAAAAGAAACAGGCTACCCTTTTAGGTTTGGTACCTTGATCATATGCTTAGTAATGTATTTCTTGAATTGTTTGCCAAAAATCGACAATGTGGTGTGGAATGCAAATGAACCGATTAGGAGACAAATATACTCATATTCTACGAGCTTGGCTGATTGGGATATAGAATTTAAAATTTTCTTTAAGAATGTGCTTGGAAAGTGTGGTTCAATCAATATTTCCCCTCCGGTAAGAACAATGGAAGTTGGTTCCTCTTCCGGTGGCATGGATAAAAGGCATAAAAGAGAAAAAGAAGTTGTTGAATATAGCCCTCCGGAATGCAAAGTTCTCAGAATTGAGGGAAAAGGTAAAGAAAAGGAGATTGTGGATATTGCATATGAAGAATCTGATGAAGAAACTGAGGATCCACAGAAAAATGAATCAGAACAAGGAAAAACCAGTGAGGAAGAAGATGATCTGACAAAGGAAATGTTGCAGTAGCTTATTTAGAAAGAAGGTGGAATACAGAAGATTGTTAGTTATGGTATGTTAGACCATCATATGATCAAAACATGATCCTGAGTATATTAAATGCTCATGTTGAGCATTGCAAGATCAAATTGGAAATTTTGCAGAGCATTCTACCTAAGGAGATGATTGGATGCAGTAAAGAATCAATGAACTCCAGAGATAAAGACAAAGAAGAAGGTGAAGCCATCTCTCACCTGAAGGAGCAGTTTAGAATATCACTTACCAAACTGAAGAAGAAAATGAATGAATTGAGATAGTGCATAAATTCATCCAACAATATCTACAGCTATTGCATCCATTGGCCCCATGCTATTAGTAATTACAAAGAGAAATTGGAACATATTGAAACAGAGTTGAATGGAATTAGTAAAAGCTTTGGCATGTTGCAGGTTTAGGACGGCACTATCAAGAGAAGGATTCGGGAGTTGCAATCTGAACACACCAAAATTCAACTTACCAAGAACATACTTGTTGATACTTTTTGGAAGGTGAAGGATCAAACCAAATGCAGATTGGAGCAGATGGTGGAAATATTAAGGAAAGGTGAGAAACTGGAAGAAGCAATTACAATTCCAGAATCTTTAACTGAAATTGTCAACAAAACATCCAAGAATAATAGTTTGATCATTATCATTGGGATCACAATAGATGCTTGGAAGGATTTTCTTCCAGAATTGAAGAAAAATCATAAGATAATTTTCTAGAGTAGCAATCAATTGTTTTCAACTTTTGAAGTTTTGGTCTAAGGGGGCGAATTGTCGGCATATATAATCAGGAGTTTTGAAGATTTTTGAACACGTGTTTTTGTATTTTTGGCATATGCTTTCTATGCTTTGTCATTGATGTCAAAGGGGGAGAGAATGTAATGAAAAATTCTTTATAAATCTTAGGAGGAGAGAGTGCAGCAAAGCTTGGCATCATACTTATAATGATTCTGACACTTAGTCATTTTTCACTGAGTGTTGCCATCAATGCCAAAGGGGCAGATTGTTGGCATATGGCTTGTAAGTGTTGTCATTGATGACAACCTTGGCAACCTAAGTTATGCATCCAATCTACAGTACAGTTTTGGTTTACATCGGCAGAACAGGGTGAAGAATAGGGCATCCAGTTATAGGCATGAAAGTTGATCTGAATACTTCACCGGACTACTATTTTGGGTTGTGGATCTCTGAGGAAATTTTTTTGATACGCATTCACTGGTACGTGATCTAGGAGATCCGGTGCACTAATTTGTTGACTATTTATGTTAGAAGGCCGACCTGGTGAATATAGTAATCGTGGATGTATAAGGAGTAATTAATCAAATGTTTTCGTGCTTTATTATGGTTTTTTAGGTCCTCTCTTTGTCTTATTCGACTTTGGAGAATGCGCATAAAGATTTAGTGGTGGATCTGGCCGACATTTGAAAAGAACTAAATGTTTTATGAAGCCGACATAAAAATAATCAAATCCTTGATAGCGAATATATATGAGTGGTTTTATCATTTTGTGTGTGTCATATGTGGAAAGGTATGTGAAGATAGCGAATACAAATATGGTGTGAAATTCAGCAAAGTAATAGTGTGAATTTGTCTATGTGTGATGTGAAGAGCAAAAAAGAGCAGAGTAGAGTAGAGCGAAGTACAGAGTTAGAAAGCAGATCCAGAATCTAATCTATGAGCTTCAACGGAACTGTAACTTGGCATGAATAGATGCTACTATCTCAGTTCATCCTTCAGATGGTTTTAATCTGAACTTTTGTAAGGCAGTGAGCCTTCCCTTTTGAGTAATGAGCTCTAGGCAGTGTGCCTGAATGCAAGTGCATTCCCTTTTGTAAAACTTTATTTGAATGCTCAAATTGTGGATTAACCTCCATCGTGGTTTTTCCCCTAATAGGGTTTCCATGCAAAAATTTGTGTGTCATGGTGTTATGAATGTTTCCTTTGAATGCTTGCATCTTTTTTTTAATGTAATGGTAGAAAAGTTGAGTTTTAGATTAATTAAGTTAAGATTTGTTGAACACTAATTCACCCTCGCTCCCTCGCCCCCCCCCCGCTCCCCTCTCAGTGTTCCCTTGAGTCCAACAATAATATATGATGAATATGATATATATGTTATCAACTAACTACAAACATGTTGTTCTAAGTTGGATGTAGTTAGAGTTCGAACCCTCCGGTGGGGGGAGGGAGAGTATCACCCAAAGAGGAGGTTGGTATTGGGACCATTGGTCTGCCTATTTGAGTAGACGCACACAATCATTGCACAGGGTAGGGGAACCTTGTCGAGTCAGTCTGAGTAACATTTTGCTAAGTGTTTAACCTAAGTTGATTGGATTTTTGGTCAATAGGTAAAATCTAATTTTTGGTCGTCTTTGGTCCACCTTGATCATTTAATCAAATCAACTAAAATGATAAAACTCTTGTAAATGGCATGCATCGCATGAAATGTGTATTTGAATATATATATATGTGTGTGTGTGTGTGTGTGTATATATAAATATGTATGTAGGGGGGAATATAATTGTACGTACATATGTAATGTCATTAATTGAAGCATATATATATTATTGTATATATATTAATATATATTAATATATATTATCGTGTATATATATATATTAATATATATAATAGTCGTATATATATATATATATATATATATATATATATATTATTTAAATGATTATTGTATACATGTATATTAATATATATACTATTATATTTGATAGATAGTTGTATATATATATAAAATGATGATTATATATTTATTAATATGTATATATATATAATGAATATATATTGGCATTTATAAAATTAAAAGTTATGATAGCAACCGTATTCTATGGTAAAACTACCACACAAATATGGAATTTGAAGTAGTTTTTAATGGCAGATTATATAGACAATTTTATTGCCCACCTTAGGTGCCACATTATACTCAAAAGAATGGTCATTACTGCCACATAAAGTGGCTAAGTATTGCATTGAAAGTAATGCCACATAAGGCATGTGGAGGTGGCAAGTAAGCCACGCGATATAGTAGTATATATGCCACAAAAAGGCAAGAATGACAACTATTTTTAAGGGTTGTTTAAACCATTAAAGCCCACCAACATTGGCGCCATATCTTGCAAAGAAATAGATGGCAAAAAGTGCCACGAATGTGGCAAGTTAAACAGTGTTTCATAAACTGTTGTGTAGCCATGTAAAGAGTGCTTTGACCAAGCAAAGATATGTGATTTTAGTTGTTTGGAGCCCAGGACTTGGGTGAATGTTTGAGAGGTAGAAGTTGCTTTTGATTGGTCATTATATGTGCCAGTCATAAGACTTTTTTTGTTGTGATTAAACTGCCACCAGGTAAGAGAGGTTGCGCCCAACAGATCGTGCCATCTTGGAAGGTAATAGAGTTGGTTTCAAATTAATGTTTGCAACTGAAATTGCATAGCTAGCTTCCGCAATTGGCAGGAAATAAGAGAAGTGGCATTAGTTTTAGCTTTCTTTTAGCAATCGATCTCTCTCCATTTTCAATATAAAAGAGGAACAACTCACTATTTGGTTGTTCATCTTCAATTCATTTTGTGTATTCTTGTTATTTTGAGCAGCAACATATTAAAGAGTTAGTAAGGAGAGTATAGAGTATACATGAATTTTGTGAAGAGATTATAGTTTTGAGAACAAGTCTGTTTTCCGATTTGTCTTAAGTGTGAGGAAAGGTTGCTGTTCTAAACTGAGTAGTTGTAGTTATCATCTAGAAGTAGATATGGGAATTGAGAATAGAGGAGGCGGTAGTTTAACGCTGAGCCATTGAGCACATTTGAAGCAAAAGGTTGCAGGAAATTCGATTGGAGGTATCTTAATCCAAGCATGGTTAAAATATATCTTTCTCCTCATTTTAATTTTGATTTTAAGCTTTACTATTGTCTGAAATTGCTTTTGGTATCAGTGAGTACAAATTATTGCTATTGGAAAGTATGTGAGTGCATGTACAAATAGCTAGATTATCTATGCATAGAGTTAAATTAGAAATACAAGAGATAAGCTGGATTAGGGAATCAAAAAAGCATTATTTATGAATATATTTGAGAGGAAGCAAATCCATTGGAAGGTTAACTCTTTCAAAAGTTGTGTTTAATCCAAACAACCAACTCAAGAGAATAGCATAGCAAGAGAAGCTAATATGGTAGTAAGATATCATCCCAATAATATAGTATTGTATTTATAATGTTTGAATGAGTTTATATTGCTTTTCAACAAGAGGGTTCAAGAATGTATTAGAAGTGTATATGTCCTCATTATCTATTGAATGATATTATTTAATATTTTGACCAAGAGTCTACATTATCATTACCTATTCATGGTAATTTAATCTTAAAGAAGAGGACATTACGTCTCGGCAAATCAAAGCCATAATGTGAGGGGTTTTTAAGGTGCAGAAGCATAGACTACTCTCAAGTAGAAAATGTTCTCCAAATAGGATATGAACTTATTATACATTTGAACATGTGAATATATGTGACATATTGAAGGAAAAGATATATGAATGTCTATGTACATACAAACGTATGTACCTTGTATAAATTGTGCGAAGGATAACTTGGAAGGAGTTGTGAGGAATCTGAAATCTTGTCAAATGGTTCTTAGTAAAATTTTGAAACTTAATATGAAGAAGTAATCTTCAATTCAAGCTTAATACTAGATTATTATACATATCGACATATTGTCAGTGCTTTATATTGGGACCAGGTGCATCTAGTCGATGACATGGTGTCATCAGTATTAACTAATTGTGTATACAATAAGAGATTAGTTACTCCCATGGTTAAAACTAAGGACTTGAGTAAGAGACAGATGCCTAGACCCTAAATATTGCAAGAGCGTAACTAGGCTACTCTAGTCAGAAGAAGATAACTAGTCAAGCCTATTATCGACTTAAAAAGAAAGAACTTGAATAAGAGGCAGTTGCCAAACCCAGATTGATATATGTAATAGGGTATTCAAGAGATTTGTGTCAAACCTATTTGATCAATTGATTAGATATTGTTGTGTCATTACTTTGAAAAATATCTTATTTATGATAATTAAGCTTTGGATCAAACCAAGAGAAGAGTTAACCACAGGCCAGTAGAGTTTCCAAGTCGAGTAGGGGTGGGTGAACTTACGACACCGCTTCTTAGAAAGTGGATTTGATTATATATATCAAAACTTTGGCCAAAGTAGGTGTAAAAATCACTGCTTACATTTTGTCGATTCACTGTGATCCAGGTTTGCATAGCTAGTCAGTAGTGTCATGCATGGTTGCAGGGTATCCATAGTTGTATGACCGTATGTAAGACAACACCGGATACTTAGATGTGCATTATTAGAGGTTTCCATACCAAACTCTTCGTTGAAGGGTAGGGTCACTTCCGGTTAGGAAGGTGTGCAGGGGACTACTAAGTTCGTGGTTGGAGGAAAAGTGCGTGGGTGATGCCCTCCTTGCAGACAGCAATTGAGGCTTGTGAAACAAAAAAATTGTGATCCAGATGAGAACACCTTGACCATTGAACTCTTGTGAGTTATGAATTTGTATATGTATATGACCATGAATCAATTATAATTTGTATTTGAAAAGATGAGTTTCATTTACTTGGAATTATGTAATGCTATTTCATTGATGCAATGACATGTGAAAATTATTCATGCAATGTGCAATTATGTTATTGAAAAACAAAATTTAATTTCTCTGTTTTTGAAAAACTTGTATTATTCACTTTTTAAGTTAAAACTTAGCTAAAAATTGTTGAGTAAACATAGGGTATGTTACATCAAGGTGGCATGCTTGATAAGATGCATGAAGATCTCCTCTCTCAACAAGCTTGGAAGCACTCATACACCTCTCAACCCCACGAGCATTGCATCTCAAGTGTGGCATACTTGATGAGGGCAAAGCTGATACTTTTCATCTCATAAACCTACAAGGTTGATTGACCTTAGTATTTGAAAACATATCTAAAAATTCAAAATAGATTGCTAAAAGAATCTTATTATATTAATTGTTAATCAAATATCATTTCATTATGTTATATATATAATTTCCAATTCTTATTTCTTTCTTTTTTCAATCTGCTTGATTGATGCCTCTCCCAATCATTGTTATTCCTTTTATATCTTCCATGGTGGGGAGAGTCGCATCCCTTCAATTGATTATCCCAACAAGGGACACATCCTTTCACCCAAGTGTTGCCCTTAACCTCCCTTAATTATTAATTTAAAGATTGCTCCCCTTTGTAGTGCCACCTTATTACCTATTTACATGTGTGCTACTATCTTTAATTGTCTAGACCATTAAAGGGGTTTGCAATCTATTACTTGTGGTTGGGGGGCATGACATCCAGGCACCCCGCATAACTTGTGAGAACTCATAAGGTACTGGGGTGGCTAGGGCAAACCCAAATAAAGGCTCATGAATCATTAATTATTTTGGTGCATTGATCTTAAGGTATCAGTATTTATCCATGTTTTATTAATATTTACTGACGTGGGGCAAACCCAAATAAAGGCTCATGCATCATTAATTATTTTGGTGCATTGATCTTAAGGTATCATTATTTATCCATGTTTTATTAATATTTACTGACCTGTTCTCTATTATTCCATATGATTTGTGTGATTCTGGGTCATATTTGAATGTGAAATATTAATTTTGTTTCTCTCTATATTACTTCTTGAAAGAGTAACCCATCCAATCTTTGCAAGAGATTTTCTTGTTCCGATTTACATTTATTTGGAAATGTGCAGAGCACAACATTACAAGATCACGAATCTTTTCATTTTTTGATCTCATCTTTACTCTGCATTCCTACTATGAATTAATGCCAATATGTTTCATTTCGAATTAAAAAGGAATTGTAATATGCTTTTTACATTTTCTATTTTTTTCCTTTCCTCGTAAATCAATTGAGGGAGCATGAGCAATTGGGAAGATAGCCAAGATACCCATAATGAATAAACCCTTTCTATACCGAGAGTGTTAATTTAGAGATCAATAGAATGTTGGATGTGGGAATTATATGATTTTTTGATATTTTATTCATACTGCATTTATATTGTAATAAACTGTGAAAGTTTAAGCCTATAGATCATTTAAGGTTATATTGGTTATATATATATATGCAATTCAAATATGTAAGAAGTGTCGAGCGACAAAATATGTAAACAAAACATTTTGTAACTCTTTCGTATTATAAACCGGTGGGAAGCAAGTATAATCTATGTATCTCATTAGGAATCTTAGGGGAAAACATTACCTTTATGGATGATTGCAAATAGTAGTACTATGTTTGCATTGTACAGCTATAGTTCACTAAATTCAATAAATGTTGATCTCTTACAAGTGATCATTGTGAACTAATATTTTATATGACTTTGATAATGTGCTAATAGCTGGGACTTTGTGAAAATTGATGTTCTACCTAAATGACACAAGTGATGAATGTTTCAATTGATACCGTCATTCAAGGGCTGTAGGATCCTAGTGATTTATAGATCAATCACATTTGTCCCATACTTGATAACGTTGCCTTGCTGATAATTGTTAGTTGCACTTAGTCATATGAATGGAAAATGGCAAGACAGAAGTTGCAGAGACTTATTCGCTGATAGATCACTGCAAATAAAGTTGTTTATCTGAACTATTGTGCAGTAGCATTGCAAGGGTTACTGAATCATGGAGAATAAAACGAGTCAGTAAATTTGAATGAGATTTGGAACTTCAGCTTAAGTAACATATATGATACACTTTACTTTGTTCAATGCAGATAAGATATATTAACTTAAAAGTATACATGATATACTTTCTTGCTCAACACAAATAAGATGTCATAAACTTGAAAAGTATGGGATAGCAATGCCAGTGGGATTGAACTCTAGAAAAGGTCTTGTGATGCAGTCTAAAATGGAAGTTTGGGATGGGAATAGATGGTTCTTGAGATTTTCAACTAGAGGAAAATAGTAGCTTAACTTAGTAATGGAGAGATAGATAACATACAAATCTGATCTCTTGTCTACTGAATTTAATATTTATCCTTAGTGATAATAATAGTAACTTTTTACAAGAACTGGTGAAATGTAATAGTCAAAGGTTGTATATGCATAGGTAAGAGATTGCTAAGCCCTAAGAAAACAAAACTAGCATACAACTATGTTATTGGGTTATACAATATTGATCCCAGTCCAGTTCTGGTCTCAATTTAGGTCTGGTATGGCTTTGGGTTCACCCAGGGTCTGCTGGGGTCACCCCAGTACCCTATGAGGACCCTGGGCGAACCCAAATAAAGGTTCATGCATCATTGATTATTTTGGGTCATTGATCTTAAGGTATCATTATTTATCCATGTTTTGTTAATATTTACTAACTTGTTCTCTATTATTCCATATGATTTGTGTGATTCTAGGTCATACATGAACATGAAATATTATTTTTGTTTCTTTTTGTATTACTTCTTGAAAGACTAACCCATCTAACCTTTGCAGGAGATTTCTTTGTTCCAATCTACATTTATTTGGAAATATGCAGAGCACAGCACTACAAGATCACAAATGTTTTCACTTTTCTGATCTCATATTTACACTACATTCCTACTATGAATTAATGTCAATATGCTTCATTTCGAACTAAAAAGGAAGTGTAGTATGTTTTTGCATCCTTTAATTTTTTCCTTCCCTCGTAAATCAATTGAGGGAGCATGCCCAGTCAGGAAGAGAGCCAAGAGACCATAATGGATAAATCATTTCTACACTGAAAGTGTTGATTCAGAGATCAAGAGAATGTTGGATGTGGAAATTATATGAATTTCTGACATTTTGTTCATACTGCAATTATATCGTAATATAACTGTGTAAATTCAAGCCTGCAGGTCATTTATGGTTATATTGAGAATTACTGTTTATATATACACACACAAATCTGTACCTGTACCAAAGAAAAAAATGTTGCACCTGTGTACCCAAATCCCAAACCCATATCCGTAGCCATCCTTGTCCCAGGACTAGCAACTTATATAGAATTAATTGGAGATCTCTATAGAGAAAAAGAGAAGTACCTAAAGGATGGAAGTGCACATCTAAATTGGACAAACTATAAAATGGTCAAAGCTATGCTAGGTGCTGCACAACCAATGCAAGAAATGATTTGAAAAATACCTGCTGCTAATAAGAGAAATAAAATGTGTATGGAATTGGAGAATTAATTGGATGCATTGTAAAAATAGAATGAACTATGCAAGGTGCTATTGCAACAGAGAAAACTAAATTGGAGAGAATAGAATTGGACAACTAAAGTGAACAGACTATATAATGGCAAGAAACATGCAGGGTGCAAAACTATTAACAGCTACAATTAAATTGAAGGATCTCCAGTGCAGATAAAAGAAATATCAAGATGATGTAGATGGACATCTAAATTGGAAAAATTATAAAATGCAAATATCTGTGCAAAGTAAAAGACCACTAATGGCAAGAATTGATTGAAGGATCTATAGTGTGGATGAGAGAAATACCAAGAGGATGGAAGTGCATAACTAAATTGGACAAACCATAAAATGGCCAGAACTATTCAGCGTACAATAACATAATAGCAAAAATTAAATTTGCAGATCTCCACTGCAAATTAGAGAAATACCCAAAAAAGAGTTAGATGGACAACTAAAATGGAGGAACTATAGCAAGTAATATGCAGAGTGCAATGTTATAAGACACAAATGTACATCTAGAAAGTTAAGTCTTCGACATCAATGTCATGTTTCTCCTTTCTATTATGCATCATTATTGCTCCAAAAAACATTAATGCATCAAGAACCAGGGAATAAAGTTTGGCGACCCCAGCATTTGAACTATACAGACTCTTAGAACAAAATATATCAGGAAAGGATATGTTAGAGACCACTAATTTCAAACCAATTGCAAAAATTCTCCTTGTAGAATGTGGTCTTCAGTTTATAGTAGGAATCCACAATTATATTATTATCAAATCTTCTGCTAAAAAAGGTGGAAAGTACTTCCTAACATGCAGGATAGAGGAAAGGAACACTATACTTCCAATCATCAATTGATTCTCCATATTTGTCTTGTAACTCATTTGGCAATTTTAGCAACTAGCAAAATATTAAAACCACAAACTGCAAAGTTCCGAGTGACTGCAGTAAAGTTGCAAATATTTACATTTAATAAACTTGCTGTTTGATTCATACAGATTTTGACAATGTTTTCTGCAAAATTACTCTTTTCAGCAGTCAAAGGTGGCTGTCCACCTAAACAGCTGAAATAACGTAAGATAATAAATTTGGTTTGTTTCAAACAAGAAGCTAATGAAGCTAAATGAAACAGAAGACACAATTCAAATTTCAGTTTCAATTGTTTTAAAGTCACTTGCTTCCTGTACTCTTGAATATCAAGAGCAAAACAATTTGAAGAAAAATACAAGGTGCCTCTTGTTATCAACCAAAATTTCCTTCTTTGGTATTGAGTTTGACTGATGACAAAAGAAGGCAGAAGAAACAAAGGAAGCTCTTATCAAAACCTCCCTTGTTTCAATTGCCTTAGGCAAAACATGAAGCTCTGAACAAATGTCTTGACTGAAGTGAAAAAAATAAACGAGAAACTGTAGTCCATCCGGTTGTAATCTAGCTTAAGATGAGACACTGATCACACTGATCACCCAAATTCTCAGCTAGATATAATGTACTATGACAAAGATTGTAAAGTGTAATGGTGGGTGATCAATTATGGTCTTACACAGTAAAACAACTCACCAAAAATACAAATCCTTCTGGTAAGACCACATTGATTACCACTCCTTTAGACAAGCAGTTGCCGTAGACTGCATCTTATGGATACTTAATAAACTCCTATGCATGAGCCACTGCCATCAATGAAAGAAAACTGAGTTAATATGAAAAACTTTAGCATCACCGAAGGCCATAGCATGATTCAATATTTCCTACTAAAGCAGAGAATCACTTTAGTTAATGTGATTTCGCATGCGTCATGCTGAGGGAGAAAATAAAAGAGCATTACCAGCAAGCAAATATAAACTGCAATTGAATGTACCTTATGGGAAGGATGGCTGTAGGCAACATCCAGACCAACTAAATAAACATTACTTGTACAAGATCCTAATTTCTCTGAATTATGCAGCTTCCTCATAAACTTTCAATACATGTCAACCTCAACAATCACTGAAGTGCCCCCAAAATTCTTCTGGCTCTTCTCCGTCTCTAACCATCTGAAAAACAACATAAAACGAAAGCAAAAGCAGTAACGTAAAGATCTCTCCATAACCATAAACTTATTTTACAAGTATTTTTGTACTGGGAATAGCACCTATAAGTGCAAAGATAACACCCAAGTGTGATATATAGTTCACTTGAGAAAGCAAATACAATCAACAAAATATTCAATTAACCCATCCAATACCCAATCACCTTATTTTGATAACTTGGGGATTAAGCAATATATTATACATCTCAATGTTCTATATATGCCATTTTTATCATATACTACAATTTGTTTCACTCAACATTCAGAAAGGGCACACCCAGATTTGAAAAGTACCACAACTGCTTCTCACAATCACAAAACAAACACATACATTACCTCGTCCTATACCAACATACGCACTGTAGCCACACCCGTAAATTACCTCAACCCATACTAACACATGCACTGAAGACACCCCTACATTACCTCAATTCATACCAGCACATGCACAGTATACACACCTCAATCAATCAAATCTGGTTTTAGTTTTGAATATATATTGCAGTTTACTGCCTTGGATGTCCTCCACAGCACACTCATATTTTAAAAGTGGTGGCAAGTTCACCAATGAAGTTGCTTGGACGACAAAAAGCACCCCAAAAATCCATTTTTGTTAAGTGCAAATGAGTCTGGGTGCAAGTCCCATGCGACTTTGGTTGAATAGTACCAAATACCGGCAACCCTACCCACAAAACCTGTTAAATTAACATTTATAATTTATAAATGACAGCTGTACATCTAAGTTGTCCTATGATTTGTAGTTAGGCAATATGTAACTGTCGAGGTTACAGCTTACATTAAAAAGTTCCTAAACAGACATTATATTAATGTGCATTAATGATATGATATCATGGTCCTCTGTGTTTCTTCTATTTTTGTTGCAAGTTTCAAGCTTCTGTTTTTCTAGGTGTTTATAACAATATTTACACCAAAAGACTAGAAGCATCAAGCAACGGGCTTCATTTTGATTGTTTGTTATGTTTGCAAAAAATCTTTTATTTAAAAAAGAAAGAAAAAACTCCCTACTCTTTAGTTCATCCTCTTCGCAGAAAGGGAAAAGTCAAATCAATGGAAATATCTTACATGGAAAATGCAGTTAAGAAGCGCATTATGCAAAAAGCATAAATGTTGAACCTCGGAGCTTGTATAAATGTTGAACCTCAGAGCTTGTTGTGAGTTTCAATACAGACTAAAGCTTGACACAAAATAATGGTGAAGGAAATTTAATCTTGGTCCAAAGGATTTTCTGGAAGCGACAATTATAGTTTTTCACACACAAGTTGCAGCTGTATTTGAATGAACTGAAAATTTTGTTATATAATCCAAAGGGAAACATTATAACTGGGTTTATGGACCTTTTTCTGCCACATTGTAGAATGCAGTCATTATTAGTAGTATTATGGCAATGACAGGAATAACAGTATAACTGCATTTGAATGAACTGATAAATCTAGTATACGATACAGAGGGAAACATTATAACTGGGTTTACGGACCTTTTTCTGCCACACTGTAGAATTCACGGTCATCATTAGTAATATTATGGCAATGACAGGAATAAAAGATTAAGACAGGTGGTGGTGTATGGGCATAGCTTTACTAAAGCCAGTCAACATCTCATTGTTTCATTATTTAATAAAAAAATAGAAATATGGTACACCATATAGTATCACAAAATCACAAATCCATTTCAGAGCATTTAACTGAGTTCTTTTTTTTGTTTAACTCTGACTGCTGTCCAGGCACAGCAGGAGATGTCCGGTTGTTCTCAGACATCCCCAGATGGCAGACAGCCATTTCTGGACAGTTTGTTTTTTTGAGTGGGCTGGCACAGGGAGGGTAGGAGACAGACCAGGGATGTTTCCATGTCATCCCCGCATCCCCAAAACATCATGGGGATGGGGACAGCCAGAAAAACCCCAGGGACATGACCCCATGTATCATAGATTTGAACTTATGAACACTAATGACGAACAACAACCCAAACAGCATTATTTTTCACAAAACATTTAACTTTGAAAAGAAAACAAAAAAAGTAAACAGATGCCTGATAGAACTTGAAACTTCTAAAACAGAGGCAACATACAAGGTTGGCAGGTTGCAACTAAGTAGTCCACTTCAGGAAGGTGGCAAAGATCCATACCTTAATGGCAGGGATGAGTATTTGAACATTATTGTACAAAGGTTTGGAAATCTTTTGGTGAATCTGGTTTACAAGGTAGCTTGTTGAAGACTAATTTTCTTGGCCCGAGGTAGTCATCAATACTGTGTTGAACATTAGAAGCCTAATGTAGTGTCCATTTCTTCTCTTAAGAGATAATTTCATGTAATGTACAAAAGTAATTTTTGTGAAATATAATTGGGCTCTGTTTAGTTTTCAGTTCACTTTTAATGTGTTTCCTTTGCTGTTCAAATTCTTGGTTTTTGTTCTTAATAGAATAGATCTTAAAAAAATTCACTCTAGCTTTTGCTTGTTTTAGTTTCATATGTTTATTTGGATCACGAAACAGATAGAGTTGCATATATTCAGATTACATATCAAATTTGTAGCTTAGATTTCATGTTCTCACATTTTTAAGTATAGCATGTAGGCCCGGAAATGAAATGCAGATAAAAAGATTGACAAATGAATGGACAGGACATTAAACAACAGAAAAGTATTCAATAAAGCTCTTATCCATTCACGTAAAATGTACATATTTATCAAAATGAAATGACTATTTAGTTCATCTTCTAGATACTGTTTAGTATCTAAAGTATCTAAAAAAATATTAAATATTATCCTACTATACCGAGGATTATGTACAATAATGTTACACCCCCCAACTTAGTCCGTAGGGGTAGAGGTAAAACCATTGTTTGTGCTGTGCCTTGGGCAACTTGCTTATGGCACCTCATTTGCTTGATGTGAAGCTCCAGTCTTCTACAAAAGGTTTTGCCTAGGTGATAGCCTTGTTCACTTCTACAATTTTAGAATTTTGAAGAACCAAGCTATTGAAACTTGTTTTCTCAAATTGAGTCAGTTGTCCATGATCTTATATCTCATATTGATAGAATTCCACACCCATTTGTTGTGAAATTTGTGAATTCACAACCATTTTCTATTCTGAGCGATGAATAAATTTACGAAAGAAGACTGTTATACTTCTGTCTCTATCACTTCTATCTCCAAAGAATGTGAAAATTGGAGAACTCGTGTTGATTGTGCACATGGGTAACCCAAAAGTGTGTTGCAGCTATATGGTGTGGCCTGAAAATTGGATAACCTAAGCTAAATACACCCATGAGTAACCCAAAGAAGTGTTGAAGCATGCACTGAATGACCTTACTTTCTATCAAGTTGAAAATGTGAAACACTTGTCATCCACAATGCTCACAAATGCAAACACATGTCGACACATAAAAAGCTGCTCCTGTGGCAGAAAAAACTGCATTGAAAATGAAGGCAAGATCATCCTAAGCTAAATGCACCCATGAGTAACCCAAAAATGTGTTGAAGCGTGCACTGAATGACCTTACTTTCAGTTGAAAATGTGAAACATTTGCCATCCACAATGCTCACAAATGAAGACATGTGTAACACATAAAAAGCTGCTCCTGTGGGAGAAAAAACTGCATTGAAAATGAAGGCATATGATGATCTTGCTCCATGCATAGTTATCAAAAACCAAAATGAAATTCGCAATCTCAGGTGTTTAGGTGCTAAGCTGAACAATACTAGTTAAGAATCAAGATGTTGTGATAAGCAGCAATATGCTGCAATGACAAATCCTCAGTGGACAATGTGAGAAATCTCCAAGTGCCATGCTTAAAGAACTTGAAATCTAAATCATAGTGTCCCCCCCCCCCGTTAAGATGAGAATGGAGAGCTGCTACAAAGCCCCCCTTAGAAAGAGGACAACACATATGAACCAGTTTATAGATATCCACTACTCAATGACACCCACTCAGGTTTTCATCATGAGTCTCCATTAAGCTGCCATTTCGGGTTTTCAACTGAATAGGAAGAGTTTGTAAGCTGCCTTTTCGGGTTTTCAACTTGCAAATCAAATGCAAAAGTATAATCAACATGAGGCAATATCCATAGCCTCAAATAATTTGTACTTAACTGCATATCTAGCAGGCTCAACATGCTCATTGTCAATATCCCAATCAGAATGGCAAATTATAGGTACCCTTTGTGGGAATTAAGTGCAGCTCTACAATTTTCTTCATAGATTGTCTCTTAATAGTACAAGTATCAATAGCATTTGCAATGCTAAGCTCATCATCAACTCGGTTGACAACAACATCTGCATCATGAGTAGACAAGCTCAAACTTTCAATGCTCAACAGTAAATGTAATGATGAGTTTATTAATCAACTAAATCAAAAACTGTCAACAACATCTACATCAAGAGTAGACAGGCTATCATATAAACTGTTGGAATGGTCTCTCCTATAGGATTTCGACAATAGACGAGCCTTAGTTTGCCATCTAGAGTGATCTATCCATCCAAAATGCATGTGTCTCATCGATTTGGTAGGTAGATCTCTAACATGATAATGTTTTGGAAAATGTATGTTGACCACATGGTAGACAAGGATGTAGATCAAAACAATCATAAGAGGTATATATTCGACGTCCACAATGGCAACATGTTTGGACTTAATGGGTTTTAGTGCAAACTGATTTTGACTGACTTGACAACTTGTAAATTTTATAGGGCTGACCAACAAGTGAAGACTCAACTTGACTATTGTTCTCAATACCTCCAAACACAAATTTGATAGGCTTGGAATATTAAGGTATATAAAGATTCATGACACCTACATGCCCTAGACCAATACAATATTTGTTGGGTTTTATCATCTCCCAAACTTGCATAGCAGGTGGAGATTCAACAACACGAGAAGTAACCGGTATTGTATCCATGATGGGTTTCAATACACATTTTTTTATTTAGACACAGCATCATTGTTTTGTGACATAGGAAGGGGCTTAATGCTTTACTTCAAGAACGTTTTGTCTTTACCAGCCTTTTGAGTTGAGTTGCTTGGAGAAGGAACATCATTGTTGACATCTTTCTTTTTTGCTAAGACATTGGGTGTTTGATCTTGCAACCTATTAATCTTGCCACAACATCTTGTATCAATTGCAAAACAGCATAAACAGAGTCTTGTACTAACACTAGCATTCAAATATTATTTCTACTTTTTGTTGGTTACTGATGTTAATTTGCAAGGATAGCATGCCATTGGTGTATAATGTAAACATGATTACAAATACTACACACAAATCTGAGTCAAGTTCCACCAATAATGCTCAGAGACAATACAATTCACAACACCTTATAATTTTGCTATCAAAGACAGATGGATTGGTTCCTTATTACTCCAAAAGGTTTCCTTTTCTATATATCGTCAAACCAATTTACCAGACCTCTCAATATGCTCGCTCTTCCAATATACCCGTCCATAAGGGAAATGGACATTAAAGCATGTTAGAGTAGAGAGGTATGTAGCACTTAGGCAGCCCATGAAAAGGATTCATCTTATCAATGACACTTGCTTAAAAAGAAATCAGAATTACTTCTTGTCAAGATCTACATCTTAGATAGCAATGAAGCTTGATATGCTTACCCTTCTGAAATACTCATCGGTATAGGAAATGGACATTAAGCATGTGAGAGTAGAGAAGTGTGTGGCACTTAGGCAGCCCATGAAAAGGTCCTATCAACGAAACCTATTTAGAAAGAAATTAGAATTACTTCTTAGAATTTACATCTTACAATACCAACAAAGGGTAACAAAGGGAAATGGAAAATAAAAATGTTCTTATTTCTCCCCAGCAATTTATAGGGACTAAGCCATAGACATCATTGTTGCAGCCATGTAAGGTGTTAGATGCAATAATGCAATTGTAATGGATTGACCTGTAAACGTGAACCAAAGACATCATGGATACTAAATGTTGTGATTTGTTTTGGTTTGCAAAATTTGTTTTTATTTTTGGACTTTTGATTGCACCAAAAAATTTAAAAAATCAACTTTTTGCTTGAAATATCCCCCTTTATAAAATATGCTAAAATTGGTATAATGACCTCCACTAAATGGCCTTCTAAAATGATTTCTTCCCGAGGTTTTAATTAGAAAACCATACTATATGAAGAGACCCCTATGTGCATCCATACTTTATGACTATATTAAAAAACATCCCCAATTTTAAAGCACCTGATTTAGAACTTCACCATACTAAAGAAAATAGATCACACATTGATTTTTAAACAAATGCTCAAATAAAATTCTAGGCTCAACCTAAAAACCAATTGTTTGAAAACCCTAAATAAAAAATCACATTGAAAGATATACCATGGCAGCAGAGGTATTTGTGAGCCATCATCATGTATGGCAAATGGTTGCATAGAGGCGGCTATGGTGGTGCTATTACATTCATTGGTGTATTTTTTGGGAGTGGCAAAAACAATTATTGCTGAGTTTCTGGATTGTAACTGTGTGAAATTTTTTTGCATCAACATTTCGGATCATACTCCATGATCCATCATCAAGATGCTGAGCCAAGAGAGCAAGAAAGTGAAAAATAGAAGCAGACTTGGATGGATAAAAAGGAGGGGCTAGAGAAGGAGAGAGAGAGGGTCAAGAGAAGGTCAAGCCCAGAACCCAAGAAGACTAATTAAAGAATTAAAATATTTAAATGGAATAGAATAAAACATAAAAACTATAACAATAAAATTGAACACAACAAGAAGAAAAAGAAAAAAGAGCAAATATGATAACACACACTATAGAATAATAAATATTCTAATACATTAAAGAAATAATCAATAATATATAATAACATTTAAAAAACTACAAAAAATATAATAACTAAATAAAACAAGAAGAAAAAATCAAGGACAAAAAAGGCTAAGAGGAACACAAATAAGAACAAAAAGAATGAAAGAAGAAGTGAGTAAACACTAACTAGATAAATAAATAAAGAAGCAATAAGATAGAAAAAATTCTAAAATAAAAGCATGGAACCTTGACAAAAGAAAAAAATATGGGGACAAGACACAAAATAATGAAAGAAAACAAAAAAGAATAAGGATAAAAAGAAAAGAGAATAAGGAGAAGGATAAATAAACACTAAAAAACCAAAACCTACAAAGACAAAACCAACAAAAACAAACCAAATAACCAAAAATGAATTAAGAACAAAAAGGCAAAGAATACAAAAAAAAGATTTTTAATCTTAAAAAAGATACAACAATATTAATACAATTCAACTAATTAAATAAATACAAAAAGCAAACAAAGAAAAAATAAAATGAAAAAGAATCAAAAAAGATAATTAACAATAGGAAGAAAAAGAACTCTAAACAATAGAGAGAATTCAAAAAATGAAGGACTAAAATAAAATAAAAAGTAGAATATTAGAATAACGAAAATGCCACTAGAAAAAGATACTTGAAAATTAACAAAAAATTTAAGAAATCCTCAAGAAAAAACTTAAAATAAAAGAACCCACAAGGAAAAAATTCTAAAAAATATAGAAGAATATTTTTTTTCCAAAATTAGGGGTTCACCCCGCAGTGTGATGGTAAAGTCGCAAGCCCTGTTGATAGGGTGTCGCAAGTTCAACTCTCCCTCCCATTTGCACGAGGAACGATGCAAACTCTCTACTGGTAGTTGCTCAAGGACGAGAAGGCGGATGTAGTCCCAATCAACGGTGGTGTTCAGGCCGCGGGCCCCGCAGCAAGAGTATGGTACAGGCGCTAGGTGTAGGTAGTGGTTACGGCACAAGGTGCATTGGGGAGTGGAGCCAACTGGAGGGAGGATTGGAGAGATAAGATGTGATTCGGGGAGTGATAAGGCAGTGGAGCGATAAGGGGTGTTAGGAGGGATAAGGTGACGGAGTGATAAGGTGTGGATTAAAAAAGGTGGTCCCGCTCAACGCACTTGAGAGATAAGAAGCTGGAGGGATAAGGAGATTGATTTGGAGTGATAAGGTGGAGGCGCTTGAGCTTGGAGTAATAAGGAGAGCAAGGAAGAAGTAGAGAGACAAGAGGAAGGAAGGAAGGAAAAAGGAGACAACAGCAGAAGGCAAATCAAGGAGGTGTTAATAACTCGGCATGTCATCGAGATAGGGTCCCCCATTATGATGGGGGCAGATGGAGGAGATATGGAGGAGAGATGACGGGGATGAGGTCCCCCAAATGTGGCCTCATTGGTTCATAGCTCCAGTCAAAAACTAAAAAAAAAAATTCCAAAATTAGAAAAAATAAAGAAGGAAAAAGACACTAGAAAATTAACAAAAAAGACAAGAAAAAACTTAAAATAAAAGAGCCAACAAAGAGAAAATTCTAAAAAATATAGAAGAAAAAATGAAAAAACGAAATACAAACAACAAAGAGAGAACTCAAAAAAATTAACAGGAAGAAACAAATACCAAAAAATAGAGAATTCAAAAAGGAAGGAATATTATAATATAGAAGAAAACTAGAATAAGGGAAAAAGACACAAGAAAAATTAACAAAAAATACAAGAATTCATGAAAAAACTTATTAAAACAAAAAGCAAAAAAAGGATGGATTATAATAAGTAAGATAGAAGAGAGGAGAAATAAAGAAATACAAAAAATGAAAGAAGATAGAAATATAAAGACTTACAAGGGGAATAAAAAGAGAGAATAAGGAGAAGAAGCCACGAAAAGAAGGAATAGAAAGAGAAAGGACCGATGACAAAAGGAAGGGGGAATCTGGTGGTTAAGGGAGGGGGACCACTAAGGTGATTTAAAAGGGGTTTCCACGAGAAACTAAGACTCCAACCTTCATCTCGGTTGAGGTTAGAGGGGCGATTATTGATTTCAATTGCCTCCCTGAGATTCCTCTTGAAGAAATTGTCTTCCTTGACAAGGACTTTGGTATTTTCTAAGGCAATGTGACGCTTGGTCTTGGACGAGTGTTCTGCCAAGGCCGACTTTAAGATGCGATCATGTCTAATGTCGGCACTATGTTCTTTGATTCTGGTGTTGATGGAGTGACCAGTTTCCCCGATGTAAGGGATGTCGCACGAACACATTATTTTGTAAACACCCACACTAAGGAGAAGGTCTTGGGGGTTTTTAGGGGAGGGGATATGATTCCGCAAAGTGGAGAAAGGTTTGAAAGTACAATTAAGAACCTTTTTGAGGAGGATTTTGGCGATTTTGTTGGAAACACCCTCTACATAGGGAAGGGTAGCTAAGGGGAGGGGAGGAGAGACCTTGGGTTGGAGGGTGAGCCCAGCTTTGGCTTGATTAAAGGCTTTGGTGATTTGCTTCCTTTTGTAGCCATTTAATGAGAAAACCTAAGAGAGATGGGCTAATTCTTGATCAATGTGCTCATCAGCAAGAACATTTCTTTCGTTTTAAAAAAGCGATTTGGGGGGCTATGGCAAGATATCATTAGCAATGGGCAGCTACGGGTTTGCATTAGCCTTCTCAACTCTTTTGAGGAGGTCGAGAATATATTTGCGATTGGATTTCCTAGTGATGTGAAGGAAAGAGAGCTCCAAAACCATTTTTGCACCAAACACAAACAACTTTGACCATAGTCAACAAATGCAAACTGGTGGAGACTACAATCCTATAGCTTAGCCTGCTTAAGGCACTTTTGTTCCTTAATGTGCATCACTAGTATCTTTTGGTCATAATTCAAAATAATGCGAAGCAGCAATAGGGAGTATCCGCAGGAGATATGTGTACCACAGATTGCAATAGTTTTGGTGTTGCTACATCTTCTCCAAATACTTTGCTGACGCCATCTTAATCTTAATCTTCATATTCAAAAGTCATGTCATCTTGAGTCCTTCCAAGCATATGGCAACACCAACTTTGAGTAAAAAAGGGTTCAGAAAACAAGGAGATAAGCAGAATCGAGGGCAAGTAGAGACAAACTCAATGCACAAAAAAACCTACTCTGATATCAATTTAGGCCCAGAAATGAAATGCAAATGAAAAGATTGATAAATGAAATGGACAGGATAGAAAAGTATTCAATGAAGCAATTATTCCATTCATGTAAAGTGTACATATTTATCAAGATGAAATGACTATTCAATTCATCTTCTAGTGTATCTAGGAAATATAAAATATAAAATATTATCCTACAACACCTGGTATTATGTAAAATAGTGTTACACATTAATCCTGTCTAGAATGACAAATCCTAGGAATATAATCATGGTATCAAAGTCATCAATTAAATCTTGGTGCAGAAATTCAGAAGAAAAATACAAATTTTGAATCACATTAGTTATATCTGAGCATTTTCTTGGCCTCATGGGATAAGCCTTAGCAATGGCAAATTTCTTCCAGCCATGAATCTACTAAGCCCTATTGATCAATATACAAGATTATTAAGAACTTTTGAAGAAAAATCTTCTTAAAAAACTTTCCTTTTCATAATAAGTCAACCTTTACAACAAGAATCCAAATTGTTGCTTCATGAAATTTGGAGCTTCTAAAGTACAGGCTACAAGAAAAGACGTAAATAGTCTCACTTCATTGAGTTGTTGCTTATTAGTAGAGAACAAGACCTTAATGACAGGGATAAGACTTATATAGACACACTTGTAAAAAAAATTGGAGATCAAGATAGTATGTCAGAGACTAATTTCTTGGCCTTATTTATCACAAACAATGTGTTCAAGATTTTGCACTCAGCCAGAATCTATAACTTCCATGAGAAAATGCTATTATTATTTATATACAGTCGAAGTAGTTTTTTCTCCAATACAACACAGTTCTATTTAGTTGTGCAATTTTCTAGCATCTTTCCTTTTCTGCTCAAATTTCAAATTCCAGTCTTAGTACAGTCACTTGGAGACATAAGGATGAGTGTGGGCATGACATTTAGATCAGGGTACAAGAGTATATGATACAGTGTGCAGATATATTATATATAATATAATCACCAAAAGATGTGGGTATAGGGACAGGGACACAACAGTCCTCATAGCTATATTGGAGTTTCCTGGTGACTGTCTTATATTTTTATTCAGCTTTTGTCTTGTTTTAGTTTCAGATTCTAAGCTCAGATCTCAAATTTTAATAGTCTATGACTATCTACAAAGCTCTTTACGAGCTATAGCAGCAGATTCTTGTGGGAACATGAGTAGTATGAAAATTGGTTCATAAGCTCAGATCTTTTGTCCAGATTTCTTGTTGCACCAATGTTATTGAAGCATTTTCTTGGCCTGGTGGGAGAAGACCAGGTAATAGCAAGTTGCTTCAAAGGATTGGATCCTAATAAACCATCATTGACCACCATTTGGCTCATATCTTTTAAGAAGTGTTTTTTTTAAGAATATGATGAACCTTATGAAGGTAGACCCTTTGGCAGCATGTCGAAAGACTGATAGATAAGCCATATAAACCTGATAACTACAGAAAGCCTTCAAGTGAAACATGAGGACAATACAAACCGCTCAATTGCTATAAAAAAAAATTGAGCTGGTTGAAGAAATTTAATTCTCAAAACTGACAGTTGAATTCTTTCAATTCGTTCTTGGGTTGACAAAAAACTAGTAATAGCTCTTCTCGTCTTTCTGTCGTAGAAGCAACAGCTCAAAGTTTTATGGAGTATTATCAATTCCAATAAGATACAATATTATGAAATCACGAGACATATTATCTATTTTAAAAATTGACTGTGAATGGTAGATTATCCTTGTATTAAATTAATTCCCTGCATTGGGACCTTGTGCTGCATTAATGAAAATCTGAAGACATCAAGCTATGGCTGGGAAGTAACCCCAGTGTTGAAGAGTAGAAAAATCTAACCATTGGCCGTTTACCTTCAAAATTAACATTTTCTGTTAAACCCAATTTTGATTATTACTATAAGTTTTCTTTTCCACGAAATTCTAGATGCAATGCTGCATTCAACAATTGTTTTTTTCACTTAAACTACAAACTTTTATGTGGCTACTCATGAAAGAAATATTGCTGCATATTATCCCCCCTTAATGGGATAACAATAAAAGAGTATTGAGATAAGCAGCTTCATGAACTCCTACAGCAGATTTTTAAAGCTTAATTTTGATGATCCTTCAAGGGGCAATCCAGGGCTGGCTGCTTCTGGGGCCTTGGTCTGATCCCCTTTGGAGCAGTTCATTAGATGTGGATTTTTACTGCTTAATGAAGCTGAGGGTGAAGCTTTGCTTGAAGGTATCAAGATTGTGGCCTCGGAATTGTAGGAAATCAATCATTTGAGGGGGAATTCCCAGGTGATTATTGTAGACTAGAAACTTAATAATGTTCTTTAGGTGGCATGCCATCTTTGTGAATATTTCAAGGAAGTGATCTTCCTTCATTGCTTTCAAGAGAGCAATAAGGTGGCAGATCTTTTGGCTGATGCAGGCATCAATCAGCTCCCCTTTCCTGCCAAAATTAGTGATAACTCCGAAGGACAGGAGAGTCTCCTTCTTATTCTTTCTGTGAACATTTCCTTCCCTTCAAGCAAAGTGTATACTATATCTCCATTCCACTCCTTAGGAAAGGGTTTAATTTTATTTTGAGCCAGCAGGGGAATACTTTTAGGACAGGACTGGAGAGAATATCACCTGTCCATAGGCATCACCATTACTCATTAAGGTCAAATTTGCCCCCACATGGATTCATTTAAGATTGGCTGATGACAGCTAGAATTTAGTGTGTCCCCATTCCAGCTGGTGCATGCAAACAGGTGTATATGGTGGTTGAAGATAGGTTTTATCCCCATTGTGTTTGGCTTTGTAGGATACATCTGTACAGGTATTTGTGGCATGCTTTCAAGCTTTGGCTCTCTCAAAGATGCAGCAGTGTGGATTTTCCTTCTGCAATTCTCATTGTAGTAGAGCTATCTCAGACTTACAGCTCTGGACATACTTTGTTATTCCTAATGTTGATACCCTTCAGTCTATTAAGCTTATCCTAGATGAGGGCAGGATTGGGAGTACCAGGGTTCTCAGAACCATGGCCTCCATTTTGGTCAATTTCAAGGATAAACTGGATACTTCCGCTTCTAATCTGGTGCTCAAAGAATGGAGCTTAAAAAGAGTTTTGCCTTCTGTAAACAATTCTAGTTTGTGCAGTAGATCAAAGGAAGATAGCACTGGTGCAGAAGAGGAACCAGTAAGAGGCTTGGCAGACTTGATTGGTTTATTCTAAGAAAGAGGAACTGACCAGGGCCTCCATTTTGGCCGATTTCAAGGATAAACATGATGCTCACAATCCTGATCTAGTGGTCAAATACTGGATATTAAAAAAAGTTCTAACTTTTGCAGACAATTTTAGTTTGTGCACTAGTTTGGAGGAAGATAACACTGGAACAAAAGAGGAACCAATCACAGATTTGTGGAGAAAATTGTAGCCCAGCATAAGGAGATTCAATCAGTTCGTTCTTAGAAAGAGAAACTGGTTTCCATTTTGTCAAGATCTTGCAGTGTATGTAGGTGGGCTGCAGATTATTCTCTGCGATTTGGTGTTTGGAGATTTTCAGTTTGTTCACTTCCTGCTGTTTCAAAAGATGGCTTGATCAGACTGAAAAAACTCTCATTTTTAGAGCCTGGTGTTAATATTGTTGACAGCACTGATGCTAAGGGAAGAGGAGAATGGGTGCTGTGTGAAATGTGTGCTCACTATAGAAGTTTCAGTGCCATCTGGCTAACCGCAGATTTGGCTAGGCCCCTATTTCTTCAGTTTAGGCACGTCCATTTGCATGGCTACTCCAGGGCATTGGATTTTGGTTTAGTGGCCTTTTTTGTCCTTTTGTGGGATCAAGGGCAGTTAGGCCCTGTTCTTGTCAATACAGGGTTTTTTGTATGGTCTGTAGTTGGCCATTAGAGGCTGTTATCAGTGTCCAGGTTTATCCAGCTATTGTATTTTGTATAGTTTATTTATTATCTTTTTAAGGGCGAGGACACCAATAGAATCCCTCAACTTATCATTCATAAAGGCAAAGCTGGATATTAGACCAAATAACAAAAACTTAAGGGTAGCCATAGAGCTTCACACATAATATTATTAGGCATAGCCTTAAGGCTTGCAAAAAATCAAAATCATCATTTCTGTTCTTGTTGAGTATAGACTAGCTATTTGCTGCTTTTAATTTTATGGTAAAAGTTTGACAATAATTGCTTGATAGCACCTGTATTATGTAATTATTTATACAACTACTTCATAATTTGGATGTAGGTGAAAGGATAGCCTCCCTGATGGTTTGGCGGTGATTTTGTTTCTCATATAAGTGGCAGATATTTTATGCAAAAAGAAATTATTTAATAGAAACAACAATAAAAAAAATGTGGGATGACTATTTATTATCATCATGTAGATTATGAAATACTAGTGCCTACCCTGATAGGAATATCCAGTGGGAGACCCATTTGCTTGAGGAAGTCATGACCAACTCTTTCCCAGTCTCTCTCTATGGTAAGAGTTCTTCCTATGCTGCCGTCCAATACCAAATCAGAACCAACCCACAGATAGAGTACGGTAGCAAACTCCAAATCTTCACAGGCCTTTCTTGGTGCTAGTAAAATGAAGAGTGCTCTATGATCAAGATCATTTGCATTAAAGACATCAAACATCTCCATATTGGGCAACTTGTACAAAACAGGACTCGTGCACTTATGGACATTCTCCTTCTCCCATCTAGTCATACAGGATGACTCATATTCCGAGGAAGCATTACAGAAATCTTTTTTAGGTAATGAAGCTTGGATGGTTGAATTCTGAAACTGCTTCTGTCCCCTGCATTTTTCATCATGCCAAACATCTTTATTTTGAGTAGGGTCATTGTCTTCCAGATTTTTCTCTTGTTTCTCTCCATTTAAATCATGAGGAATCTCATCAAATACTTTAAATCGAAAATCTGAAACTGGAATTGCCTTGTTGCCTTTTTCTTGAGGGATATCAGAACAAATCCAAGGTCCTCTTCGTATACCACTTGAAACTTTGATAAATGCTGGTATGTCTAGAGATGGTGAATTGTTTCCTCTACGTTGTGCTAAAGAGGAATGAGGACCCTTGGATAGAAATGAAACTGGCTTTGCAATAATCTCAGAGGGTGTGATGGTTCTGACAGAGGGTTCCCATAAATTTGAGACAGGAGACGGTGACTGAGATGACGAAAATGGGGACCAAACAGAAGAACTAGGTGATGGAGTAAATGAATGACTAGATGGTGAAGGGAAAGGTGAAGATGAAGGGAAAGGTGAAGGTGAAGGTGACGGAGACTTTGAATTAATTCTAGAATCTGAGTATATTGAGATAGGAGAAAGACAGGGAGAAAATGAAGATTTTACGGGATCTGGGGACAAAAGTTCTCTGTCCCCATGAGAAGTTTTGTCATCATTTTGTGCATCCAATTCTGAAGCAGCCGTGTTACCCATTGTTTTGGAGGCTGTTACAAGCTCCTTCACACTGCCAGAAACAAATTTGCGTCGCAATTTACCCCAGCCAGTTTCTCTTGATGGCAGATGCGTTTCAATTTCTGTTCCTGAGAATGAAAATGGAGGCACAACACCTCCTGCTATTGCTCTTCCAAAAAGCTCAAAATCTATATTATATGATTCTACCCTCTTGTCTCCAACACCAACTCCATGTGCTGCATCAACCTGATCTTTACCAGAACAAAATACTTCTAAATTATCTTCTGATGTATTACTCTCTGATTTGTCATGGTCATCTAATAAATGAGGGGCTTTTGAAAGAGCTTCTAAGAACTCATTATTTTCATGCCCTTCTTTTATGAGAACAATTGCACCCTGAGCTCTCTCATATTTTACAACTTGCAAAGCAGCAGCCTCAGCCATCCTTTCCATGACAGGATTGCAACTGTTTCCAATCCAGACATAAATTGCAGAAGGTATTTGTACAATAAAAGCACCTCTAGAATCCAATGCATCTGGACCAGGAGTATTGACTGATTTTGGAACCAAATGTAGGGGTGCATACGAAGAATGAGGGGCCATTCTGTACATCCGTAGCAAAGAGCTTGGACTCATTGGCGCAGCATGTACTCTCTTCTGGCACTGTGATAACTGGCTAGCAAAGCCTATGTTAGGATTTGTGATACCTCGGGCTGCTTTGACATACTGAAATGCATCTTCAAAGCTCTGACCTTTTCTCCACATGAGATATGCAATTACCAGGGAGGTTGATCGAGAAACTCCTTGGCAACAATGCACAAACACTCTCCCTCCTTGTTCTCTAACTTCTTCAAAATAATCAAACACATCATATAATATGCTTGTGATATCTTCACAGGGGCTGTCTTGCAACCACAGTGTCTTGTACGCTAAATCTGGCTTGAAATACTCTGGACAAACAAAACCCACACAATTTAGCACATGAGTTATACCATTCTGACGGAGAACCTCTCTATTTTTGGCAACTGCATCACTGCCCAGATAGACGTGCTCAGCAACCCTTGAACATTCCTTATCAAAGAATGCAATTTTATCCCTTTTTAGCTTTAACTCTGTTGGCTCAACATTCCTTTGAACTGATCCTAAGTCAATCGTGATGTCTGGACCATTTAGTAACTTCCCAGAATCTCTTCTACCCCTAGGTGTTGTACAATATGGCCATTCTCCAATGTCATCAGATCCTGCTTCAGGCCATTCTTCCAAACATCTCCTTGTGATTGAAAGAGGCTGCAAAGGTGGTAGACACGACCTGGCCTTGATACTCTGCTGTGACCGGGGTGTGAGTGGAATGCAGGGTCCTTGCAATGTAGTTGATGTCCCTTCTGCAATCTGCCCAGATGGATGGATACTACCACAATTTAAGGGATCTAGTGTTACACGTGCAGAACGAGAGGAGGACCACGAAGCAGATCTCCAAAATTTCTTAGGATATTGGCAATCTCTGTTACCATCCCCACCTGAATCTTCCTCCCCCATGACACTCTCTTCCATGGAATACAAAAATAACTTACTTGCTCTATTTTATATCCAATGAGCATTCAGTAGACTTTGAGCCCAGTCCTGACCAGGTATAACAAACCCTCTTGCAGGGCTGTAGAGGTGAAACTATTGGGCTTTTACTGTTTGCAGGGCTGAGACAATTCCTTCGGCAATTAGCTGTAATCCCCAACTTCCTCCTAGTGATGTGTATTCCATACTGGAGAATTTCTCCACAGCTGCACTTAGACTTAGGTGTCTTACCAAGTATTGGCTTGCCTTTGAGTCCTATACCTCACCGGGTCAAAATCAAATTTCTTTTTCACATCACACACATAAAGCTTCTCAATTGCAGCAACTGTAATGAATTGAAACTCCTGTGCAATAATTTTTCTGAATAATCAATCTGAAAGGCAAGAAAATGACCCAACCAGGAATTTTTACCTTGAACAAACATATCCTCAAGAGATTTAGATGGGTTTTCCATCATCCTGCAAACACGAACCAAATTTCACCATCATTGTCAAAATAAGATAAAATACTATCTGTGCTAGATGCATCACATCATTTAAGAAGGTGCAGAGCCTACAACGGACTTCCTCTTTGAAAAAGATACTAAAGTCAGAATCTGCATCATATTTTTATAAATGAGCAGTGAACATCTAAAGACAAATATGAATTTTCTTCATTTTGGGGAACATAAAATTGGTATGTTCATCAATGCATCCGCATGCAAACTTGGCATTTTGAGAAACTGCAAAACTTCAAGCATGGTCAATTCATCTAATAGTGGCAGTGGTATGTTCTAAACAAATAAAGGTTAAAACCTCCACTTAAAAGAGGCTGCAAAGTTGAATGAAAGAAAGTGTCTTACCAAAAACCCAGATTGATTTTGTACCCAATTACATTTTACAAGTAAAACAACAACAATTTTGAGATTTTCCATTTGGGAAACAGTATATTTTTTGTTTTTCTGATCCAAAACCTATGACAAACATTTTCCCATCGGGCAACAGCATCTTTTTTTCATTTTTCATGACAGACAATTTTCCTTTTGGGGAATTGTAGCTTTTTCCTATTTCAAAACACAAGTCTCCTGTCTGGGAAACTGCACCCTTTTCATTTTTCCTATCCAAGACTTGGTAAGAAAACTCAAATTTTTCAAAGTTCAAAGAGAAGAATGAAATGGTTACTATTTCTAGAATAAGACTGAATCAGTTCATATTTTCCAAGAAGAGGATTGAGATTCCCAAATCAAAATTAGCAAATTTCCATGAGATACCAGCAGACTATTCATTCATAAGATCCTGCAAGTCAAGCCAAAATTAATTACACAATCTCTGTCCTAGAATCAGAAGATATTGCTTGCAGGTGAAAAAAACAGAAAATGTAAAACTTCTATATTAAACAGTCAATTCCATTTCAAAAAAAAAAAACTGTCAGAAATGAATTGTCCAGTTTTCATTGAAAGAATTCGGAAACCAAAATTTTCAGATAAAGGCATAAATCCAAAGCACAGAAGGCCTTCCAAGTTCAAATATTCATTAAAAAAGATTTTGCAAGTTTTTAAAATCAGTTCAAAATATTTGTGCAGGTTAAACCAAAATTAGTCTTACAACATCTGCACTAAATTTCCAGACTAATACTCCAAATTGTTACAGAAAGAAACATTTTATTTTTTCTTAACGGACAGTAACTGTAAAATATGACACGAAACCTCTCAATAAATGAATGAATTGATGAGGTTACATACCTAAATCGAAGGCATATAAGATTTCCCAGGCTTATTTACTGAATTCATGAAACAAAGCAGTTAAACAAATTTCTGAGCAGGCAAATTTTCAGAGCCATATACCGAAATACAAAGCACCTAAAATAAATTGTAAACCGTTCAAACCATTGATTCAAGGCTTCTAAAGCGCAAGCTTTGCAAACTGAATGAATGAATGTAAGAAAGCTTTGATAAAGCTAGCTTAAAATACCTGCTGGGTAGCTTTCTTTATATGTTAAAAACCTGAAATTGTTTCTTTGCAAAGAGGAAAAATTTCATGCCCAAAACGAACCGTAAATTTCAGGAAAAGATATTTTATGTGGAAAGACAGGCCGAGTGTGCAGGTAAAGAGCCGTAATTTTTATGGAAAAGTCTTTCCACACAAAGAATATCGAAAATAAACGTATGAAACGAACCGGAAATTCTCGGGAAATTGAGCTTTCACAAGCTGTAGCACATATGGAAAAAGAAATTCTCTATGAACAAAAGAAGGCAATATACGGAAGAAAAGAACCTGATATTTTCATAAAATTGGGAGCCTACATAGCTGAAAGGAACATACATAAGTAATTCTCGGCTAGAAAAAAATCCTATAAAAAGCTAATAGACGCTAAATCCAAGACGTACCGTAAGTTTTCGAAAACCTTACCTTTAACAACCAAACTTGTAGGTAAAAAAAAAAAATCGGAATTCTTTTGGAAAAATCTCTCCAACACAGAGAACAATAAAATAGATGCATAAGACGGACAATAAATTTTTGGAAAATTTTGCTGAAACAGCATAACTTGTAGGGAAAAAAATCCGGAATATATTTGGAAAAATCTCTCTAACACAGAGAACAACAAATTAGATGCATAAGACGAACCGTAAATTTTCGGAAACTTTAGCTGAAACAGCATCGACAACTATTTTTTTCTTTTTGGAGAGCTGTAATTTTCTTTTATGGATAAGCGTATTCTTTAAAAAATAACAGAGAAAGAGAGAGGGAGAAAAAGACGAAATGCTTGAAACGAACCGTAAATTTCCAGAAAATTTAGCTTTGACTAGCCGGAATGCTACAAATACGTATAGCATTTCTTCAAACGTCCTAAAAACGACTTCACACACTAAAATGCATGAATCGAGCAGCGCAATTATTCGCACAAAAATAATTTCTTTAAAAAGGAAAATAAATCCTTTTCTTTTTCCTCCTAAAAACTTGTGCGAAAGCAATATATAGGTTAACACCTCAATATTTCCGCCGCTTTTACTGAGTATTCTCTGCTCGATGGTCAAAACTAAAAATAAGGAAAAGAATCGTTTGAAAAACCTGCCTGACCAGAAATTTATGCCGTTTTCACCGCAATTCGAAATTCGAACCCTTGACCCGATCCGTAACGCACCTTTCGCTCAAAAATCCATTTCCAAAGCTTTCTGGATGAAATTATGGGGAGAATTTTTCAATGGGCTGTACAACCCTAGTTTAACCAAGGTGAAGGTTTAATTTGAGCCTGGGTTGAATGTGGGGTCAGGGAAGTCATATGGTCAATGCCGTGGATTGCATGCATCGGGCGTGACTTAAAAGCGATGGCTTCGCCGGCCGCCGGGAAATTTCGACGTTCGGTTGTATGGCAGCCGGCCGACCGCCGGGACTTTTGCCGACATGCGCACTTTGTTTTTGAGTCAAATGTACGTTAGTGGACCATGAATCCATTGATGGATATGACTGCAAACTTGCTAACAATAGAGGCTGTCCTAAGTCACTCACTCATAGCACCACTTGTTCTATCATTTAATTTTTTTAAAACAAAGTTAACAGTTTTAAAATATATATAATTATGAATATTTAAGTATATGAGTAGAGTGTAATAATAAATTTGTAAGTTTAGGTAGGGGTGAGGCGCTAATAGTTCGGCGGGGTCTTTTTGTTGTTATTGTACTTGTGGTTATTTGATTTAGTCTTGTAACATATCTACACTATATATTGTCAATAATTAGTCCACGTGTAAATCAACAAATCATCGAAAGTAATTTTATAAAATAAGGTTCTCATGTGAACAAGTATTGTTGTTATGTAGAAAAATACCTTTATGTATACAACTATTAGGATAACAATGTAAATGCAGTAGAGTACTTTATATTATATATTTGTCCTATTAATATATGAGGTGACCACGATAAATAAATACCTTGTATTTTATGATGAAAAATATGAAAGGTTTTCAAAAAGTTTTATGATCATTCAAAGTTGAATTTAAGTGTATTTTAAATTATAATGTGTTGTTTTTATAACAATAAATAGTAGTTTTGTGTTCAACTATTGGGTCATTTGTGTTGAATATAAAGGTATTGAGATCATTAAGATTGCATATAAGGTAAATTTAAAATGAGAACATGATATTTGTTCTAACAACAAATATATTTTTTGTTCAACTAGTAGGGATTTCATGATTGAGTTTTGGTTGAATCTTTCAAATTTTATGTATTAAGATCATTAAGATTGCATATAAGATAAATTTAAAACGAAAATATGATATTTGTTCTAACAACAAATGATATTTTTTTGTTCAACTAGAAGGGATTTCATGATTGAGTGTTGGTTGAATCTTTAAAAATTTATTTGACACTTCTCACAAGACATGCTAATGTGGCAAGTTGTGTGATGAGTCATAGCTCCAAACTTTAGTTATAGATAGATAAAAGGTCATTTTACATTTCTAAAAAAAATGGAGGTCCTACAAAATTCCACGCTACAAGCTCACAAAGTTATCCCACACGACTTCTAGCCCCTTTCTATACTAGGTGTTGAGTTTGGCAGTCACATGAAGCTTCTTGTTGTAGTGTGTCAACTAGGGTCACTTGTTTGGGTACTAAGTGTAGAATATGTAAGTCACGAGAATGAAGCCTCACATTTGGAAACTTACTAATTACAATCAATTATCCCATGAACTTTTTGTCAATAAAAAATATTTGTAGGTAAAAAAATTATTAATTTTCTATAAAATATGTATTTCATTACAAATAATTCAATTATTCCCACAGATAGATAGTGTAGAGAAAATAGAAAAGGAGAATGTATAACCAAATTTTGAATATTTTATTAATTGTTTATAAATTAACTCTATAATGTGTGCATATATAGTTTGTAAGGTATAGATTTTGTAAGAACTATAAATTTCATTACAAATAATTTAATGGATTCATCATTCCCATAGATAGGTAGTGTAAAAAAAATAGATAACAAAATTTGTTATGGTTTTTAATTGATTAAATAAATTAACTTTGTAATTAGTGCATCTATAATCTATAAGTGGTATAAATTTCATAAGAAATATAAATTTTGCTAAAAAAGTAATGGATTCATCAAAATATAAATTTTGCTAAAAAAAGTAATGGATTCATCATTGCCATAGATAGGTAGTATAGAAAAACTAGAGGCAAAGGACATATAACAATGTTTGCAATCTGGTTTTTAATTGTTTAATAAACTAATTTTTTAATATGTGCAGCTATATTTTATTGGTGATATAAATTGAATTTTGTTACGAATAATTCAATAGATTCATCATTCAGATAGGTAGTGTAGAAAAAAGCAGAGGAGGATGACATGTACAAGAGTTTTGTTTAATTAATTAACTTTATAATATACGCATCTATAAATTGTATTTGGTATATATTTTGTAAGAATTGTGAATTTTGCTACAAATAATTTAATAGACTCGTCATTCCCATAGGTTGATGTTGAAAAAACATAGAATGGGGCATGTAATCAAGTTCACAATAATTTTTAATTGTTTATGATTTAACTTTGTAATGTGTATATGTAATTTATAGCTGGTGATTTGAACTACGTCAGTCATGTCATCATGGATGGGTTCTTAATAGTAGATTGTTAGGAACAAATAGACAAGCATTAGCAAGGATTAAAAAATGGTTGAAGAAGAATGGGAGAGTCAAGAGTGAAACTAGAGAATTTTGGTTAATGTAAGAAGTTATTAATAGGGGTAAAACTAGAATTAGTGTGTGAATTTAAAGAAGGCATTACATGATGAATTGTGTTATAATTTCAATAGAATCAAGTAGAAGTGTGAAGTGTGTATTCCTCATTATCATCTATATTCTATAGATGCAGATTAATGAAATTGAAGCTTAGTTGATTATACATTTGAGCTTCATATTTTAGATTCATTCCTTGAATTCATTATGGTTGAGAGTTTTAAACTAACTCATTTAATGTGTTGAGTCATATATAATTGAAGTTATGTGAGTTGATCTCAGAAGTAGAAATAGGTATAATACCACTTTTAGTAATTGAGTTAAGCTTGGGATGGATAAATATGGAGTTAGAAAGGCTAGCTCAAATTGACAATAAAGAATTTCTAACCTTATTAAAATGATGAGAGTTGTATAAGCAAGATTGGAAGGTACAAAGACAACTCAACAAAGAAGAGTTACAATAAAAAAAAATGGGTGAAGAGGAGGAAACCCATAAAGATGACTTATAATACTCAAAGATAGATCTTAAACTAGAAGAAGCACATGTCCATGTCATAGATATAATTGGATGTAATCTAAAGATTGATGCCCATAAACTTTTTAGGAAGTTTGAATCTTAAGGATGTGATACAATGGATTAAAAATCTAAAGAAGTATTTTTATTATAAAGACAATTATTAAACTTGTAACCAAAGGATATGAGGTAAATTATTACAACGATTAGCTTAATAAACTAAAAATATTTGTAGATTATGTTAAAGATGACGAAAAGAAGATTGCTAGTTATAAGCACCTTAGAGTCCATCTTCAATGATATGGCATAGTTAAATTGTATTTCATAGAGGAAGAATATCAATGTGCTTTGAAGTTTGCAGAGGAAGCATATTAATGTGTTTTGAAGGATAAAATAAATAAATAAGGATATAGTAAAATGGAGGGAAAATAAATAGAGAATAATGTGAGAGGAAAAACAAGTAATGGGAAGGAAGGGATCAAGATCTTCTTAGTAGATCCAAAGAGGATTATTTAATTATTTTATGTTACTATGATGTTTATTGCAAAGGAATAAGCTTGTCTCAAAGTTTGTGGATTCTTGTTTCATTGACAATATAATATCTTGGCTTCAAAAGTGCCATAATAAATAACTAGATACATTGATTCATTCGATCTTAGATTTGATAAACCTTTCTTGTAGTCACAATAAATATGTTGTTGAAGTTTGACATTGTTTAATTTATTCCTTTCTCGATAGTTGTAAGTTCATGTATATCAAAATTAGGATCCATCCTATTGCCATATTGCAATTTGAACACTCTCATGGACTCCTCCCAAGAATCAACACTATTGTCTTGAAGGATTTTGTACCACTCTCTTGAACTCTCTTATAAAGAGTGCATGAACAACTTCATCATCACATCCTCCTAATCAATTTCATATTCATTGGTGACATTGATAAAGTGTTGCAAATGTTCTTATCCTATAACTACATTATTACCTTGAAATGTAGGCATCTTTCCTCTTCTTTCATTGGAATTGTATTTAGCTCATCAAGAATGCTAAAGAAATCCAATTTTGTGTATCTTTCCATTCATAAAGTTTGCCTTGCAAGATGGAATATTTGAGCTTGTCTTTGGAACATAGGCCTTGCATTAGTCATATTAACAAATGATTGTTTGTGTTGTTGATGTGGTAATAGATGATTTGGGATATCATATCCATACTTTTAGTTTCATGGTTAGAATTCTTGAGCCTTTATACAAGTGTGTTGAGTAAATTGATCTTGTTTCCTCTCTATATGTTCTTAAATCTCCTACTACCTTTTTCTAAGTTAGTCAAGTAGATCCAACTCATGATCAATGACCCTTTCTCTATTATCAATATCCAATGTGTAGGCTCAATAGCATCATGAAATTTATTCTCATGTTCAATCTCATTTGAATGTGACTAGGTAGGAGATGTAGAATTTGAACCAACAAGTTGGTCTCTATAATAGGACCATTCATACCAAGATCCTATCATACGTACGTTATAAGGAATGTCCATATTCCTTCTATCAATAAACATAGCATTCCTTTGCACATTGTAGTCATATTTAAATTATCAATTGAATCCTCAAAAGTATATTTGTATTAATCTCTCAAATCAATAAATACATTATTTATACCCAATGACCTACTTCTTGATCATGAGAGCATAGTCTAAATAACTTACCAACATTTTTAGCTTTCAATGTGTCTTGTTGTTTCCTTGCATGAGCTAATATATCTTAGGACTATCCTTTTAGATATTTTGACTACCTTCTTCTTTTTGTCTTCAAAACTTCAATTTTGATTTGATTCTAGGTCTAACTAAAGAAATATCACCACTCTTTACTTGGAAGAGAAATACTTCATTTATAAATAAAGTTCCATAAAATATGAATCAATATTTCATGTCCCCAACAATAGCACTACTGGCTTATTTTAGATTAGACTAAAATATTCCCATAAGGGTATTTCACAATATTTCAATGATTTTTTATCATAGTGAGGTCATATAATGTCTTTATAAATCCTTTTGAGTTTAGAATATTTTATGTGTATCCCTTTAGATTTTAAATGTAATACCTTTAGAGTGTCGGTCAGCAAGTTAATATTGTTTCCTAAAGACTCATGTACACATTGTTAGAGGGAATTTTTGGTTTGAAGGAGTCAAATGTTAGAATATTTTAGGTTTAGGTTACCTTGCTTCTCTATTCAAGACCATGTTGCAAGACCAAAGAGAAAGACATGGCACATTGTAGATAGGGTTTTCAAGATTATGTTGCATTCTAAAAGGAGAGATATATTTTAGCGTTCATTTACATCTCACCCAAGTCTCGAGGAGGGGCACGTTGCAGAGATCTAGAGGTGATTCATGGCATGTTGTAAGGGTTTTAAAGCATCATCCTTCATCCTTGGCATGTGGGACAACACTTGTTGTTTCATATTTCTACTTATGTTGTTTCCCACGTTGTTGAATCCACTTGTTTATATTCATATCATGACATGTATGTTATGCCTTGTGCAAGATTTCAACACGTGAGAGTTTTTCAAGAAGCCTGCATAGGGTTTTCAATTTGTAGAGTTACTTAAAGTTCTTGAATTAAGGAGGCTCTTGGCATAGATTAGGAGAGGATCCTTTAAAAACTTAATCTTTGCTAAGTAATATAAATACCTCTAGATGGTTTTCATGAAGGTTTGTTTACTCTTATGGGTTTGGAATAGCATAGAGGATGATAGTATTGCCATTGTGTCAAGATGTAGCAATCTAAAGGTTTTTTTAGGACATTGCTAGAAGTCTTTTTAGACCTAAATAGCTACAAAATCATATGAAGACCCTATGATAACCTTGTAAAGACCATATAGTTTCAGTCATGTCATGAAATCAATTTCATTGCATAGTAGATTATTCATTAGATGAACAATTCATGTCATAACAATCCACAAAATATTGTATCAAATAGATTGTCAAACCCTAGCACCCATCAAACCCTAACAAAGATATCTATACATTTTTAGGAAAAATGACAATAATGTCACAAGATAGTAGGGGTGCAGGTTTATGGTAAGAAAGAAAGAAGAAAATAGTGAAAATCAAAGGGTTGGCTCACTAATAACAACGGTTTCAAGGATGACAATCATTATAATTAACATACATGATGAATTTATGACAAACATGAGAAAGGGATAGTGGTAAGGCAGTCCACAATGCATGACATAATAGTCAACATGAAAATTCATAATTCATAGACAATAAGTGATATTCCTTCAAAAGGAAATCAACAATGAAAAGGAGTTAGTTGTAGTCATTAGAAGAGTTTTTTGGAAGGAAAGAGACATATATAAGAATAATCCTTGAATGGGTAAATTTAAAATTAGTAGTAGGATAGTCATAATGATAGGTTTGTGATGATAGAGAAAGGGTAGTATTCCATAAATGATGTAAGTTCATGATGACATTCCTCACAAAGTGGTGTGATAATGCTAATACACTTGAAGATTGTTGCATTGAATGAAATAAATAGAGTAGTCTACAAGCCTGTTAGGAAAGACTAAAATAAATAAGAAAACAAGAATCAAGGAAATAATTGATGAGAAGATAGTCCATGGAAAGATAGTAAACATGTTGTGATAAGAGGCTAATACACCTATTGATGGTCCAGTCATGACATTGAGTCTAATATCAAACCACAAATGGCAGTCCATGAAAGGGAAACATGGAAAGACGTGATGAGCATAGTATAGTTAGATTGAATGTATATAATGTGATAAAGGTTTGTCTTGCCCATGAAGGACAGTGACAACCTATGCAATAAGCCTTCAAAATGGGTAGTAACGAGGGGGTAGTATACAATATAGCCACCATGTGACAGTGAGCATCAAGCTAGACACTTGTATTTAACAAAATCAAGCAATAAATAACTATCCATCACCTAGAGAAATAAACCTTGAGAAGATCCTAAAAATAAATTGAAGGTTCATGATAGTGAATATCATCATAAAATGTAGAGATGAAGCACAATTCATAGTGGTGTATATTATGATGAGGTATATGATAGTGACATTGAAAAAATAGCATGATAGTTGAAAAGATATAAATGATAGTCAAAGATCAATAGGCAACATGGTGTTAGGTTTTATATGAAATTAAATTCAACATGTGCATGGGGGAAACTTATAAAATATGCCAATTCAAGATACTAAAGGCTTACAAACCATAGTTAGAATAGGACAGTCAACAATTATTTCATGAGATAAGTAACAATGAACAACCATGATGAAAAAGACAATAAATAGGTGATGACATAGATGTTGAAAGGAGACCACTCTATAGACCTATAAATGTCGACATCAAATAATGCACTAAGTAAAGAACCTCAAGGATAACTCAAAGGATGATATGACAATGTTCATTGAGTGTTATAATGACAACCTAAAATACATGTGAATGATCTAATATGCTTGTAGGTGAAAGTTTGACAAATGTTTTATAGTGACACAAGGAAAAGTTGCATAGCCTATAACAGAGTTCACTCAAAGAATGTTTCACAAAACTACTGAGGACAATCCATGAGAGGTTGCCTATAGATGGAAAAATATCCTTAAGGGCAATCTATGAAAGATAATAAAGAATAAGTGTGATAGTGCATATAAAGAGATAATAACCTATTCAACCTTTGAAAATGTATTGGAGAAGCCTTATCCTACACCCTTCAAGCAATCTCAACCACTTTAAACTCCTTGCTCACATAACCTATCATCTTTCAAATGAGGTTACGGTAGTGGGATGAGATGAAGTAGTTTTGAACAAGTCGTAAGCATCTAGGAGGTAGTTTGACTAATCTTCCACCTATCTAGGAGGGTGGAGACATCAGTTACAAGCATCTAGGTGGATCAAGGAGGAGATATAGGAGAAAACAGTTGAATAAGTTAGCTTTCCTTCCCTTCATCGCCCAATTGGAACCTTTTTGAGAGTTTTCAAAGGAGTCAAACAAGGGAAGTCATTTAATAGTCTTAAGTATGCCCTATTTTCTCTCCAATGTTGGATTGAGAAATAGGACTTGACTAGCCTAGAGATTAGTCAGTTCTTTCTAGTTTTTTACTAAGTATTATAACTCAACAACTCAGTTGCATCAAGAACAACATTGTAAAGACTCACTTTTTCAAGAGACTTGTACCAATTTTGGATACCTTTTTCATCAATAAAAGAAAGTATTTTTCCTTCTCAAATACATATTTTAATGTGAAATTATAAATGATTGATATAGTTTTGTGATTGTAGATCAACAATCCTAGATTTCATGCCTTATTTTCCAAGACACCTTTATGTGGAAATATATATTTTATGTAGGTCATAGTTTATGTTATCATTTTATTCAACTCTTAGTTGTGAAAAACATATGATTTCCTTCTAAAATTATCAAAAAATTCAACTTTCCTATAAAATATTGATGCATAAGTATGTCAAAATATGGGTTTTGCACAAATTAGCTTGGTTATTGAATAAATTATGTGTATAAACAATAGTATAAGCCATAAAAAATTTTGGTGTACCACCTCCTTTAGGTTATAAATTTCATTTTGAAGTCATTTTCTTTTCCTTTTTCCTAGCAAGCACTAGTAGTATAGATAATTTTAGGTGATAAACCAAGGGAACCAATCCTCTTTGGAGATTCGTCTTGATCTATAAGAAACCCATAGGCCTCAAGATGTTTCCATGTTAACAACTAAGGAGAGATTCAACATATCACTCTCTCTAGGGTGCACTTGATATTTATAACAAACACTATTTTGTTGGGTCATGAAATCATAGCTCTCTAATCCTAGAATATCAATATATCTTCAAGGCTAGAGATTTGTCTTTTTGAATATATATCAAGAAATCCTTCACTTTTGAATTAGTTATACCTTGGAGTGTTCCTTGAGGTATCCTCAACAAGATTTATAACAAAATAATGATGATCCAAACTAATCCATTATAGTTGCACCTAATGTATGCTTAGCCCCAAGATTTGTCACTAGACTAAAGACTAACCAATTGCATATAAAAACCTCTTCTTAAGTTGATATTAACATAATTGTGCATATGCAAGATGAATACATGCAAGACATTATTCTCCAAGATAATGACTATTACAATTCATTTAAAACATTCCTTGGTTCATACCAATAAATCATGAAACTATGCAAAATGTTAAGCAAATCCTAACCCACTGTTGAAGTTGGAATTTATTTTTAAGAATATTATTGATCATTAGTCTCCAAGACTAATGCCTATTCTATTGGGTAACATAGTATAGATTATAAAGAAAATAATATATGCCTACAAATCACAACTAGAACTAGATGTGTAGATACACACATCAAAGATATCATGCCATAAAACCAAATAATACTTAATGATACATAATAACACTACATGAATCCACATGAAATAAAGAAATAACCACTACAAATCCTCAATATTATTTAAAATTTTGTCATATTTATCAAACCATTTTTACATTCATACCAACAAATGCGGCAACAAGAAACCCACAAATAGGTTTGAGGGTTCCCCCGATAGTTTATAAGCTACCATGGAGACATTTAGTTACATAAATCATTACCATCTAAAACCCTCTCTATGGTTTATGAAATATTGTTATGCTAACATTTTGAGCTATAAAAATTGAAACCCTAGAAGTCTCTTTGACACTTATAAACTACTAGAAGCACAAAATGATGAACCCTCCTTACATCTTGTAACTAGGTATTCACAATATTTGAAATTTGTGCAATCTACAACCTATTGAGACTAAAAAAATCTTCAAATTGAGGAACTAAATATAAGAAAGAGCACCAAATCCAAATCCACCTTGAGCCAAGTGCATGACAAGCTAGTAGGAGAAAAAACATATTTCTCACTTGATAAGGATAGCCTAGCACCTACACATAGACTAGGAGAAGCTAGGTTTTCAACTACAATATTGATGGAAAACATAATTATTTTCTCCATCCTCTATTAAATGTTGCATGTGGATGCACACCCTTGGGATGAGCAATGTCACTTTGGTAGAATAAGTGCACTTCTACAACTGTATGGGGTCTAATCTGGCCATTAATAGTGTCTTAGTAAGTTCAAGGGAGTGGGTAAGATAATTAGGGGGATTATAGGAATCTGATGCAAAAATGGAGGTCAGATATGGACATATATAGAAAGGGTAAAATATCCATAGAGAAAAGTGCATGAGAATGTGGGGGAGACAAGGACTTGTGGAACTCTTTCCAAAGTGGAATAAGTTTGTGGGAAACTTGCAAGTCTATATAAAAGGTAAAAAGTGAAATAAGCTTGTGAAGATGTGAAATTTTCATGGAAATGGAGAGAATAGAAGTTTGGAAGTCCACATAGAATATACAAATGTGAGATTCAATCACATAATAAAGAATTGTGGAGTTTACCCAAACATCTAGATGTAGGACTAAAATGTTGAAAATTTAGAAGTCCATGTAGAACTTGCATTCTAAGAATTTATTCTCTACATGAACAAGGATTTAAGTGACAACTTCTAACAAGGATGTGAGGTTCATTGAGACTTAATGATTTGGACTTGATAGTTAAAATTCCTTATGGGTCCCATAAAATGTGGATCTACCCCTAAGAGGGTTTCAAACTAGAAATAAGTCCTTGGATTATCTATAAATATGTGAATTATCATCTAGTGGGGCTTTTGTGGGATCCTGACAAGCTTCGAGACATCTGAAAGAAATTTCCAAAAAGATAAGGATAAAAATACTTGAGGAAATTAGGGATTTTTGACAAAAAAAAATAGAACCTTAAAAGTCTAGAAGACATATGAAATCTTGCAAAGGAAGAAAGGAATCTAAAAATGGAAGTTTGTGAGAAAATGGAGAAGTGGGGATGCATAGAAATAAAGGAGTAGATGAAGTTCTTAAAAGTTCCACAAACCCACAAAATTATAGAAAAATAATAAAGACTCCTTAGAATTAGAAGTTTCTTGGATCTTTGCAAGATTTGACACATGATAAAAACATGGGAGAAGATAAATAATGACACCAAGCCATAAATTTGATCGGGGGGCATTGAAGGATTTATCAAATAGATTATTGGTGATGGGAAATGAGGGCTAGGGAAAAAATAAGCGGTATACTTAGATAACTTTACACTTGTCAAATTAGGTCCCAACACCACCTTTTTTTCTTGACTTCATTTTTCTAATTGTCCTATCATTTTTGTGAAGAGAAATATGATTGATTTTGAAGGGTATTTTTAAGTTTCAATAATAAATTTTCACTTGTTTGTAGATAAATTCATATTTTAAATTTTTTTTTGCAACACATGATAGTGTGGGATGGTATCTTGTTGATATTGAATTCTATAGACTATGTGATATGTATTATTTATTTAATTTCAATATTTTATGTGATGAGTTTGTACCTTTTTCTAGAGAAATTGCATCATTCACAACATAACCTTTTCAACATCTTGATTATTTGTAAAATTTGCAAGAACTACAAACTAAAGTATGAATAACACAAAATATTTAACATGCCCATAGATAATTGATTGAAAAAATTATGATTGAAGTCAATCTTTCTAAAAAAATCACCATGCTTGTATTTAATCTTAGGACACAAAAATAGATATTAAATTGTTAAATGACCTAAATTAATTACTTTGGGAGAGATGGGATGAAATTAGGTTGATGTGTCTCACCTTTTAGAAAATATATCTAATGGCATGCATTATTAAAATAAATATCAAACATCAAATTATAAATAGTACATAATTTGTCAATAGTGGTATGGTGTGATGGTTAAGTTATTGTGTTGTTATTCTTGTCATCCAGGTTCAAACCCCATTGGGATGTAATTGTTGAGAATTTATATTGGGAATGAGATCCCCTATTTGTGACCTTACTGGTTCATAGCTCTAGATCAAAAGTATTTACCCCTCTTAAAATAAAAAATAAATAGTGCATAATTTATCTAGATACATATATTGTGTTTAATTAAAAAATATAAAATCATTAATAAATAACAAGATTTTAAAACAAAATACCCATATAGTATATGGAATTCTTAAAATTATTATATTGTAAATGAGAAAAACTATACTATAGATCTACACTTAAATATATTTAGTATCATTCTAACTTCTTTTCATTTTATATTTTATCAAGAACATCATGGTATAGTGCATGGACGTTTGTTGCAATTTTAAGGTTTATTATCTATTTTTTTATAGTTTGAACTATTTAAACAACTTTATTATAATGGGAGCCAAATAATATATTTTCACCTTAGAATCATAATATAGTGGCTCATGATGTAGAGAAGAAGGGCATGTTATTGTGGTCATCACTATTTTTAGTTGTTTTTAAACATTGTAATGTCTTCATTTGCAACACTCAATCAAGGTGTTTTGAAATTGATTACCTCATCATGTATGATTCCTTGTGAATAAGGCAAAATTGTAAGAAATAGTAGAATGTCAAAGAAAAAAAGTGGATTTTGATGATAAATAGAGGAAATTAGTTAGGAAAGGAAATTAAGAAAAAAAAAATACTAATTTAGAATGAATTCACAAAGTGAGCCTTAAGATTCAAAACAAGATAGTTCTTAAAAAAATGCACCTTATTTCAAATTCATATTTATAAAAGTAATATAAAACCTAAAAGAAAAATTCCTACGTCTAAAAGTAAATTAACTTATGAAAGAAAATATAATTATAAAAACAATATAAATCTTAATGTTTCACATATTCCTAAAATAAAATAAATTTGGTTGTTTGTTTATTCAAGTTTCTTATTTCTCGAGATAGAAATAAAACATAGAAATGTATCTTAAACAAAAAATGAGTTGAATGTTCTATTTTAGCTTAGAGCATTTCACCTAATTACAAGATACATTTATGTTTCTTCTTAAAGGACTAAATAAATATGAAGTAACAAGAAACACAATCAAATATTCTCAAAAATATGGATAGATACATGAACCTAGAAAGGTACAAAGTTTGGAAGAAGTTTGAGAATATTAATGCAATATAGACATCAATTTGATTCACATGTGATGATTTATTTGTTCTTACACCCAACCATTATGTGATCCTCCATACATAGATGTATGAGTTCCAAAACATAATTTCAAAGTACAAGACATAGGGGAAAAACACACACACTTACAATATCGAGAAATGATCTATAAGATTATAGAAATGTGACTAATAAATTTAGATCTAAGCTGAATCAAAATGAATTATGGAAATATGACAAAGGAGAGAGATTATGAAACTTCCATGAAATTGTTTCACAAATAGTACATGTAGCTAGATAGAAAGAGAAAGATTGACTAATTAAGAGCTTGACAAAATGGTCAAACCCCAAATATGGTTTTTTGACCTCCATGGGTAATCATAAAAAAAACTATTTAATTAGATTTTGTGCATGATCTTAGATCCTAAGTGTGTCTAGAATTTAAAGAATAATAATTAATAAATTATAAATATTAAGTATTCTAGTCTACATAAATCTTAATTCCCTAATGTTTATGAGAGGGATGAGTGAGAGATTTGGATTCACCAACAACTTTTGCCAAGTAAAGTGAAAGTAAATAAGATGGCACAAATAAATCAAGAAGAAGACATCATTACCTCATGAAGAGAAGAGAGGAAACAATGTTGTTGAGAAACTCATGAAGAAGTAAATATAGTCATAAATAAAGAATGTTCCCACATAGTTAAATATCTCAATAGGAATAGTAACACATCAAAGTTTTATTACAGTTTCAAAGAAACACCACTTTAAAATAGGTTTCTAATGAAATAAAGACTAATATACCAACATAGATGCCCAATGAGATGAAGTTCTAGGTAAAGGAGGAGTTGCAATTTAAAAGTTATAGCCAAAAAGAAAATTTTATCTCTCTTGTTTTATGCACTTAGATTTTTCATGGATGAGGTATATAAGAGGTTGGGGAAGGAGATGGATGTTGAGATTTGTGCATATAGAGGCATTAAACATTAGAAAAGGCATTAAAACTGATACCAACAATCAAATGAGTACGAAAATAGACATTTTTAAAATTCAAATTCATCAAGTGACAATGTGATTGTGCTAGAGTCTAGGTGAAAAAGCCAAGGAAAATGTCAAAAATTTAGAAATAGTCAAAATTATATCAAAGAGTTGTAGTTTTTTGGTAAATTTATGAAGGATAGCAATCAAAAGCCATAGTTTAAGTGTACCCTAAAATATTATAAGAGAGTAGACATTAAACCAAGTGTAACATACTATAATAATTATAAAGTATGGAATTTTTGATATTACATTTTCATCTCTTTAGTGGGCTTGTGCCACTAACTAATAAAACTACACTAAAGTAAAGTTTCGTAGAAATACAAAAAATATTAAATACTTGACATCTAAGAGGTTATGCAATGAAATTCTTGATTAGGAATCTCATGCTCCTAGACTAAGGTTCCTCAAAATAAATGCATAAAAAAGATAATCCTACAAAATAAAATCACTAGGTACAAGAAGCCTACAAAACTTACATGTTAGTACAACATAAATATATACATATATAAAAAATATAATCAACATCTCTAAAATTTTACTAAGAAGGAAATCTATATTGGACCAAAAAAAAATGATATAGAATATTTAATAGAGAGTAAACCAACATGTATATAGAAAGAAATATAGTTTTTTTTTTGTGTATATAGAAAGAAATATAGTTAACATAAGTAACATATGCATGATTCAAAGTATAGCTTGCTCTATCATTAGAAATCATGAGGGTTGATAGGGAAAATCACATACATTGATATGATTTGTTGCTAGGTGATTTAGATTTAATCTGAGGAATAAAGGATTACTTGAGCTAGCATGCTCCGTTGTTTGGTGGTCTAGGGATATTGTAGAAAACCAAACACGCCTTGTTTGTTGTCCATCATAGTCATACTTTAATTAAAAAGTGTTCCAATAATATTAGTGAGGGAAGTGGAAGTGTACACCCCCTCCCAATGTTGCCTCAAATAAAATAATAGGAAATATTGAGAAAACATGAAATTGGAAATGATAATTTGTTGCATCAAGTAATATACACTTATAAAATAGGTGAGTAATTATGATATAAGTTGAGTTAAAGAATAGAGGAAGGATGAAATAATTAATTTTTGTATAGGAGGAGAAGGTGCATTAGGAATTCCACTAAAAATAATTCTAGAAAAAAAAAATTAAAGTTATATGATATAAAAGGAGAAGGAATTAAGACTTGTATGGAATAAACTAAGTGAAAATTCAAATTGGTAGAACAAATGTTAGAGCAAGTTTTGTGAAAGAAATAGAAGGGGAAGGATCGACGAATGTAAAAAAAAATGTTTAATTTCTTATACATATGAAAGTTTAAAATTTATTTTCGAGATATATATATATATATATATATATGTATGCATGTATATATTCATATATTCATATATACATATATATGTGTATGTATATATTCATATATACATATATATGTATATGTATATGTATATATATGTATGTATATATTCATATATACATATATATGCATATACATATATGTATATACATATATATATATATACATATATGTATATATATTTATGTGTGTGTGTGGGTGTTTGTGTATAGAGTAGGAAAAGTGGTCCTAGATTAACTAAGATTAACTTCTTTTCACTTTGACTTCGCATTCAAACACAAACCAATTAGGGTTTGATGATTGGATTGTTTCCACAAGGGAGGGCTAATCTTTTAAGGTTCGTTCTCTCTTGAGTTGCAAAGATGACAAGTTCTATGTGTGTTTTAACGAGATTATTTGATATAAAACCCTAGATATGAAAATGTAATTTATCACATAGATAAAAATGAAAACTGTTAGAATAATTACAGATATGAGAAGGAGATATAGAGAGGAACCTACCACTAAAAATTGAGCCTAAATTAGGTGGACAGGGATGTGGGCACCCTAGACTTGAGTTGTTGCTTTTTCGAGATCTAAAAACTTTGAAAGGTATGTTACAGTCTACTCTGTGTTTCCTATGACCTGCTCCTAACAAAAAATTTGGAGTGAAAGGTTGTGATGTATAGGGGATTACTTAATTCAAACCCCATTTTGGTGTTTCCACCTCCACATACAATAAATAATGATGATCAAGAGGGCATGCCCTAGGTCGGGAAGAGGCCAAATGGAAAATAATTGACTAAAATAGTAAGTGATAATAGACAAGATTACCTTTGGTATGAAATCATTGATGAAGTGATGCCACACCACAATTTTCGACAAAATTTCCTTAATAGATGATTGGATTGCTTGATATACCTGAAAGAGGTTAGTTCACAAAACCCAATAGATTGTTGTAGATAGCTTGTATAGGAAAACTCAATGCATCTTCACCATAATTACTTTCTCTTCTTTCTTCTCTCCTAATGTTCAAATGAGGATAAAACTTGTTTATATATGCATTCTAATTGACAATTCTGGTTATAGGTCGACTTGGGATCTTTTAATCCACCAAGGACTGATTCCAAAGCCTTAAATTTGAATTAGGTCCCCTTTAAGGTCACAAGCGCTACCCCCCTTAATCAAATGATTTTGACCCAAAATTATCTAGGTGTCAACACTTTTTGATATTTTGGAATGAAAAACATTGTGCCATTATTTACTTTTTCAATGCTATTCACCAAAATATGCATCACTTTTGATAAATGAAAATGACCTAAGATTGCAATCAAATTTCTCAATGAAATAACTCATATGTAAGCCCTAATCAGATATGAAATTATTCAATTAGATTCACAATAATTTCAATTTTATTTTTAGTGTATGATGGACAAAAAATAAAAATGCATAGTTTTGAAAATGAAATAAATGTAAATCAATAACAAGATATTCAAATAACTTAGGTTTTGAATCAGTTTTTCAGAATTTATGCTAGAAAAATAAAAAAATTGCAAGTCTAAGATATGTCAGGTTCACCAAAATGTAGAGTAGGAAAAGTGATCCCAGATACAACTAGGATTTGCTTCTTTTCACTTACTCTCTATATTTGGACATAAAACCAACTAGGGTTGATGATTGGCTTACTTCCACAAGAGAGAGCCAATCTCCCGGGGTTTTGGTCCTTTTGAGTTGCAAAAATGACAAGTTTTATGTGTGTTTTAACAAGCCTATTTGACATAAAACCCTAGATCTAAAAATATAATTTATCCCACAAATGATTATGAAAATTGTTAGAATAACTGTAGCTCTAAGAAGGAGATACAAAGAGGAACCTACTATTCAAAATTGAGATTGAATTGGGTGGATAGAGTGTGGGCACCCTAGACTTAAGTTGGTACTTTTTTGAGATATGAAAACTCTGAAAGGTAGGTTATAGTTTGCTTTGTGTTTCCTATGACTCGCTCTTAACAAAACTTCTGAATCTGTCCTACACACATGAAAAGAGGGGGAAAGGTTGTGATATATAGGGGCATGCCTAAGTCAAACCCCATTTTGGTGTTTTCAATTCCATGTGCAAAAAATAATGATGATTAAGAGGGCATGCCCTAGGTTGGGCAGAGGCCAAATGGATAATAATTGACTGAAATAGTAAATGATAATTGATAAGATTACCTTTGGTATAAAATCCTTATGAAGTGATGCCACACCACAAGTTGCCAAAAAAAATTCTTGATGGATGATTGGACTATTGTTAGACCTACAAGAGTTTAGTTCACAAAACACAATAGATTTCTATGGATAGCTTGTAAAGGATAAATCAGTACATCATCACTATAATTGCTTTCTCTTCTTTCTTCCCTCCTAATTATGTTCAAATGATGATCATAAAACTTGTTTATATATGCACTCCAATTGATAATTTTGGTTATAGATCGACCTGGGAGCTTTCAATCCACCAAGGATCGACACCAAAGCCTCAAATTTGAATTAGGTCCCCTTTAAGGTTAGGGGCGCTACCTCCCATAACCAAGTGATTTTGCCCCAAATTTATCAGGTTGTCAAGGAATTTAATGTATTTTTATGGTTTGGCCCTAAAACAAATAAATTATATTATGATTAATGTTGTAAGAAAAATAGGGTGTCAAGGTAGTGTGAAATTTTCATAGGTGACAATTTATGATACTATAATATGTATGTGTATATGTGTGTATACATACATACATACATGTATATGCACACATATACATATGTGTATATATATATATATATATGAGTGTGCATATATATGCATGTATTATGTATATACACACATATACATATACATATATATTATATATGCATGCATACATACATACATACATACATATACATATTCTACACATATATACACACATATGTGTGTATGTATAAAACTTCAATTATTAGGCTATAAAGTGGGACAAAAATAAAAATTCCAAGTTTTTCAACATCACTTATAGGGATAAATGTTGTATAAATATCTTTGAGATCCACAATTAAAAAAGGGCCTCAAAAATGCCCCAAATCAAAAGTTAAGGCCTTTGGAAGTTGGACATCCCATATTGGAAATATAAAATTCTAGGACACAAAAGAGTTGTAAGAGGGAGTTACACTTGTTGATCAACTTATGGTGCATGTTATGAGTTTTCATAAGGCATATTTGAATGAAAAATATAATACCCAAGTTTTTGAGTGGATTATGATGGGTTTATGATAGGTAAATGAGATATCATGTTTTTAGCCTATGGACTCATCTTGGAATTTGGGTTTTGATTCTCTAACTAGGGATTTAGGTTCCACATTTTGGGTGGCTTTAGCTCATGGTTTAATAATTACCATTTTATGGTTTCATTGGATGCTTGAGATGGTGATTTTTGTAGCTATCATTATGCTATTATGATTACTGTACGTCTCTAGCTAGTGATACTCTTATAAAGGCTTAGAATCTACAAGTATGTTGTAACCTTTAATTACTAAATAATACAGTAAATTGCTTTGGAATACGGGGTTTTCTCTTGAAATGGTTTTCCCTATGTAAGTCACTATATTATGATATTATTTTATCATGTTTATTTCCTTGTAAATATAAAGATTCAGTTTATTACACATACCTCCTCTCATAGATTAGTGTAGAAAGTGTATTTTATGTCTCTACTTCCTTTTACAAAAATAAGAAGCCACAAAGAAAACTATACACACCTACCAATGTTCGATAGGCTATGAACATAGTGGAGAGAAAATCTCACATGTAATAGGTATACCTCAAAATCTTCATTTTTGTGTAAATTTTAGTATTTTTTAAAAGAATGGGGTCCATAGAACACACTAGTGTGTATGAGGTGAAATGGATATGTGAAACATACTAGCATCCACCTTACATGCTAGCATCCAAAATATATACAAAGGGTCCATGGGACATGCAAGCATCTTTGAGCTACACAAATATCTAGAATACATATAGAGGCTCATGAGATGCACAAGCATCCATGGACTATGTTATTGTCCCATTAGGAACCAAAAATAAAGTTAGATCAAAGTAGTAGAGAGATTGTAGAACCTAAAAATAAATATAATGTTAAGAAATGAAAATATTTACTTTTTCTTTACAATTTAATGAAGAATGTGTTGATGTTCTACAAGATACATCATAGTTGTGAGAGATGCTATGAAATTGAGTGTTCCTAGAACTATAATTGAAGGTGAGAATCTTGACACTTGATTAGGCTCTTCTCCTCCATGATGTAGGGATTTTACTAGGCGTATGAAACTCCCAACATGAGTTACAAAAAGAGGATGCTTATAACATTGATGGAGTGATGGGATTTTGATGCCTTAGTACACCACCTTCTTGCAAGTGACTTGATAGTGACCCTTGAGTACTTATACAAGTTTCTACATCTATTAATTAGGGGGGAACATGTAGAAATCATGGATAAGAGGCCAATATATTATATCAAATAAAGATAGTAGTATGACTTGGGTAGAGTGATATAGGGAGATCTATCATGACACATTACATTAAGGATACTCCAACAAGGAGGAGAGAAAGTAATATTGCTTGTAGAGGGTTTTGATTTTGATTGTGTCCATGCATATAGTGATAGATATTTGAGGCACATATTTGCATGGAGGGCTAGTGTACTACATAAAATATATGGTGGATCACAATATAATGTATAATTAGGGTAGAAGGCTTATGCACTTGTACCATGACCTGATCAAATATGTGTGAGATGAGATGCATAATTTATTTACATGCATCTTATTGCATAAATGAGCAACAAAGCACATTATAGTAGATTTATTAGTGGGGTACTTTACAAACACAATGTTTGATTCCTCATAGGCCCATACATAAATCCTGAGATGAGGATGGTAGTTTAAAGATTTGTTATTTTGGAGATAAATATTCAACTATTTGCTAGGGAAAACCATCTTCTAGCACCCCTATATAGGGATGGTCCATTGGGTTGAAATAACATGATAGATGATAAAGATGTAGAGATGTCAATAGTTCCATACTTGACTAGACCATATCCTAAAGTAGTTTCATTATGCCATAGTCATGTGATAGTTTGGGTAGGTTCAAGATGTGCCTTCATAGCTCACCTTGTATATAAGAGCATATTAGAGTTATCTACAAGTGGAATGTGTACTTAGGCCTTTAGTTGTAGATTTAGATATGTCAAATGCAAATGAACTTAATTAAAATGTAGAACCAACTATAGATATGGATCACCCTAGAGTACATCACATGATGGACCATAGCTAGACCCATGCTAATCTTTCTAGCAAATATAATAACAAGAGATATAGGGCCTCGAGTATGAGCAAGTGATGGTGGGGATGGGGAGGGGATGAGGAGGATGAGACAAAGAGTGATACAAGGATGCATCAATAAGAGGTGATAAAGGAGGAGAGAGAGAGGCAAAGATGTTAACCTAGAGTTCAAGATTAAGAGGTGGAGCTTGATAGATGGTTGAGCATAGAGAGAAATTGAGTTATAACTAAGAGATACTTAGGGGTGGGATTGAGTGTAACCTAAGCAACACTCATAAACCCTAATTAGTAGGTTGGAGACCCACACACAAGTATAAGGTTTTATATACATGTTTTCTTATGATATGTTAGAATGCTAGAGGTGTATATTCAATACTTTCATATTTATTTTATGAAATGATGGGTATTGATGAATATTTATTTACTTTTTATAACTGACATGTGAGAGTATATACACTACATCATTTGAGTTCTTGTGGAGATCATGCCACAAGTTCAATTGGAGCATTATGTGCATGAAAAATACTAATCAAGACTCACCAATATATGATGTGTTGATTTATTTGAGCCCATTATCCAATTGAGAGATGCATACCAAAAGAAACTAGAGACACTGATACATTTTGACTCAAATTCCGATGAAATTTCGTCAGAATTTTGATGACCTTTCATCGGAATTTCGACGACCTTTCATCGGAATTTGAGTCAAAATGTATCAGTGAGAGAAAATAGTGTAGTCATTGAGGTCATTGTTGATATGTGGTGACTGATCATGCAAATATTGTACACTCTTAATGTATCCTTGCATGTTAAGGGGTCAGTAGTTAATTTTTTGTTAACCGACAAATAAAAAATGACTTTGTAAAACCCTAATTCTAGAAGCTTCCAAAAAGCTTGTTATAAGCAGCTTTGATGTATGTTGTGGGGTGGTATTCATGAGATTGTAATATGTTCTTGCACTGGATAATAAAATCATTGGGTGGTTGAGTTTCTGTGGATGTAGTCCTTATTGGGTGAACCACGTTAAAATTATGTGTTGATCTCTTTTGTGTTATTCTTCATTGTTATATTTGGGCTATTTAATTTGCATATAATTGTTAATGCTTATTGCTTTGATATACCTGAATCATAACATTCATATCACTTAATCTTAAGGTAGAGGCTACCATGACAAAGAAATACCAAGTGTAATTGAGGGTTGACACATTGTAGATAAAGTTAGATTTGTTGAGGGAAATAACAACTACAATAGGGCCTATAGACCCCACACTAGATCACCACCAAGTGTAGACCTTGATGGAAGAGATTAGTAGGTTAAGGGAAATAAAGGTCAAATGTAAGGCATAAGTTATAGAGTATAGAGGTGACATGCAATGTTTACATGGACAAAATACTTTGGTTATATGTATGACTAATTAGTGTTGTCATTGATGTCAACAAGCTTGTGTTGTCATTGATGTCTATTGTTAAAAGAGTGTGAGCAGTTGATGTTATCCACATTTTGATTAGTTGCATTATGTTGTCATTAGTAAAACTACTGGTTTCGACCTCTAGTTTTTCTTTGATAAGCTTTTGTCTATGGATTTGTGGTTGAGTTACTATGTTGTAGTTGGCTTGGTGGTAACGAGGAATTGCTGAAGATGATAAGGATGTGTCTTTGGTGCTTGGTTTCTAAATGCTTTTGAGAAAAATTAATAAAACATAGGAAACAGTGTGTTGTAGTGGTGTTTTGGGTTGCAGAGGTGTGTTCTTGTGTTGCTCCACATTTCTTCTAAGTTAAAGATCTACCTGTGTATTTCAGATATGTTGGTGAGAGATTTTCAGAGGTGTTGTATCCAAAATTTGGTGTGTTGGATCAGTGTATAGAAGAAGTCGTGTTCACCAATATGTGAATTGTGTATTGCAGAGGTGTTTAGGAGAAATTTCTTTGCTCCATGTTTATCCACAAAGTGGTTTCAATTCTTGTGGATCTAAGGGTGTGTTGATTGTGTTGGTATCTTTATTCAGTCAAGGTGGATTGAGTTTTGGTGCTTTAAAAGTCAGTTTGTTAAGTAATAATGTATGGTAAAGTTGTCTGGATGTACTGGGTGTGTACATTCTTCAAGTGGAAGTTGTTGTGAAGGAGTTTATTGTATTTTAGAGTGTTTGAGAAATATTCTATATCATGTTCAAGTATAGTTTATGGTTTGAAAGTCGTCCTTGGACTCAAGGAAGTGTGTACTTAAAATTTTAATGGTGTTTACACGGGTAATGGTTGACCTGGTGTTTACACTACTTGTGGTGGATATCTATTATTTTTAGAAGCGTGTCATTGCATGGTGATATAGATTTGGGTCCTAGCTAAGGTGTGATGTGATTCTCTTCTAGTTCTATCTACCACAAAAGTGTTTTGGCATCAAACTAAATTGAATTTGCATGGTTGATGTGCATAGCCGACCTTGGAGAAGGGTTTCAAGGTTAAGGATGGTATAAGTATGAGTTGAGTTGTTGAAGGATGTTGAGATAGATAAGATAGATGTGAATGATGTGAAGTGCAGAGTGTTAGAGTGAAAAATTGAGAAGTGCAGTGTGAGCTTTCATGTGAGTCTGTTGGATGTAGTGAGAAAAGGTGGCTACAATTCTTCAATCAAGCTACAAAGGTGTTGGTGACATTGTGGTGGATTCTCTCTTGCATTGTGATGACATTTTCTCTGTGTAATATTTCTTCTCTATGTTCTTCTCTGTGTAATATTTCTTCTCTATCTTTTTTCTATTCTAGTAGTGAGCCTTTTTTTCTTTGGGCAATGAGCCCTATTGTATTCAATGTTGATATTACTTATATTGTAAGCTAATCCTCACTGTGGTTTTTCCCTTCTTGGGTTTTCCACGTAAATCTAGTGTTCTCTTGTGTATGGTGTTGTGTTTCAGATTTTGTTATTTTCTTTTCATGCTAATTCATCATAACATATTTAAGGGTTTAATGAATGAATGTGGATATGAATATTAATGAGGGTTTTGAAGTTTTAAGGTACAATTTATTCACCTCCCCTCTTAGTTGTCTTGCGCATTCAACAACTTCCATGATGTAAATAGAGCTAGGTACCTCAATTATCAACCATAAAGATAACTACCAACACATGAACCATAAGTACCCTCACCTTTAGAGGATCAACCCATGATATTTGAGGGGTTAGAGACCCATGGTTAGACATTGTATAGAGATGCACCAAATTTTATTGTAGTGGCTCACAAAAATTATATTAAAAAATTTGTATACTCATTGATTTTGATATACACACTGATTTTTGTTTGGATTAATTTATGTGTTATGGTTTTGATGGATGATGTTTATTATGGATTATTTAAATGTTGATTTATGGGTATATTAAATTCTTGTTAAATATTTTGGTAAAGGTGAATGTTTTAATGTAAATAATTATTTTGATGAAGACTACACCGCCCAAAACCCACACAACACAACAATAGATATCAACACAAAAGATGTAGGACAAAAAAAACTTTCAATTACTTTTAGAAAATGAAATTATAGATTCAAAGATTATAGTAGTGTAGCCACATGGGCTTGATTTATTACAATAAAATCAACTCTGAAAATAAAATCTATTATTCGGAGCCACAATCTGCACTAATGGAGCCACCCTTAAAACCTCCACTCAACCCTTTTTATTTTACACCCATAACCGCCCTAGAATGTTCTAGAAAGTGTGACTTTCCCTTCTGTTTTGGCACCAAAAGTCCAACCGTTTGATTTTTACCTAGGGAGATATTTTAATGAAATTCACTTTTTAGTGGGGTTGCTTCCTAGAGCCATAACTTTTGATTCAGGTGTCTGATTTTCTACTATAATATAGTTTTGAAGAGATATACAATGCCAAAATGATTTGAAGATCATTTTGTCCATTTTTTGAGCTATTCCGATGTTTCTAAGGTTTTCAAATTTGAATTTGAAGCTACATTGGAGAAATTTCTTGGGACGAAAACTTTAATATCTTCCAAATGATATAGGGTATTGAGATGATTCTTTTGCCACCAAAAACATGTTTCAATTTCACTCCTTGGGGTAATTTTTCAGGTCCATACGAGCTTGTTTAGGCCAAATTACTAAAAATAGTAAGTGACCATTTTTCACCTTTTCTGACTTCTGACTGTGTTACACTCCTTAAGTGTCGTTATGGGACTCAAAACAACTAAAGAAATTAAGGAAAAATATTTTCTTGGGTGATGCAAGATTGTACCTCCACCACTGGATGCTCCTGCATCAGAAACCTAGGGTAATTTGAAAAGTGACCCTATCACTTCTCAGGAGTTAGAGGGAAACCAAGACGGTTAACCTCAACCTCAAATAACAATGATAAATCTTCAACAGGCCTTCCTCTCCATTTCACCAAGTACTCTGCATACTATTTGTTTGTCTTGCTTCTAACCACACGACTATCCAAAATTTCTTCTATCTCCTCCTTTTCTAAAGTAGGTGTTGGAATATTCCAATGTGCTTCTATTATTTCTTCATTAATTCCTCCTTCATGATATTCTGTTAAATTTGAAATGTTAAACATAGGTGAAATATGAATTTCATCAAGCAACTCTACCTCATATGCATTTCCTAAATCACGCTTCTTTTGGATTTTGCATGGTCCAAACTTCTTCATCTTTAACTTGTATGTACCAACTGGAAACCTCTCCTTTCATAAATGAACCATGAATTTTTCTCCTACTTGGAACTCCTTATACCTCCTTTTCTGATCTACCTTAGCCTTATATATTGAGTTCATCTTATTGATATGTTTCTTCACCTCTTCATGTAGATTCTTTAGGTTCTCAACAAATTCTTTAGCCTCAACACTACTCTTCCCCCCCTTATCCATCTTTATTAGTTCAAAATAAGTTATTGGACTACTCCCATACACAATCTAGAATGGTGATTTACCAGAGCTCATGTTGACAAAGTTGTTATAAGCAAATTCTGCCTGTGGTAAAATTAAATCCCATCCCTTGGGTTTGTTTCCTACTAAGCATCTCAATAGGTTACCCAAACTCCTATTCACCACCTCTGTTTGTCCATCTATCCGCGGATGGTGTATAAAACTGAACTTTAAAGTTGTCTTCAAATTGTTCCATAATGTCCTCTAGAAATAACCAACAAATTTGGTATCTTTGTTTGAAACTATAATCTTTGATAGACCATGTAGTCTCACCACCTCTCTGAAAAATAATTTTGCAACATGAATGACATCACTAGTCTTATGACACAGAATGAAGTGTGTCATCTTCAAAATTTTGTCTACCACCACAAATATGGAATCATGCCCTCTCTGTGTCCTTGAAAACCCAAGAAAACAATCCATACTAATGTCCTCCCATGGCCTCTTAGGTATAGGTAATGTTTGATACAATCCAGTATTCCGACTTGTTCCTTTTTCCATCTGACATACTTTGCAATTCTGCACAAACTTCTTCACATCCTACTACAACTGTGGCCAATAGTAACACTCACAAACAATAGCAATGGTCTTATCTCAACCAAAGTGTCTAGCTAATCCTCCATTGTGCTTCTCCTTGATTAGGTTCTCTCTCATAGAACTCCTTGGAATGCACAACCGATTCCCTCAAAACAACATACCATCTTGGATTATATAATTCAACCATCTTGTCCTATTCAAAGTGATAGGCTCCATACAAGATATCTAAGCCTTTACAAAATTAGGATCCTTAGGATACAAGCTCTTGAGTTCATTGAACCCAACAACTTCAATCTGCATTTATGTTAACAAATTTTTCCTCTTACTTAAGGCATTGACAACTCTATTAGATCTTCCACTCCTATGCTTAAAAAAAAATGTATAACTTTGCAAAAATTCAACCCATTTCAAATGTCTTTGATTCAACTTCCCTTGACTATTCAAATATTGTAAATCTTGGTGATCAATAAATAAAACAAACTCTTTTGGCAACAAATAATGTCTCCATTTCTTCAAAGCCTAAACTATAGCATAAAACTATTGATCATATACATAATACTTCTTCTTTACATCATTCAACTTTTGACTAAAATAAGCAACGGGTTTACCTTCTTGACACAAAACAACTCCAATGGCATTGCCACTAGCATTGCAATCTACCTGAAATACCTTGTTGAAATCTAGAAGTGCCAAAATGGGTTGCTTTGTAACTTTCTTCTTCAACATATCAAATTTTTTTACTGCTCCTATAGTCCACTTAAACTCTTTCCTATCCCCTATCATTGTTTCAGTTACAAGTGCACAAATACTATTGAAACCTTTGATAAAATTTTCTATAAAAACTTTCCAAACCGTGAAAATATCTCACCTTTTTAGCACTCCTTAGTGTAGGCCATTCAACAATAGATTTCACCTTCTCTTGATCCATCTTAAGACCCTCTACTGAGATAATAAATACCAAGTACACCAACTCTCTCTTCACAAAATTGCAATTCTTCAAATTGATCAATAATTTCTCCTCTCTCAGCTTCTCAAAAAGTTTTCTATATGCATCAAATGCTCTTCCAATGTCTTGCTAAAAATTAAAATGTCATCCAAATAAACAATGACAAATTTACCTAGAAACTCTTTCAACACCTCGTTCATGAGTTGCATGAATATGCTCGGTGCATTGGTTAGCCCAAAAGGCATGAATAACCACTTTTACAAGCCCTCTTTGGTTTTGAAGGTTGTCTTCCATTCATCTCCTTCTCTAATCCATATTGTAGACACCTAAAAATGACCTAGGCCTGCGAACACTATTTTACCACTTTCCATCCTAGCATAATTGTAACTTTTGAATTATGTCCCTAACACGCATTCAACTATTAATTAAACAATTCATGAGTATTTAATTAATTCATAATCTTTTGTTCTTCATGATTATTAAATAGATAAATCTTATTTATTTAATTTAATATGTCACTAATTGTCAAAGTCTTCTAATAATTAAATAAAGTCATCAATTTATTTAATTAATCCTTATCATTAATGTCCTCCTGATTATTAAATGAATATATTTAAAATATATTTATTTAATGTGTCACTAATTCCTAAATCCTCTTAATTAAATAGATTTGCTAATTTATTTAATTAATAAACCATTTCTTCTAAATTAAATAATTATTTGTAATTATTTAGTTATTGTATGTGACACTTCTATATTTTTAAATAAAGAAAATCATTTAAAAATATCTCACATACTTAACTGATTCTTTATTTAGTTCAATTACTTCTTATCTCACAAAATCCATATTTTGAATTAATTTAATTCAAAATGGAATTATTCCTCTACAAATCAAGTAATTTCTAAAATTACTGATTTTCTAAAATCTTATCCTCTTGTCTTCTGATTTTTACTAATTTCATCTCAACTGTCACATTCAGTCTTGATTTAATTCATTTAATTAAATCTTATTTACACCTATGGGTATTTTGCCCTAACCCTAATTGAGAGTTGCCTTATTGAATCTTGACCTTTGATTCTAGGGTATTCCTCAATCTCTCATCTTGTCCGTCCATTTAAGATTGCATTTTCTATAAAATGACAATCTTGATCTCATTTTCGGATCCATGAATCATTATTATCGATAATTTTACTTAATTTATTCTCATTTTGGAATTTCATTATCACACATTAGGCATATTATTAATAGCTTGCATAAGTAGAATTAACTTTCTAGTTTGCATAGTTTATTTTATTTAAATCCTTCAAAGGCTTTTGCTAAGGCTAGGCATATAGAATTTGCTCTCAAATATGAGGGCATCCATTTATTTTAATAGCAAGCTTGAGGAGGTACAATGGAAGTAGTCATGGAGGAGAGAAATGGGTGAGACTGTTCTAGTCTCATTCCATTTTCTTTCATTTTCTCCTTTGCATTCCATTGAATAATTAATTATTATATTGCATGCATGTTCTAACCAAGATCTGTTTTGCAGGATTTTATATTTTATATTTTAGCCCAAAAGGCATGAATAACCACTTTTACAAGCCCTCTTTGGTCTTGAAGGTTGTCTTTCATTCATCTCCTTCTCTAATCCATATTTGGTGATAACCACTCTTCAGCTCTATCTTCATGAAGTACATAGCTCCACTCAAACAATCCATGATATCATCCATCCTTAGCAAGGGGGATCTATACTTGATGGTGATCTTGTTGATGGCTCGAGATTTTGTACACATCCTCCATTATCCATCCTTCTTCAGTGCTAGTATTGCGGGTACCGCACATGGGCTCAAACTCTCTCAAATCAATCCCTTCCATAAAAGATCTTGCACTTGTCCATTCAACTCTTCATTCTCAACTGGAGTTATTCAATGGGATACCTTATTTGGAAAACTATCTCTAGGAATCAGATCCATCTAATGGCTAATATTCCTTACTGGAGGCAAACCTTTAGGTACGTTATTAGAAATAATATCTTGAAACTCATTAAAAAAATCTGAAACCTCTACAAGTACCTCATTAATATCTTCTTTATCAACTCTAGGGATCAATACAAAACACATATGCTCATGTCTCATACATTATAGGAACTTTATTCCATCAAACAAACAAATTATTTCATTATTGCATACCTTTTCTTGTACCTCCTTCAAGGGTTTCAAATTATGACAAACACCATCCTTTGTCAAGGAATAGGTGCTAGCATGTCCATCATGTATCGCTCACCGATCAAACTGCCATAGTCTACCTAACAACATGTGACAAATATCCATAGGTATAATATCACACAAAACCTCATCCTTATAGTTACCAATCTTAAACTCTACCAAACATTGCTCATTGACCAATGCCCTATGGTCCTTCTGCAACCATGCAATCCAATATGGTTTTGGATGCTTTCTCCTCTCCAACTGCAATTTAGTGACCATTTCCTCTGAAACAAGATTATTAGTGTTACCTCCATCAATGATAACATTACAAACTTTACTTTCACACTTGCATCGAGTGCAGAACAAATTCTTTCTTTGATCAGGTTCCTTCTCCTCATTCAACAAGGCTCTTTCGACAACAAGGGTCTCTCCTCTTTCAACATCTTTGGAATGTGAAGATTGAGCATCTTCATCCACATGGGAAACTCAGGCATTACCTTCAGGTCTTCTATTTGTCCTCTCTTGATGTTGAGGATACTCACAGGCTCAATTTCCTTCTCCACATTGAAAATAGGTTCCATGAAAGCCTGCTCTTCCTGGTCCTTGTTTAGATCTTCCTCTTCCTCTCTGGTTACCATTATTCTGATAATGAGAACTATATGAGTTATCTCCTTTCTGGTTTTGGCTGGTGCTAGATCATTTGACCTTCTTTTGATCTTCACTTTGGCCTCCATATGACTGTCCACTAATCTTTTTACCTCGACCTCCACCTCTTTGTTTGCTTTCAAACCTTTTATTCAAATTTTCTTCTACCTTCAAAGAAAACTGATATGCATCTTCAATGGTAGACATTCTTACCATACTCAACTCTTCTTGAATGATTGGCTTCAACCCATTTATGTAACAAGAAATTTTATCCTTGTTGACCTCAGCGTGGCCTGTTCTGATCAAGACTCGGTAGAATTCTTCTATATACTCCTTAATAGATTTTCCTACTTGTTTCAACCCTTGCATCTTCTTCAACAAATCTAGCTCATAGTCCACAAGAATGAGTTGTCTCTTTAATTTTTCCACCATTTGATCCCATCTCGTTATTTTCTCTTTTCCTCTTCTATTTCTCTCCAATTGGACTTCTTTCCACCATATGCTAGCACGACCTTTGCAAATTTGACTCTCTCTTGATCTTTTATTCCTCATACTCAAAATACTCTTCTATGTCATTGACCCAATCGATCAACTCCTCTAGATTCAGGTTTCCAGAAAAATTAGAAACTTCTATCTTTAGTCTCTTTCTAATCTTGGAAATGTCCCTAATTAGTTTGACTTCTCCAGGATCCATTACATCCTGTGCTTCTTCTTCAAATGGCTCTTCATTTTCAGCCTCATCTTCACTTTCATCTCTTCTTTTGACATTAGCTCCTCTACACAGCTCCTCTTGCAGTGCTTGAACTTGTCTCTAGAGGGCTCAAAAACCATCTTCTGCTACCCCGACATTTCTTCCACCACTGTTTCTTCGTGGAAGCATCTTTTCTCATAGATCCACAACCACAAGTCTTAGTGTAAATTGCCTCACGTTCGATGATCTATCTACACACTCAGGAACTCCTACTCTTATACCACTTGATGAGGGCTACACCACCCAAAACCCACACAACAAAACAATAGATATCAACACAGAAAATGCAGGACAAAAAATAACTCACTTTCAATTACTTTCAGAAAATGAAATTATAGATTCAAAGATTACAGTGCTATAACTGTTTGCCTTGCACTTGCACCAAAAGATCAACCTCTCAATGCCCGATACAAGCCAGAGTTAAGATCCACGGGAGGCGGTTAAACCATGTTACGAATCTTGAGTGCTACGATGAACAACCAAGGAGACCAAGGGCGCACACCTTGCAACAATCCCCCCAAGGCAAGCAAGGGATTAAAACCCATGACCAACTCTAATACTAATTGTTCACCTTGTCGTTGCACAAAAATATCGACCTATTTCCCAATACAAGCCAGAGTTAAGATCCACGGGAGGCAGTTAAACCATGTCATGAATCCCAAGTGCTGCATTGAACAACCAAGGAGACCAAGGCCACACACCTTGCAACAATCCCCCCCAACACAAGCGATGGATTCAAACCCATGACCAGCTCTAATACCAATTGTTGCAAAGGCGGCCTGTCAATGCCTGATACAAGCTAGAGTTAAGATCCATAAGAGGCGGTTAAACCATGTCATGAATCTCGAGCATTGTGCTGTACAACCAAGGAGACCAAGGGTGCACACCTTGCAACAATAACCAATTGGGCTTGATTCATTACAACAAAATCAACTCTGAAAAGAAAATCTATTATTCGGAGCCACAATCTGCACTAATGGAGCCACCCTTGAAACCTCCTCTCAACCCTTTTTATTTTACACCAATAAGCCACCTAATCTAGAAAGTGTAACTTTCCCTTTTGTTTTGGTGCCAAAAGTTCAACAGTTTGATTTTTCGCCCAAATAGATATTTTATTGAAATTCACTTTTTAGTGGGGCAGCTTCCTAGAGCCATAACTTTTGATTCAGGTGTCTGATTTGCTATTATAACATATTGTTGGAAAGTTCTCAAAGAGATTTACAACGCCGAAATGATTTGAAGATCATTTTGTCCAAATTTTGAGTTGTTTCAATGTTTCTAAGGTTTTCAAATTTGAATTTGAAGGTACAATTGAAATATTTCTTGGGACAAAAACTTTAACATCTTCCAAACGGTACAAGGTATTGAGATGATTCTTTTGCCACCAAAAGTATTTTTCAGTTTCACTCCTTGGGGTAAACTTTCAGGTCCATACGAGCTTGTTTAGGCTGAATTACTAAAAATAGTAAGTGACCATTTTTACTTTTATGACTTTTGACTATCTTACACCCCTTAAGTGCCATCATGGGACTCAGAACAACTAAAGAAAATAAGAAAAAAACATTTTTTTTGGGTGATGCAAGATTGCCCCTACACCATTGGATGCTCCTACATCATATTTTATATAAAATGTGATTAAAAAAAGTAAAATAATTAATTAACGAACAAAAATAAGGTCCATAATAAATTAATTAACTTCATGAGAGTATAATTTATGAAAAACACTTAAAAAACATATATTAAGATTCGAGAAAAGAAGTAAAATCAAAACACGATATTGTGTACAAAAAATGATTTCAATGTGGAGTTTGAAAGAATGAGGGTTGTTCCCATATTAGTCATGTGTGAAGCATTGGGATATGTTTTATTCAAGGAGGTGGTTGAACATATATGTGAGGGAAATTATAATAGAATAGTCTTATGCATAAAAACAATGAAGATGAAAGACGTTGATCGGTTCCTTAAGAGATTAAGTATCTAACATAGCTAGGGCATAAGCGCTTGAGCCATACATGAATTGGATGAAATAATTACCTAAACAATTAGGGTTAAATTTACCCTTGTTATTAGGAGATGTAGTTGTGTTATGTTAATTTTCATAGATAAATAAATCATTGATTTGAAAGGAATAAGGGAGAACATGTTGATTATATGATCACTTAAGCTATCATTTGTAAGTGTGAAGTTCCTCTAAGGCACTTCGATGATGTTCACCAAGGGATTCAAGTTCTTGGTGATATCATTTACAGTAAGTATTATAATCCATGAGCCCAAGGATTTAGACTTGAAGAGAAGGGATTTCGAGATCCAAAGGCATATCGACCTTAGTGTCATATACAATAGAAAAGGGTGTAGTACTTATGGGGGTATGAACACTCATATAGTAGGACCAAAAATCATATGAACATTAATTATACCAATCTTTTTCATGTTTTATCATGGTTTTTTATACTTTCTAATGGTGGTCTGGAGCTGTTGTAATTATTGTTGTTGTAGTAGCATGTTTAAATTCTTTTGTACCCTCTAATGGTGGTCTAGAGCTGCTATTTTTATTGTTGTTGTAGTAACATGTTTTGCTATTTTTGTACTCTCTAATGGTGGCTTGTTACACACCACTGGCTTTTGTTTTAGTTTTCTTTTTGATGTAATCTGATTTATTCTTCTTTATCCAATTAAAAAAAAACACTTGTTCAATGGTCTTGTTATAAGTTTCTATTTGACCATTAGGTTGAGGGGGATAATATGGTGTAGAAAAATGATGTTGAATACGAGATTTGTCAAGGAAAATTTTCATATCTTTATTTTTAAATGAGGAGACACTATTAAAAATGAAAGCTAAAGGAATCTTAAATAAATAAATAATGTGGTCTATAAAAATTGACAAATTACTTACTAGTGGTGGAGCGTAAGGGAATAAATTCAACCCACTTACTAAACGGATTAGTGGTAGTAATAATGAATGTATGTCCTTGAGTAGAGGGTGGGAAAAGTTTATAAATTAGTTCAAGACACCAAATATTAAAAGGCTATAAATAAGTAAAGGGTTGCAAATTCTATGTAGGGGTGTAGATTTAATATTATTGTGTTATTGGCAAGTCAATAATTTCTTGATAAAATCATGTAAATTTTTAACTAATTACAACCCATAACAATAATTTTTTGATATAGTGCTTTATGTTAGGAATAAGGTGTTGTACACCTTGAATAATAAAGAATTATTTAATTATGTAAAATAAATATATTTATGGTACATCTCTAGGAGATGGTTTAGCCACATTAAATATTTATTTGGGGCCACTTATAAATTTGTATGTAACATTGGCTAGATATGTTATGTGTGGGTTGAAAATATTGGAAAATGTAGTACCAAAAATTAAATATTGGGGTTAATGGTTTTGTGTATCCATAATTTTGAGGCATGTGGTTTTATCTTACCATTTGGTTGTTTTATGTGATCTTGATTCTATAAAAGCAAGCACATATCTAGTAGTTGAGGTTGGCTAGTTGGTTGGTTAGTTGTTTGGTTTCGTTGTCATTGTATTGAGATCTCTTCTAAAGAGTGTATATGTGAAATATGACATGGGATGTGTCAATACATGATTGGACACATAGAGGATGCATTGGAGGACCTTGATGTTTCAAAAGTATTCATGTAAGCTTTGTAAGTGTATTGCAATGTTTTTATTGCTAAATAATGCATTGAGTGTCAATGATTTTGAAGGTTGTGTTTTTACCACTTGAGGGTTTCCCCAAGGTATATATTGTGTAATCTTGTTATATTTATTTTATATTTACATTATGGTCATTATGTAAGCTTGTATGCATGCTTTTTTCTCATGAGGTTATGTAGGAAATGGTTTGATCAACCTAGTATAATTTTTCTAACACTTTACTGTGATAGTGACTATTGCAAGCATAAAAATTACTTACTGAAGAGAAAGGGAGGTTTCTATTTTAGTTAAGCATCATAAAATCATGTCATTATAGCCTTGATGGTATATAATAGAATGGGAAACATTCTTGAGTATGTAAATACATAAATTTTTGGAATTAGTTGGAAAGGTTCTTGTTGCCACTTTGTGCCTCCATTTTTATTTCTTATAATTAATTTGAGAAGTATTATTGGTTTATCATGCTCAAATATGCCTCTAGTAGTTGTAGTCTCCCTTTCCCAAACTTTAATTAAATACCCATTTGAAAAAATCCCAAAAGCGGCTAATACTTCCCCTTTCTTCATTTTGGTCTCATCAAGATTTTGGGCCCCCTTTGGAAATTTGGACAAAGTCCGAATGTCCAAGTTCCTTACCTACTGCATGTTCCCTTTTCTTCCCTTTGGTTTCATCAAGACTTCAATTCCCCTTTGGGCATCTGGGAAATCCAAATGTCCACGTTCCTTCCTTGGTCCTCGTTCCCCTTTTCTTCCCTTTGGTTCTGTCAAGACTTCAAATCCCCTTCAAACATTTTGTCCTATCAGGATTTTAGGTCCCCTTTGGACATTTGGACAAAGTAAAAATGTCTAATTTCCTTCCCTACTCCCTCCCCGTTCCCCTTTTTCTTCCCTTTGGTTCCATCAAGACTTTGGGTTCCCTTCAAAAATTTGATCCTTTCAAGATTTTGAGTCCCCTTTGGATATTTGGTCTTGTCCATATTTTATGTCCCCTTTGGACATTTGGACAAAGTCCAAATTTTGAAGTTTCTTTCCCATTCCCCATTCCCCCTTTTTATTCCTTGGGTCCCATCATAACTTTGAGTCCCAACTCCTGTCGCTTGTTAGATTTTCATCTTTCAACCCAAAAAGTGCCATTAATGTGCAATGAATTCCTCAACTACCATATTTGATTTGTGGAGCTATAGGAAAGATTTTAAATGTATTTTTTGTTGGTGCAGATAGGTGTTTTACCTATCTAGGTCCTATTTATATGTTAAGTCCACTTAGGTCCTAGGAAGGAATTCTTTTAATAATAGCAACCATCTAATTACTCTTCCTATGACAATAGGTTTATTCATTAAAAAGTGAATTACATAATGATTAATATGAATAAACGCTTTACATCATGTGATATAATGATAAAATTTATTAATTGCATATACAACATCTAAAAATTATTTTTCAATTACTGTGTAATTTAACTCAACACTTGTGAAATTTTTACTCATGTAATAAATAGAATAAAAGAGTGTATTATCTTTTTAGACCAACATTGATTCCATCAAGGTATCAAAAATATCAATGTGAATATGGAATGGTAACTCCCAATTAGGGCCACATAATACTGGTTTAGTAATAAGCTTTTCTTTAATCTCCTCAAAAGCTTGTGGACACTCTGTTGAGTATGTTGGTATTGAGTTATCCATTGTGAATAGGATGGAGGTTGTTTCCATCCCCCATACCACCCATGTTGAATAGGAAAATAACTAGTTTTCCTACTAGGCCTCATGTGATAAGGTACATTAAAATCTTTACTTGGGGGCATAACTCTTGGTGGCCAAGGCCTTTGTCGAGCCATATAATAAACATATTCTTTTTTATACTGAGTTTCTTCCATATCTACTAGTAAGGGTCGTAAGCTAGTGCTCCTAATAACATATTCTAGGGAAGAAACCTTAGATTTATTGTAGGGGTATTCCTCACTAGTGTGTTTCTTACAAATATAGGACAAAAAATGACAAGTTTTTTCAGCTTTTTCCTATTTTTTATGAGTGTATAAAGTATCAATTTGTTTCCCCATGTGACTTAGAAGATTCATTTTTAATTCATTAAGTAATGTATCTAGTTCACGCTTGGTAATACCAGTTGTGCCTCCTTAAGAAGTATATTTTTCATAATAGATCCTTACATATTAGTGGGATCTTCAGTAGTTCCTGTAAATATCACAAATTTCATCAAATCCTAATTTATAAATATCTCCACCACCTATAAGATTCAAAGCATCCATACTTTCATCACAAATTCCCCTAAGAAAAATAATTTTAACAACATTAGATAACCATGTTTGTCTTGTTCTTTGAAGACTAAATGAGAATCATTCAAGGAAGTCTTCTACTATGTCCTCTTCCAGTTGTATCATTCAAAAAATATCATCTCAAACTTCCTTTGTCTTACAATAGTCTTGATATTTTATCAAAAATCACTCCTTCATAGTATCCCATGTATGAATGGAGTATTGTCCAAGTCCCATGAACCATCACAATGCAACATCCTTTAGTGTTGCTGGTGAAAAATTAAGCTTCTAAGAATTACTTTGGTAATCATAGCTACAACATAATACATCAAATTCAAATAAAAATATATCATGATCCTCAATAGAAGGTCCTTGAAAAATTGGCAGAGCTAAACAGGGCATAATTTTCATGGGTGCATCCTCCTCGGGATTGACAATAGGAAATTCAAATATAATGGGATCATTATTGGCCAAGGCTTGGATATTCTTATTGTTATTTCTATCTACATCAACCATTATTTCAAATTCCCAAGATGTCAAATAAGATGAAAATGACTTCTTTTCTAAAGGGTTGCCACTTCGTAATTTGTGTGATTTTGCAATTTTTTTGGAAAACTTAGGAGTAATAATTTTAAAAGATTCCTTTGAAGATTTAGTTATTTCAAGTTGCACTAAGGGAACACTAGGTGGTGTTTCAAGATTAGATTCAATGGTAGTTGATTAAATGACACACTTCTCAATATCTAGCTCTAATAGCTTCTTTCTTGATACTTTTTCTTGTTTTATTAAGTTGCTTCTTATAGTTTGTTTTAAAAATCTACCTTTTTTAATCTATAACACAACTCATGCATCTATATGATTTAATACAAGGAAAATCAAGGGTAATTTCCTAGGAAAGGTTGAAAATTGTACGTACTTTCTCCTTGATGCATTGGTCCTATCTCAACTTGCTAAACTAATAGGCATTTAATACTTTTCCTTAACAGCAACACCAAAATTTTGAGTGTAAAACTAATTTTTTAATTCTTAGTACTATTCTTGGATTGTGATTTGATATATCACCTTATGATTCAATTCACCCTATGTTAACCCGGGGTGTAATCTTGTGAAAGATGTAATAATAGTTTGCTCAAGGGCTAAGTGAAACAACCATCTCCTACAAAGGATTTACTTGGGTTTTTAACCATGCAATAAATTAAACCATTCCCTAAAAATAGGATATATTTTTTTCTTTCAATAATTAAAATTGCAAATGCATAACTGAATACATAAGCATTTCATAAATAATTCATTTTGCTTTTCAAACTGAAAAGAGTAATGTTTTTTCCTTTTATATTTTCAACATGAATGATTGCAAATAAATAACATTTTACATTTTACATTTAAGAAACAAGGTCATAGATCCCATATCTGGATACTTTCTATCTCATAAGACTTGGCATGTCATCTGCAAGAGGGAGAGCATCATCCAGGGCTTTACCTCCAACCATAGACCAATGGTCCCCCACACACCTTCCTAATTGGAAGTGGCCCTGCCCTTCAACGAAGAGTATAATTAAGAACCACTTAGTATTGCCATCTAAGCTTTGGTGTTATGCCCTACTTAACCAGTATTGTCAAACAACTATGGATACCTTCCAACTATGAATGACAACTCTAATTAGTTAAGTATCTAGAACATAGTGAACTGACAAGGGAAAGTAGAAACTATTGTACTCACTCTGGACAAAGTATTTGAAATATATTCAACCACTACTTATGAGTGGAGTCATTTGTTATCCCAAACTTACTATTTGATCAATGGTTAGCTTATCATAAAAAATCTTCATTTAAAAAGTGGTGTCTTCATTATAGTTATAATTCAGCTTGATTGGTTAAGTCTTATCGACTTTGAACACCCATGTCACATTCACATAATGACTTGGGCCTTGACAACTGCCACTTGTTCAATTCCTTTCTTACTTAACACGTAAACGACTTGACTGGTTAATGTTTTTGACTTTGAATACCCAAATTATGTTCTCGTAACTTCTTGGGACTTGGCAACTTCCACTTATTCAAGTCCTTAGTATTATCCATGAGAGTATCTAATCTACCACTCTATGCATAAATAGTTGTTATTGATGACCTACTATCATCAACTAGACTCACTTAGTCACAAACTAAAAGTACTAACAAAATGTTCAATATATATGAAAAATAAATATTAATCTTAAACTACAAATTCCTTCTTCGTCATTTAGTCTTGGATGTCCAATGTTTAGTTTTATTATATAATCCTTCTCTCAGAAAGTGAAGATTCACTCAGTAAATAGCTCATTTAGGTTGTTAGTAAATTCTCACTCGAACACCTGAGTTACTTTCATGTAACTACCCGGGTCTTTAGTTACAACCACTTATTCGAGAATTACCAAATCCCTTAAGAGCAACCACTCTCAATCTATATAAACATTAAGCAAAACTTGATGCATAATGGTAGCATCTTGACCTTCCTATTCATAATATAGTATAAAGAATATATAAAAAAAATCCCCACAACAATGGTTAAATCTCCATTAAGAATATAACTTCCTTTAGGTTTTAGTCTTTCATGTATAACACTGCAATCTTGTTTACTAAGGATAAAAACAATTGTAGACCAACTGGTCTCGTATTTCAATAAATTTGCATATATATATAAGTGTTTACTCACTAGTATTGTAATATGACTGGTTTGGTAAAATACCTTGGACATTGAACTCTCTTGTTACACATCAGTAATATCTAGGGTCTAGGCTATTGCCTCTAATTCAAGCCCTAACACAAATCAAAAGGTTTTACCTTCTCACCTATTCTTAGGCTTCTTTGTTAATACTGATGACATTATGCCATCATCAAGACATATACATGGTCATATAGAATATTCTAACCTAAGTTGACTCGAACTTGGTGTTTGACCAATGGTTAATAATATTGAAAGCTCTTACTTAACACACGTTGAATTGTTATGTTGAACTCAACTAAATTGATTAGTTATTACTAACTTCAAATTCCTAAGCTACATCATGCAACTACTTGGGACTTGGGCTATTGCCACTAGTTCGAAGCTCACCAAACTTATGACAGTAACCACTCTCGAAATTAAACCTTTGGTAAACTTGACAACAAAAGACAATAATTTGATCTATCTGGTCATACTATAATATATAGACATCATATATAAAATACACCATTGGGGTGTTTTCCCATTAAATAATATAGCTCATTTTTAGGGTTTTTCCTTCCTAGACAAAATAATGAGGTCTTACTTTTTAAAGTCCCTTTTAAATGACAAACTCTTTCAACAAGAATTTGGTAAAAGATTATAAGAATAACTAACATAATGCACTGGGTAGGTATCTCTATCAAAGAACTAGCACTTTCCCGTGCTTTAGAATTTTCTACCAATTCTTCGGTTCTCAGTCATATAAGATTTGGTTCAATAACAACCAAGAAAATGGGGTTCAAATTTTTTCATCAAAGTTTCCTTAAAATAACCTAATTTATAAATTATTTATATTTCACCCAAATGCTTACCAATGGAAAGAAGTGAAACAACTTTCATTTAAAATAGAGAAAGACTCTTATAGTATAAAAGGCAGATTCTGACTCTTTACACAACCACTTCATACATAAGAAAGAGTATAATAACAATATTTCCCTTACTATTTTTAAAGGAATATTAACCATTTCTAGTGAACCCACGAGGTTTCTATTTTTTGCTAAAAGATAAGAAGAATATGAATACAATGCTTGCCTGCTCGGCTTGTTATGGCTGATTTGAATATGCTATTACTCAACCTGAACACACAGCTCTAAATTCTTCTTAATTTTTTGAAGTAACTTCTAAATGCAGTATAAAAAAAACTCTTTACTACTCGACACACCTATACTAGCTCACAACCAATCTCTTCCCTGTGCAGCCTTCACTTTTTTTTTTCATGACTTTCTGTTCTAGCTTTTCAACTTATAAGAAAATGCAAAAGGTTCACACTATTTTTCTCTTTCTCCAATAAGAGGAGAAAAATATAGCTCCTTCCCCCAAAAAGTGAATAACCAAAACACAATGAAAGATGCATATGCTTGACTCCTCCAGCTTTTTAAAAACTTCATAACTAACTTTCTCCCCCCCCAAAATTGGCATAAGAACACTATCTTTGAATCTTGATAATGCAAATATAACTATTTTCTAAAACAATTAAGTGCTCAAGGTAGTAACTACCTTGACTGACTCATATTGCATGACCAAGCAATTGATGAAATCCATTTTAAAATTAGTTGCATGCAGTTACCAACAACAAGATAAAAGTTGCATTTTCCATGATGGAAGGGTAATATTTGAGAAGATTAGAAGTTGGTTGTAATGTTGATTCCCTTGTAGACATTGCCACGTTTGGTTGGCAGTTTATAAAATGCAAGAACACTCTCATATGCCACCACCTTAGTGGTTGTTGTCATGCACACCGATTGCTATATGGCTGGCATAAATCTTCTACAAATATTGTGTTTCATTTGACTAATGTGTCCCCATTAAATTGTGTCGAGCCAACATTCCCTTTACCGTGACTTAATCAACCACTTAATACATTTTAAATGCAATTAAATATGCAAAGTATAAAAACATTTATGTCGCAAAGCGGTGTTGACAATATACAAAGTTGGCACTGGATATATCACACCACCATATATTGGTGTTATTGCTAATTAACCAAGAGTGATAAATAACCAATATCAACTATCTCCTTACATGCTTCCATTAGCATCCACATATTTAAATATTGTCAACATAAAATAACAAAGTATAATATATAACATATAGATATGTATATGTATGCATTATTATATTGCCATAATTATATATATACGTATATACACATGTGGACATATATATACATATACCAATGTATACCTATTATATGTGTATGTAGGTGTATATCCATATGTGCATACATATATATATATATGTTCCTTTTTAATGACATAAACATGTACATACACATCTTTATATATTATACAAGAAAATGGATACCAATTACCCCAATTGATTTCAACCCAAATTAAGCGAGAAGAATAAGGCTAAACAACGACTGTGTTTAACTTACCTTCAAGATGTTATTGAAAACCCTACACAAATTGATTAAATGGATTCAAACACTTGACCTATGCCCTTAACTCATATGAAATTTCTAGTAAGCTCTTAAATTTATCCTTCTCTTAGGTTATACTCTCTCTCTCTCTCCCTCTGGAGGGTATGAGATAACGATCATGTAATTCCACTCAAGAAACAACTGAGTAGTTAGACTTTACCATTTATATCATAACCATATCATTGAATATTCATCAGTAATTCATTTAAATTCAAAAACATCACATCGCATAAATTCATCATAGATTTATCTTTACAAATTTCATAATCACATACTTCATAATTGTATTTATCTTTCAAAATTTCACAATCACATATTTCATCATTGCATTTACCATAAAGTAAAAAGTAATTAGTAGTTCAAAGGCAGGGTGTAACATATCTCCCGCCTTAAGAATCATTGTCCCCAATAATTTAAAGTATCATAACATATATAAAATCAAATGATAGTTTTACTTCAGTTTTCAAAATCAAGCGAAAGATGGGGAAATTTTTGTTTAATCTTATTATAATTTTCTCTCATAGCACTGTCCTCTGCAATCTGGTCCCACTAGGCCTTGCACTAAGAGACCTTGCTAATACATAGGTGGAACCTATGTGATTCAAGCACTCTTTCTCTTACTGAGAATTGTCTCATTACTCACTTAACATTAGCAAAGCTTTTTTTTGCCTAACATTTTCTTTTGCTAGCCTTTTCTTGATCGACTTGATCTGTTCTTCCTTTTCTGATAGCATTTTTGGACCAAGGCTAATCTTATCTTCTAGCTTTCCCAACTTATAGGAATTCAACACCTTCTTCCATACGATTCTTCAAATGAAGCCATTTTAAATTACATAATGATAAGTTATTATACGTAAACTCAACAAGTGGAGAAATAGTCCTCCCACTTGTATTGTTGAGCCACACAATAGGTTTTCCAATACTTCATTTACTCTCTTCATCCGGATATCTCTCTCTAGGTGATAAAATTAACTTATGTTAAATTGAGTTCCAAGTGAGATGAATAAGGTTTACCAAACCTTGAAGTCATATGAGTGTCCCTATCTAAGATAATCTTCTTAGGAGCCGCATGAAACCTGAATACTTTTACACAAACTTATGTGCTACGACTGGTGCTCCATCTGTCAAATTCCCAAATATGAGATGGCTATCTTAATGAGTCCATCCACCACTACCAATATTTAATTATGCCTATTTCTAGACATAAGAAGACCTACACAAAATCCATACAATGATCTGCCAATTCCACTTTGGAATCTCGTGAGGTATAAAATCTTGCCAGGTGATAATGTTCCACTTCCACCCTCAGGCATTCTAGACATTATGCTACATATCTTGCAATGCTCCTCTTCATTCATTTCTAGAAATATAGTGGCTTTACATCAACCAAGAGTTTTTGTTACACTAGGATGTTCTGAATAAGCTACAGAGTGAACCTCTCTCCACACTATATTCCTTAACTCTTTTGGGTTTGACACATGCATTCTTCCTTTAAATCTCAATAGCCTATCTGACTCAAAATTAAACTCATCATATCTTAGATCTTGGGGGTTGTCCATGAGATATTTCTTGACTTTCTCATAGTATTCATCTTTCTAGACTTTTGTAACACTTGATTTTTACAATCGTTTGTATAGAGATCATTGAGGAGTTTTGCCTCCTTCAACTTAATGCATTCGTAATCTTGGTTTTCCTTTCCTTTGATGTAATTGATCATGAAATCATGGTCAGATATTAGCTCTAACCATCTTATTTGATGAGAATTTAGACGAGGTTAGTTAAATAGGTACTTAAGACCTTAATTGTCTGACTTTAACTCAAGGGTTTCCTAAGCATATAATGCCACTATACTTGCAATGCATGAATAATTGTTGCCAGTTCAAGATTATGTGGATCATTATCTTGCTCTTAAGTTTTCAATTTTCTAAACTCATAGGCATTAATATTCCCTTATTACAAAATTACAACACATATCCCCACTCCTAAGGCATCAATGATGATCACAAATTGACCCTTGGATCAAGCTCTTTCAAAATTGGTGCCAAAGTTTACCTCTTTTTTTTTTTAATTGGTCAAATGCCTCCTGACATTTTTCCAACCCTATAAATATTTTGCTAACAACTCCAACATCTGAAATTTCAACTTTGGCAACTTTTTTGTGGTCATCTGGTAAGGAGCTTGAATATAAGTTCAAATCTTGGAATTATACTGACAAAAAAATCAAGGCTCTCTCGGGTGGTAATCTAGGTAATTCATCTGGAAATACATCCTCAAAGTTTCGAAGAGAAAGGTCACCTCTCTGTGTTTGATCTTCCTTGATCCATGGATTCCTTGTCTTAGCTTGACCTCTTTGGAAGCTCCTTGCCTAGGTCATCTAACATTCTATTTCCTTGGAAAAATAATCCACCTTAGCTCTATGTCTCCATTACCAATTTATCCCTAGGATGACATCATAGGACCCTAAGGAGCTACATACAAGTTTACTTTAACTAAAAAGCTTGGTAATTAAATCCTAACTTCAAACTAACACTTCTCTACCTGAGCTCTTGTTACCTCTTGGCTTCCTTTAGATTTGGGTCTAGTTCAAACCAATTTGAAATCCTACTTCACCTGAAGTTTCCATTTTATCTGATTCGATTAGTTTCCCAAATTTTTGCATTAATTAATACACATTCAAGATATTTCCATACATTCAATTATAAGCAGAAGAGTGGTTTTGACACAAATTTTCCAAATTTTCTTTTATTATATCATAGATGGAATACACAAAATCCATATTATTACAAAACGTTGACATCTCATGACTATAGGTCACTATTAGATTGGGGAATTTCCTCAAGTTCTTCTTCACCCCTAGAGTCAACTAAAAAACTTTGGAGGGTGGATGTACTTGCAAGTACTCATCCATAACCTCCCTACTAATAATAGGTGCATTCCTACCACAACCATAGGGCATCTCCCTCTGAACTAATGGTTTGACTAGTTTGACCTTAGGGGTAGGAACATTGGCCTTTATAGCTATTATATCTTGTTGCTTCTTCTCTTGCCTGATATGCTTGAGTGCATTGGCTAGTGTCTCAGAGTCAGTTGTCCAAGCACCTCCCACATAGCTAATATTTTTAAGGAGTTTAACCTTTGAGAAAGACTCTTTCTTAGTCCTAGTGTTTGAATTTTTTTGGGGAATTGACTTCCTTGTTGTTTTCCTTGTTCTTATTTTTCCCACCATTCTGACTTAAGAACATTTTGAACATTAGCCACTAATAATAGTTGAGGAAAAACTTAAACAATGAACTCAGGTCCAATTGCTGAACTCGGTCACTCTAATACCGTATTAAAAAACCATCTCCTTATATAAAGGATTTACCTGGGTTTTTAACCATGTAGTAAATCAAGCCATTCCCTAAAAATAAGATATAATTTTTTTCCTAAAACCCATTTAGTTCCTATCACATTCTTGTTTGTTGGTTTTGCGACTAATTCCCACGTTTGATTTTTTTCAATCTACCTTAGTTCTTCTTCCATAGCTTTGATCCAATTCTCATCCTTGTATGATTCAATTACTGTTTTAGGTTCTACCTCAGACAGTAAAAAAAAGTTTACCTATTCCTCTGCCATAGCAACTCTTCTTCTTGTCAGTACACCTTTGCCCTTATCTCCAATTATTTGATCTTCATAATGATTCCTATGCACATACTTAGGAGTCTTAGGATTCTTTTCTGGAGCTTCTTCCTCTTCCACTATCATCTCTTTCTCTTTCTATTCTTATTTTTATTCTTCTCTACAAGGGGGTTAATCAAATTCATATCCTTCTATCAACACTGAGCTTTGGTGTCATTCTTCATCTAGTTTGACACTTGCACTTTCAACTATTTCTATAACCTTTTGTTGTAGCATTTGTATGCCTTAATATTTGTAGAGTATCCAAGGAAGAATCATCTGATCTTGCATCAAACTTTCCTAGATTTTCTTCATCTCTCCTGATACAACATTTGCTTCCAAACATTTTGAAATATTTCACAGTAGGAGGTTTTCCATACCATAGTTCATAGGGGGTCCTTGAACTATTCACTCTTGCTTGTCCTATGTTAAGAATGTATATTGCAATATGAATAACTTCTTTCCAATAGAAATTTGATAGATTTCCTTCCTTCATCATCATTCTTGTTGCTTCTTGAAATGTCTCATTCTTCCTTTCCACAATTCCAATCTACTAAGGAGTTCTAGAAGCTGATAAATATCTTTTTATCCCATGATATTCACAAAAGTTGATAAACTCATTGGAGGTGAACTCACCACCTCTGCCAACCTTAAGCATTTTATTTTCAAATCCATTTAATTCTCAACAATAGACTTAAATTCTTTAGAATTATCTAGAGCTTCTAATTTTTATTTGAGAAAGGTCACCCAAGTCATTCTAGATTAATCATCTATCAACAACATAAAATACCTGTCACCTTGAGAGATTTTTGTTTTGGTAAGTCCACATAGGTTTGTATGCACCATCTCTAAAGGTCTTGTGGTAGAATATTCCTTAGTTCTGAACCTCTCCTTTGTCTGCTTTCCAAACTGACACTCCTTGCAAATTGCATTGATAGGCTTTGTAATTCTTGACAAATCTGTTATCAGAGAATCTAGCAGCGCTCGATTCACGGATAAACCCCTATGAAATTTGTCCGTTTCATAGGTCCATGTGTTTCAAGCATGCAAAATGAGGTGATTATTTCAATCACCCTCGATGTGTAGTCCTTATGATCAAATTATCTATTTGAACGTCTCTTGATCATCTTTCAAAAATATCTGAAACGAGTGTTTTTGTTAATTCCCTTATGCCTGGAGTTAGTCATTTTTCTGATGGTGCAAGAGCGTTGATTTTCAGCACCCCTACACCACCCTTCGCCTCAAAAGTTTTAACTTCAAGTGCAGGAGTAATGATTTTTAGCGCTCCTACACCTAGGGTCCCTTCTTAGGTGCAAAATCGGTGAAATTCACCACTTCTGCACTTGTCTCTTCATTTTGTTTTATTAGTGCACAAGCGGTGATGTTTTTGCATTTTAACTTGAGTTCATGGTGCAATTAATGCATCAAACTTAAGTTTCTTTTAATCATTTATAAACAATTTTAGGTCATTTTAACTTTGTTCAATTTCATTTTTCCTCCTCCTTGCACGGTTCACTCTCCAAATTTCCTGCAACTCGATTTTGAGGATTCCTTCAAACATCGACTCAGGGTTTCAGTGTCTTTCCACCAGGTTTTTTGTTTCATTCTTCATAACGTTTTGCCATCTTTTCATTTTTTATTATCTTAGTTTCCTTTCCATGTCGCCTAGATGTTTTTCATATCATTTGGGGTTTTTAAATCTTGTCATTTACTTTCTAAATCTTCTACCTCCTTTCCATATTCAATTCTACCCCTTGTATTTTCGTTAGGGTTTTTGTTTGTGATAATTTGTTTTAGGTGATCTTTTCCCCCATTTTTCCCCTTTACCTTCTGGTCTTTCCATTTTACAAAGTTGTTGAGCTCCAAGTTGAGCGGTGAAATTTGTAATATCGCCATGAGTTTGAACTAGATCGACCTTGAATGGAAGAGTCGGTGTCCAAGAGGTGAAAATCACCGCTTAGGCACCAAGTTCTCACTAACTCAAGCAATGTCCAAGCGTTGATTTTCCCCGCCATCACACCGAGTGACTTACCTACTTTTTCAAGTGCTTGAGCGGTGAAATTCATCGCCCCAACACTAAACTATCTTCAAACACGTTTGGTATCAGAGCGGTGATCTTCAGTGCTTCAATACCAAACTTATATCTTCCCACACTTTGGTGTTAGAGTGCTGATTTTCAACGCTCCGACACCAACAAAATTTTCTCCATGGTGTCAAAGTGCTGATTTTCAGTGCTCTGATACCTACTGTGAAATGCAAGGTGCAGGAGCGCTGAGTGCTGATTTTCAACGCTCCTACACCAAAAAAATACTTTCTCTTCCTAACACCTAGAAACACCTCGTTTCTCACTCTGAACTCCATCTTGCCGCTTACGCTCCCTTTTTCATGCCTCAGCCAAAATGCAGTTGCTCCAAATTGTCTTGCTCGCTTCATGCTTTCCAACATTGCAATTTTATCCTAACACCTGTCGATCCACTTTTCTTGCAGTTCCTATCAAGTTCTCATTAGGTGACCCTCAAAGGTGATAAATCTTCAGTCTTGGCATCTCTAAATGAGAGTCAAAGAACCCCTGTCATCTTCCAATAAATAAGGCAAGATAAAATACAAATATCAGGGTGTCTTGCCGCCAACTATGGTGATCTCAAAGGTGGATGAAATTAAAGACACCGAAATTGGTCATCAAGACCTACAAGATTTTGTAAAGAGAATTTAGAAAATGCCATTAGAAGATAACTTGAGATCCATTATTCATAACAACTTGTATCTAGTGTCAACATTTCTAGTAGCCACTCACAACATAGAGTTCGTGCTCCAAGTTGCATCTCACTACATCCGAGATGACATAAGTGTGAGAGATTCCTTAGGTCAAGTCATGATGAGATTGGATCCTGAATTCTTTGACATTGTTTTCAAAGTCCCACATATGGAACAATATGCATCAATCTCAATTCAACAAGCACAAGATATTTTTGATAAAGATTCTAATAAAGCTAAAACATTGACTAACACTCAATGGTTGAAAACTCCTAGGCACTGAATTTCCAGATGGTCTAAAGGGATCCCTCGAAGTGACTTCAAAGAGGACGTCAGGGATATGATTACTCTTTTGAGCAGGGTGAAGGGCTTGCCTCAATCATGCCCTTTTCAAGATTGGATGTATGAATACATCTGCATAATCAGGAGAAATAAAGCTCATATAGACTAGGGGCCTCAAATCAGTTATGAAATTCATGAGCAGTTGATCAATGTACCAACCACTTTGAAATTCTACATGACTTATTATTTGGTGTACGCAACTGCAGTTATGAGGCAATTCCCAAGTTTTTTTACAAACAAAAACAGATACTCTGTACCTGTCTATGATTATTATTATTATCAATTGAATATGATAAAAATCTTCCATCATTTCAAAAGAGTTACAAATGCCTTCTTTGCACCCTACTGTTTACTTTTGATCCAACTCTTGAAAAGAAAAGAGTATTGAATGAGGCTTAAAAAGTTGTTAGCAAAGTTGGTTGTATATTTTTGCAATTCCCAACCTTTACTTAGATAAGAGTAGGTTGCTATACTGGGTGTCCCTACATGTTACACAAATATCCCTCAGATAAATGGATTCTAATGGAACTATGCAGACAACTTATTTCAGTTCACAAGGAACGAATGAGAATCCATAAGCTAGGGTTCATGTTTCCACTAACTATTAGAAGGTACACTATTAAAAGTGTATAAAAGGCCAAATTAGCCTATGTAGAAATGCAGGTAATGACTTTCAAGACTTACAAGCATAGACATGACTTTAACTACCATGATTTGAAAAGGAAACTCGAGGAGGGTCACCGACATGTCTATCATTTTGAAGACATATGGGAGGAATGTAGAGATGAAGAGGACATCCACACAATGGATTATTGTAGAGCAGATCATGGATCTTGGTGTTGCCGACCAACCAAAGGGTTTCAAAGATCCCGGCGACGTCATGAACACTGCCTATGATGAAAATGAAATCTCTAAAGACCTTTGTCTCCCATTCAATGGTCTAAAAAGGAAAGTATATCCATCAGGGAAAGGCTTGCCCCCATATTATCCAGCACAACAGAATGGTTGCACAAACATGGTTTCCAGATGAAAGCTTTCAGGATGAAATCAGAAGGAGAGGTACCTAGAGTAGAAGCCAACAAACAATAGGAACTCCAAACGAAAGACAAGCATGCAGATACTCCCTCTTCTTCCCATAAAGGTCCTAAAATCAAGTTCACTGTTGGCAAAAGGGATACATGGGAAGTTGAAGAACAAGAGGCCAAATAATCTGAATCTAATCACTCAAAGGAGAAAGGACCTATTTCTGAAGAACAAGAGTCCGGAGGTGAAGGAAATGAAAGCGAGGAATTGGTTTCTGAAGAGGATTCTGATGAAGAAGATTCTAAGGAAGAAGAGGTTTCTCTAGAAGATCAAGATACTGAATATGAGGGTGAACAAGAAGGTGATAAAGAGGAACTTAGGCATGACGAAAAACAAACCCTTTCTCCACACGAGAATATTATTGAAGACCTTCCCCAAATGTCATCACCCATTACTTCAAATGTTCCTTATAAACCTCCTAATCTTAACACTCCCCCACCCCCTCTTCCTACTTCACCTCTTCCTACATCAACCATACATGCAACATCAACAATGTTTGCTACTTCACCCGCAGTTTCGAATATTGAAGTTGTTGATATTTTATCAAGCTCTCCATCATCTATTCCCAGTTTTTCAACTCCTTATTATGACATCACTTCTGAATATGAATTGAATAGGTTTATGAAGGAATCTCTGCAAGGTCAACTAGGTGTACAATCTATAGGAGCAGTCATGACAGACACTACCCCAATTGTCACCATACCAATTATTTCTACGGGAGCGATTGTGACACAAGAGTTGGTGGTTAGTCAAGAAGCATATACTTCCTTTATTCCCCCTTGGCTGGTATCTCAAGTATCGAAGCGAAAGAAACAAATGATCTCTCCAAAAGAGCTTGATCTTGAAGAGACAACCCCTCCAAAAGCCAAGGGGAAGAAAAAGGCCAAAGTACATTCAAGGCTTCATATTGACAAATCTGTTCAAAATTTTGAATAGATTGGCCTACCCCCATGGGAAGAAGGTGATGTTACAATGGAGGACTACATAGTAACAAGAATCCAACTTGGCAAAGTGACAAACGAAAGTGCCACGTGGTAGATGCCTAAGTAGTCCTAGACGCATTGGTAGGAAGGCTTGAGAAAATGGAGCAAGCCTGAAATGTGTACAAAGAGAAGGCCAAGTGCTATGAAGCTATTTTGAGAAAATTAGCAAGCTCTTTAGGGAGTACACAATCTATGACTATGATAAGCATTGAGCAACCAACAATACTAAAAGAAAAAAAGTTTGCCTCCAAAGTTAAAGCATTATATTATTTCATTGATGAAATGATACAACATGGTTTCCCAGATTATAATTTTTGCAAATGAGAAGGCTACTCAGATAGCCACACTAAAATTAGAGCTTGATAAAGAAGAAAACATACTTTCCCAAGAGCAAGAAGAAATTAGTGCTGTTCTTTTTGAAATAAATGTATGAAAATTTGTGTTCAACTTTGTGAGTCTAAATTTGATCAATAAAGAAGAAATTTGCATACTAGAATTTGTGTTGGAATTAATTCTCTTATGGTTTGACCAAATTGGTGGTGATTAGTGTGTGAGATCTAAGGGCTTTTGATAAATATGTGTAGAATTTGTGTTACACTCTTTATTCGGATTTGTGTTTATGTTTGAATACTATTGTTGAATGATCTACAAGAATTTGTGCTTGTAATTGTTTATGTTGCTCGTGAAATTGCTGTATCTAAGAGGACTTTGTGTTTTAATACGGAAAACATTATGTATCTCAAGGATCTATCAGCTAAAAGCTACAGAACGACTTTGTGCCTTTCTGAGCTTTCCTTTCTTTCTTTTATTGTTTATTATTATCATACCTGGTATCTCTACGCTTTGCTTTGATAGGATAGAGATATTGGCATTACTGCTTTTTTTTTAGTTTAAAGTTATTTTGAATCAGAACTATCAACTGTGAAGCATTGTAAAACATCTTCTCTAAAAAAAGAGAGAATTATGAATGTAACACACCCCCCCATCTCGTAGTTGTAATGTACATTTTGTGAATATTTAGTTAGTTTTACTTAGCTTCTGTTAGCAGTAAGAAGGGCGTCTCCCCTTTCTGAGAGGAGAGATTATATCTCACATATTTGTGGTTGAAATCTAGGTTGTGTAATCTATTGAAAAGAGGGTTACATAATTTTCACCCAACAGTTTTTTGGCGACTTCGCTGGGGAATGAAACACGCAATTAAAGTCTCACACTTTGATTGAAGTGAATAACCTTTCCAATTTCTTATTGTTTTCTTGTATATGGTTATTTTGGATCTCTATCTTGTTCCGATCTACATTTTGGCGGATAGAAGATATACACGAAGTCAAAGGGCTCAAGGAGTTGTAGATCCAATGTTTGATTTTTTTTTGCAACACAACACTCCACCTACTCCTTCGTGAGTAATATATTTGTTGCAATGAACCACAAACTACCCTCCACGAAGACTGAGATCTCCTCTTCTAAGTGAATATTTTGTCTTCCATAGAGTTTCAGTGCAAGTACCTATTGTTCAACCTACCATGGTCGCACCACCTGCAAGACTGTGGGGAAATGCTTTTGGTTCCCTCCATTTGGCTGTGCCTCTTCACGAACTTCCAAGAATTTCAAGAAAGCATCTTCCGAAGTTCCTAGGCGATGAAAAACAACATCCTGATGAATATATTTCTGCCTTCTACATCGTTTGTGGTGTTCTTAACATAGAGCATGAAGACGTTTCCGTAAGATTATTCATTGAATCTCTTCAAGGGGTTGTTTCTGAATGGTTTTATACTCTTCCAAGTGCTTCAGTCACCAACTGGGCCACTCTTCACAAAGGTTTGAAGAAAGATTCAAACCTATTGAAGATGCACACGCTTTGTTTGCACAACTCAACCATGCAACAAGAGTCTCATGAACCCATGCGTGAGTTTGTGGCTAAGTTCAACAAGTTGGTGACATGAATCCCACATGATGCAAAACCGACGAATCATAATATGAAGTGCTTTTTCATCAACATGCAACTCCCCAAAGTAAGTTTCTTCTTACATAGGGAAAATCTTGCCAATGTTGAAGCACCTCAACAATTGGCTACTAGTCTTGAAGATGATATGATCCTTGCTGGAGAAATAAGGTTGAATACCAACACCAACAAGAGGATGCAAGCATAAGGATCTTCAACATCTAATGCCAATTCTCCTAATGCCAGTTCCAACTTTTCAGATCCCATGGTCCAAAGGTTGTCGAGTGAAATCTTAACTTTGAAAAAGCAGGTTTCCAACAACAACAATACCTACAAAGACATCCCAAGAAGGACTTTCCCCAACTATGTTGGAAATAGGAATCAAAACCGCCTTCCAGCATCACAAGGGAAACTTGCACTTGAAGCTCCACCAACCAATACTACCACAAGATACTATGAGGTTGAACAAGATGAATATGCACAACTAGATTATCCCGTGGAAGAAAGTGTTGATCTCTTTCAAGATGAAGAAATGGAATTAGTTGGCAACTCCACCATTGGATATTTAAAAATGGAAAATGAAACTGATGAGGAGGACCTAATGGCGGACATGTACGCTATTTTTTATGTGGCATCAACAAAATCAACTTGATCAAGCTCAAGCCGCTGCTCCACCAGCAAAAGAGAAGCCACTAGTTACTATTTCCAAAAGAGGATCTCCTCTCCCTCGACAACCAAAAAAGGTAGCAAACCCACAAGTAAGTGCTCCCCATCCCCTTCCGTCAGTTCTTGCCATCCCTAAAGCCAATCTCCCAGTTCCGAAGACCAGTGTACCTTTTATTAAACGAATCAGTGAAGTTACTTCATCTACTTTACAAAATTCTTTCCAAGATTTTGACATTATTGACCATGCCAAGAAAACCAAGGTCCAAATGTCTGACGTTGAATACCTTAAAGCCAATCCTAATCAATTTGACAGGCTCGTAAAATTTGTGAAGGATAAAGGAATTACCCCAAATCAGGATTCGTCTCTTGATATTCCTGTTGCTCAAAAGCCTCAGATGCCACAAAATAACCTTGTTTCTACACCTCCAGTTGCATTTGGGCGTATTGATATGTTCTTTATTTCTTTGCTTGTCAATGGCTTCAAATTAAGCAACTATGTTATAGATTCTGACGCATCAGATAATGTGATGCCAGCCAAGGTAGCTACTGCCTTAGGTTTGAATCTAACCAAAACCTTTAGCCGTTGTTTCTCCATGGAGAACAAAAAAGTACCCTTGATCAACCAAATCAAAGATGCACAGTATGCTTTTGTTGCATACCCAAAGAAGAAAATAAAGATGACGGTTCTAGTAGCCGATGTACTAGCATCCTATGGGATTCTTCTCATATGCAATTTCTGTAAGGATGTTGGAGGTGAACTAAACATGGACATGTCCGAAGCCAGGATACCTGTCAAGGGCATGATGCAAAAGTTGATTCCCGAAAGGGAATCAAAATTCTCAGTAACACAATCCGATGATCCAAGAGCTCAAATTCTATTTGAGTCTTCAGGCATTGGAACATACTATCTACAAACATAAGAGGTTGGGGAATATTCAACAAGACATGAGTTGGAGAGTGTTGAATCTTTTTTGATAAAAAATGAGTCATTGCTAGATGATTTGTCAATGTTAGATCCTGAAGCTTCATAGATGATGAGGCTATAGATTTTGACACTGTCAGCCTTGGTGATCCAAATGATGTTTGGTTATTAGAGTTTGATGGCAGTTTTTCTTCGACCAGTTCTGGAGCAGGAATGGTTTTTATTTCCCCCAAAGGAATTTTTTTCCCTTTCTCTTTCAAATTATAGTTTGACAACACTAATAACACTACTGAATATGAAACATTGTTGTTAGGAATGCAAGTTGCATGCAAGAAGGGTATTAAAAATATTCATGCACAAGGTGATGTTGAGCTAATAGTGTGTGAGGTAAGAAACTTGTATCAAACAAAAAATGACAAGCTTAGGCATTATCGCAATCTCATTTGGGATTGCATTGAAGAATTTGAGGCCTTTGATATATCTGTAGTTCCAAGGGAATATAATGATAGGGATGATTCCTTAGCAGTCTCAACCATGCTCTTGATACCACATAAAGAATTTCAAGGTTCCACCTATACCATCGAGTTGGTTTTTCACCCGAGTGTTCTTGATAGTTCAGAGAATTGGCAGATTTTCAACAACGATCATCAAATTGTTTCCTTCTTAGAGAAGGCAAAAAATCTCGATGAACTGTACTTTGAAGGAAGTGATTCTCCACCTCGAGAATCTGTGTCTACTATGGATCTAGTTACGGGTGAATAATTCTTGCAACTCAAACGGAATAAAATTCCCAAAGGGTTGGTATCTCTAGAGAATTTTTTTGATAAGCATGATTGCTATGTCAAGAAGCAACTCTCAAACTATGATTCATCTAATGAGGTTGAATATATCAACTTGGGAATTGAAGCAGATCCTAAAATGGTAAACATTGGGAAATGTTGCATGATCGAAGAAAGGAAGCAGTTCGCTAAGTTATTGCAAGAATATATGGATGTCTTAGCATATTCATATGAAGATCTAAAATCCTTCAAGCCAAAGGAGGTGCAACATGAAATTCCCCTTAAGGTTGGAGCATATCCTTATAAACAAAAGCAAAGGCAATACAACCCAAATTTTTTTGAAACAATCCTTGCGGAAGTTCAAAAAATGTTGAATGCTTGAATAATATTCCCTATCCATCATTCAACATGGATAGAAAATATTGTTCCCATTCGTAAGAAAAATGGTGAGATCCGTATTTGTGTGGATTTTAGAAATCTAAACTAGTTGTCACTTAAGGATAATTATTTACTTCTAGTGATGGACCAAGTTCTACAAAACATAATCGGATTTGAAATTCTCTCCATTCTTGATGGTTTCTCTGATTACAACTAGATTGAAGTAAATTCAAGTGATCAACACTAGATTACTTTCACAACACCATGGGGTACCTTTGCGTATCGCATAATTCCTTTTGGCTTGATAAATGCTATCACCACGTTCCAATGAGCTATGGACTTGGATTTCCATGATGTGATAGGTAAGTTTATTGTGGTGTATCTTGATGATATCAAGGTATTCTCTAAAAAATTTCATGAACACTATTACCACCTAAGGAAAATATTGGAGAGATGCTGACAGCATGGTATTTCCCTGAACCCCAAAAAGTCAATTTTAGAGTTACAAAAGGAAAAATTCTTGGTCACGTAGTGTCCACAAAGGGAATCAAGATTGACTCAGAAAGAATCAATAGTATCAATTCACTTACCCTACCATCAGGCAAGAAGGTTGTCCATTCCTTCTTTGGAAAGGTAAACTTTCTGCGAAGGTTCCTTCCAGACTTTGCAGAGAAGACTCATCATATTGTTAATATGATGAAAGGCAATACCACTTTTCATTGGATGACAAAAGGGAAAGCTGTGTTTGATGACATCAAGGAGGCCATTTCTCGTGCACCACTGTTAGTCTGTCCTAACTACACCAAAGAATTCATCATGTACAGTTATGCTTCTGAGCATACACTTTTGACAATTATGGTGCAACAAAACAGTGAGGGTTTTGAATCTCCAATCACATTCATGAGCTACCCTCTAAATAATTATGAGTTGAAATACTCCTAGATGGAAAAAAATGCTTTCACTGTGGTCAAAGCTATTAAAAATTTCTGGTTCTATATTCTTAATAGCCATGTCAAAGTTCTAGTCCCAGATTCAACTATTAAGTCCATATTAACACAACAGGAGTTTGGAATGAAAAGAGGCAATTGGATTGCCAAGATTTAAGAATATGAAATGGAAATCAAACCTACTAAGTTGATACATGGGTGAGGATTGTGTCAACTCATCGCTGAAAAATAATCCAGAGGAAGAATTTTTAGAGACTGAAGAGTCAGATACGAGTGAACTTCCAATGGTGTTGTTTGTCAGTACAACTGATGAGTGGTATTCTAAAATTTCCCATTTTATCACTTATGGAGAATGTCGCGATCATCTAACTCCCAAGGAGAAAAGGACCATCAAACTAAAGTCGACAAACTTTTTCCTATGGGACAATGGTTTGTATAAGTGTGCAATGGATGAAACCTTTTTGAGATATGTTTATCAGGAACAACAGGAAAGATTGCTAAAGTCATATCATGACTTAGCTTGTGGAGGACACTTTTCAGCACCGGTCACCACTCACAAGATCCTAAGAGTGAAGTACTACTGGCCCACACTTTTTCAAGATGTGTACTCTTGGGTACATAAGTGTGAGTTGTGTCAATAGTTTGTAGGTAAGCCAAAGATGTCGACTTTACATTTAAAGCTAGTTGTTATTGAAGAGCCTTTCCAACAATGGGGAATCGACTTCATCAGTGCAGTAAATCCATCATCAAGTGCAAGACTTACCTATGTCCTAACTGCAACTGATTATTTCACCAAGTGGGTGGAAGCAATTTCAACTAAGCATGCTACTTCTGAAGTGGTATGTAGTTTCTTGAAGGAAAACATCATTTCTAGGTTTGGTGTGCCGAACAAATTTTTTGTTGACAATGCTTTTGCTTTCTCATCAAGAAAGATCACTAAGTTTTGCTTTGAACATGGCATAAATTTTTCACACTCTTCCGACTATTACCCACAAGGTAATGGTCAAGCCGAATCAAGCAATAAGAATCTGGTCACTATCATCCGCAAGCTGGTGGACAAAAATCAATGTTTGTGGCACAAAGCTCTGTACGATGCTTTGTGGGCAGACATAATAACTCTAAAGTGGGTGATTGGTATGTCTCCCTTTCAAATCTTGTATGGGTTGAATGCCAAGATTCCCATAACCTTGGAACTTCCAACCCTCAAATTGGCTAAGGCCATTGAGAATGAGACTTTTGATAACTCTATTAATAAGTGTATTATGTATCTCTCTGAATTGGAAGAGAATCAAGTTCAGGTGGCTAATTGTATCGTGGAGCATTAGGACCAAGTCAAGAAGCTTTTTGACAAGAAGGCCAAGTCTCGAGATTTTCAAATTGGTGATCTTTTTCTCTCATGGGACAAGCAAAGAGAACCAAAACATATGCACACAAAGTTTGATTCGCTGTGGACAGGACCTTTCAAGGTTCACCAGCTACATGGTGAAAACAGTTTCCTATTGGCATACGAGGATGAAACGCCATTTTCCCTTCCTCACAATAGGAAACATTTCAAAAGCTTTACACAGTAAAGTCATGGGCATTCAAATGTAAATATTTTTTATTTTTAGTCTTTGTGTCTTTTTGTTGTTTTCACCTGACTCCAAGCCCAATAGATGGATAAAGGCACTTGGAATTTGGAGTTCTACTCCGTTCAGTCATTTCTAAGAATGACTGAAGGAAGTTCCCTAGCTGGAGCTAACTGTTATTAGAGAATCTAGCAGCACTCGATTCATGGATAACCCCCTACGAAACTTGTTCATTTCATAGGTCTATGTGTTTCAAGCATGCAAAATGAGTTGATTTTTTCAATCACCCTCGACTCATAGTCCTTATGATCAAATTTTCCATTTGAATGTCTCTCGATCACCATCTTTCAAAAATCTCCAAAACGAGTGTTTTTGTTAATTCCCTTCTGCCTGGAGTTAGTCATTTTCTGATGGTGCAAAAGCGTTGATTTTCAGCACCCCTACACCACTCTTCACCGCAAAAGTTTTAACTTTAGGTGCAGGAGTGCTAATTTTCAACGCTCCTACACCTAGGGTCCCTTCTTAGGTGCAAAAGCGGTGAAATTCACCGCTTCTACACTTGTCTCTTCATTTTCTTTATTGGTGCACAAGCAGTGATTTTCACCACTTTTGCACCTTTTTGTGTTTTAACTTGAGTTCATGGCATAATTAATGCATCAAACTTAAGTTTCTTTTAATCGTTTATAAACAATTTTATGTCATTTTGACTTTGTTCCATTTCATTTTTCCTCCTCCTTGCACGATTCACTCTCCAAATCTCCTGCAACTTGATTTCAAGGATTCCTTCAAACATCGACTAAGGATTTCAGTGACTTTCCACTAGGTTTGTTGTTTCATTCTTCATAAATTTTTTCCATCTTTTCATTTTTATTATATTTGTTTCCTTTCCATGTCACCTAGATGTTTTTCATATCATTTGGGGTTTTTAAATCTTGTCATTTAGTTTCTAAATCTTTTGCCTCCTTTCCATATTCGATTCTTCCCATTGTATTTTCGTTAGGGTTTTTGTTTGTGATAATGCATTTTAGGTGATCTTTTCCCTCGTGTTTCCCCTTTGCCTTCTGGTCTTTCTATTTTACAAAGTTATTGAGTTCCAATTCAAGTGGTGAAATTTGTAATATTGCCATGAGTTTGAAATAAATTGACCTTGAATGGAAGAGTCTTGGTTTCCAAGTGGTGAAAATCACTACTTAGGCACCAAGTTCTAGCTAACTCAAGCAATGTCCAAGCGTTGATTTTCCCCGCCATCACACAGAGTGACTTACCTACTTTTTCAAGTGCTCGAGTGTTTAAATTCACTGCCCCAACACTAAACTATCTTCAAACACGTTTGGTGTCAGAGCGCTGATCTTCAGCGCTCCGACACCAAACTTATATCTTCCCACACTTTGGTGTCAGAGTGCTGATTTTCAATGCTCCGACACCAACAAAATTTTCTCCATGGTTCAATGCACTGATTTTCAGTGCTCTGACACCTACCATGAAATGCAAGGTGCAAGAGCATTAATTTTTCGTGCTCCTACACCAAAAAATGCCTTTTTCTTCTGAACACCCAGAAATGCCCCATTTCTCGCTCTGAACTCTGTTTTATTGCTTACGCTCTATTTTTCATGCCTCATAGCCAAAATGCAGTTGCTCAAAATTACCTTGCTTTCTTCACACTTTCCAACATTACAATTTTCTTCGAACATCTCTTGATCCAATTTTCTTGCAAACCCTATCAAGTTCTCATTAGGTGACCCTCAAAGGTGATAAATCTTCAGTCTTGACATCTCTAAATGATAACTGAAGAACCCCTGTTGTCTTCCAAGAAAGAAGGCAAGATGAAATACAAATATCAAGGTGTCCTTCCACCAATTGTGGTGATCTCAAAGGTGGATGAAATTAAAGACACCGAAATTGGTCATCAGGACCTATAAGATTTTGTAAAGAGAATTCAAAAAATGCCATTAGAAGATAACTTGAGATCCATTGTTCATGTCAACATTTCCGATGACCCCTCACAACACAGATTTCATGCTCCAAGTTGCATCTCACTACATCCAAGATGGCAAAAGTGTGAGATTCGTCGAGTCAAGTCATGATGAGATTGGATCTTGAATTCTTTGACATTGTTTTCAAAGTCCCACTTATGGAACAATATGCATCGATCTCAATTCAACAAGCACAAGATATTTTTTATAAAGATTCTAATAAAGCTAAAACATTGATTAACACTCAGTGGTTGAAAACTCCTAGGCACTCAATTTCCAGATGGCTTAAAGGGCTCCCTCAAAGTGACTTCAAAGAGGATGTTAGGGATATGAATACTCTTTTGAGCAGGGTGAAGGGCTTGCCTCAATCATGCCATTTTCAAGATTGGATGTATGAATACATCTGCATAACCAAGAGAAAGAAAGATCATATAGACTGGGGGACTCAAATAAATGATGAAATTCATGAGCAACTGATCAATGTACCGACCACTTTGAAATTCTACATGACTTCTTATTTGGTGTATGTAGCTGTAGTTATGAAGCAATTCCCAGGTTTGTCTACAAAGGGAAACATACACTCTGTACCTGTGTATGATTATTATTATCAATTGAATATGAGAGAAAGCTTCCATCATTTTTGAAGAGTTACAGATGCCTTCTTTGTACCCCTACTATTTAATTTTGATCCAACTCTTGAAAAGAAAAGAGTATCGGATGAGGCTTACAAATTTGTTAGCAAAGTTGGTTGTATATTTTTGCAATTCCCAACCTTTACTTACATAAGAGTACGTTTCTATACTAGGTGTCCCTACATGTTACCCAAATATCCCTCAGATAAATGAATTCTAATGGAACTATGCAGATAGCTTATTTCAGTTCACAAGGAACGAATGAGAATCCATAAGCCAGGGTTCAAGTTTCCACTGACTATTGGAAGGTACACTATTAAAAGTGTACAAAAGTCCAATTCGGTGTATGTAGAAATGCAGGTAATGACTATCAAGACTTAAAAGCATATACATGACTTTGACTACCATGATTTGAAAAGAAAACTCAAGGCGAGTCACCGACATGTCTATCATTTTGAAGACATATGGTAGGAAGGCAAAGATGAAGAGGACATTCACAAAATGGATTATTGCAAGTTAACCATAGAGCAGATCAAGGATCTTGGTGTTGTCGACCTACTAGAGGGTTTCAAATATCCTGGCAACATCATGAATGTTGCCTATGATGAAAATGAAATCTCTAAGAGACCTTTACCTCCCATTCAATGGTCTAAAAAGGAAAGTATATCCATCAGGGAAAGGCTTACCCCCCATATTATCCAACACAATGAAATGGTTGCACAAGCATGGTTTCTAGATGAAAGCTTTTAGGACAAAATCAGAAGGAGAGGTACCTAGAGCAAAAGCCAACCAACAACAGGAAATCCACACAAAATACAAGCATGCGACTACACCCTCTTCTTCACGTAAAGGTCCTAAAATCAAGTTCACTGTTGGAAAAAGGGATACACGAGTAGTTGAAGAGAAGAGGCCATGAAATCCAAATCTGCTCACTCAAAGGGGAAAGGACTTGTTTCTGAAGAACAAGAGTCCAAAGGTGAAGGAAATGAAAGTGAGGAATTGGTTTTTGAAGAGGATTCTGAAAAAGAGGATTATGATGAAGAATATTCTAAGGAAGAAGAGGATTCTCTAGAAGATCAAGATACTGAAGAAGATGAGGGTGAACAAGAAGGTGATAAAGAGGAACTCGGGCATGATGAAGAACAAACCCTTTCTCCACACAAGAATTTTGTTGAAGAAATTCCTTAAACGTCATCACCCATTACTTCAAATATTCCTTACGCACCTCCTAATCCTAACAATCCTCCACCACCTCTTTCTACTTCACCTCTTCCTACATCAACCATACATACAACATCAATAGTGTTTGCTTCTTCCTCCGTAGTTTTGAATATTGAAGTTGTTGATATTTTATCAAGATTTTTATCATCAATTCCCAATTTGTCATCTCCATCTTATGACATCACTTCTGAATCTGAATTCAATAGGTTTATGAAGGAATCTTTGCAAGGTCAACTTGGGGTACAATCTATAGGAGTAGTCATGACAGACACTACCTGAATTGTCACCATACTAGTCATTTCTACAAGAGCGCCTATGACACAAGAGTTGGTGGTCAATCAAGAAGAATATACTTCCTCTCTTCCCCCTTGGCTAGAATCTCAAGCATCAAAGTGAAAGAAATAAATGATCTCTCCAGAAGAGTTCGATCTTGAAGAGATAGCCCCTCCAAAAGAATAGGGGAAGAAAAAGGCCAAAGTACATTCAAGGCTTCATATTAACAAATTTGGTCAAAATTTTGTAGAGATTGGCCTACCCCCATAAGAAGAAGGTGATGTTGCAATGGAGGACTACACAGTAACAAGAATCCAACTTGGCAAAGTGACAAATGAAAGTGCCAAGGCAGATGCTCAGGTAGTCCCAAATGCATTAGCAGGAAGGCTTGACAAAATGGAGCAGACCCGAAATGTGTACAAAGAGAAGGCTGATTGCTATGAATCTGTTTTGAGAAAATTAGCAGGCTCTTCAAGGAGTACACAATCTATGGCTATGATAAGCATTGAGGAACCAACAATATTGAAAGCAAAAAAAATTGCCCCCAAAGGTAAAGTGTTATATGATTTCATTGATGAAATGATACAACATGGTTCCCAAATTATAATTTCTGCAAATGAGAAGGCAACTCAGATATCCACACTAAAATTAGAGCTTGATAAAGAAGAAAATTTACTTTCCCAAGAGCAAAAAAAAAAGAACAAACGCCTCTCATTTTGTTCACAAATGAAAGAGGTAAAGCTGAGTAAGTTGGTGAAAGTTGGGGTAATTATCGAAAAGGAGAAATACGTGGAGGTAAGACAATATTTCAAGCATTGAATTCAGGTGATCCAGTCTCTTATTGAAGATCTTCACCAATTACAAGAAGATGTCGAAGGACATCGTGCTATCTTAGAAGAATAAATTAAGGAGTTACCAGGTAATCTCCTTGATGAAGATCATATTTTCCTCCTGGCCAGTAAACATTCTAGGATCTACGAGGAAGCCGTCATGGAGCAAGTAGAGGATGCCAACTTTTCAAAGATCTCCATGCACACAATTTGTGATTTGCGGATTTCTTTGGATAATCTAAAGATGCATCTTAACGGATGCAAAAATCTTCACTCATTTGCTAGAAGATCAATTACCAGAGTTCACACCATTATGGATTACACTGTTGGTCCAGATGAGGCATTTGTCTTGGAGACAAAGAATAAATACGAAGACTTTCGTGCCCAAAGCAAGGAACCACAAAGGCTTCTTTTCTCCAGTGTTGAATATTTTTATGCTTTCTTTTACGCATTTTATAAATAGTTTGCGGCATCTTAAATGTATTTTGAGCAAATGTAATTGCATGTAAAATCTAAGATGTTTTCCCAAAAACATGGACAACATTTTTGACTAATTCAAAGTTAGGTGAGATTTTCCTAAATTAGCTCACCTACTTTCTTAATTTTTCTCAACTAATTTCCTAGATTTACTCTTCCCTCTCTTTTATAAATAGGAGGGATTTGTATTGTAATATGGATCTTTTATCTTTAGCAACGAAGTGTTGCTCTTTTTGAAAAAAATATATGAAGAAGAAAGTTGCATACCAGACTTTGTGTTGGAATCAATTCTCTTATGGTTTGATAAAATTGGTGGTGATTAGTGTGTGAGATCTAAGGGCTTTGGATAAATCTGTGTAGAATTTGTGTTACACTCTTTATTCGGATTAGTGTTTATGTTTGAATACTATTGTTGAATGATCTACAAGACTTTGTGCTTGTAATTGTTCATGTTGCTCATGGAATTTTCGTATCTAAGAAGACTTTGTGTTTCTAATACAACAAACATTACTTATCTCAAGGATCTATCAACTAAAAGCTACAGAATGAATTTGTGCCTTCGTGAGCTTTCCTTTCTTTAATTTATTGTTTATTATTATCATACCTAGTATCTCTACACTTTGCTTTCACAAGATAGATATTTTAGCATTACTACTTTGTTTTTAGTTTAAAGTTATTTTGAATCAGAACTATCAACCGTGAAGCATTGTAAAACATCTTCTCTGAAAAAAGAGAGAAGTATGAATGTAACACCCACCCCCCATCTCATAGTTGTAGTATACATTTTGTGAATATTTAGTTAGTTTTACTTAGCTTTTGTTAGTAGTAAGAAGGGCGCCTCCCCTTTCTGAGAGGAGAGATTATATCTCACACAACTGTGGTTGAAATCTAGGTTGTGTAATCTATTGAAAAGAGGGTTACATAATTTTCTTCCAACAAGATCTCTCATAGCTTGAGTAGAGTTGACCTTCACTAGGCTATCAAAATTGATGTGACACATTCTTCTATGCCTTAGCCAACTTTCATTGATTTGAGACATAAATAACTTAAAACCACCACCTTTGAGTTGATAAACATTTCATTTTGTCCTTGTTCCAACTGTAACCAATGTTCCAGAGCTTCCTTTTTTGAAATCACAACCATCATCTTGAAACACCAAATTATATCCTCTGCTACACATTTTTCCTACACTGAGAAGATTATGTCAGAGACCCTTGACATAAATAACATCATATATCTTATGCTTTCCATCAAAACTAATTGAACCTTTTCCATAGATATTAGCAGATGTATCATCACCAAACTTAATAAGATCACCATCATACTTTTCAAGCTTAAAAAACTTACTCTTATCAACTATCATACGATTTGAGCATCCACTCTCAATTATCCAGTAGTTTCTCTCCTCTCTTGCATGAAAGACAGTCAACATAGTTCCTTCAATATTGTGACCTATTTTTGGAGCAATTTTCATCACACATCTTTCAGGAATAGTAGAATTAGTTCTAACATTTAAACACATGAACAAGCATTCATCACTTCCATTATCCATATGTTTTGATTCCTCATCATTAGAACCACTGACTATTTTCGGCACAACACAGGCAATACCATGCAAAAACAATTAAACTAATATAATTCAAAGACAAGAAACTTGTTCATAGAAAATCTTACTAGTAATAGTTGCACTATCTTATTGTGTTCTTGGTCAAGTAGTAAAACTGAACTTCTTCCAAATTTAATCTCAATAAATCACTACTTGAAACTTTGTAACAGTCTTGTCCTTGCATTCACAACCTTGGTTTGATATAAAATCTTGACAAACTTGATTTTCACTATTTTGTCATATCTTCAAATTGCATTCATGTCAACCAAATAGTATTTGTGATGGATGCCATGTCATTCTGCAACATCTACCTAGTTTGTTGCCACTTGCATCTGAAGAGTAGTGGACTGTAACAAGATCACAAAAGACTGTCTCTGCTAGAGAACTGCCATCTCCTTCATCAGACCTATTATCAACACTACTTACATACAAATAGAAGTCCACACTTACATATAATTGCACCATAAATACTATACCAACATAGCCACTGTCATATTGACAAACAATAGCAACTGTCATCCAAAAAACTATTAGCTAGAAGATATCGCTGTTAGAAACCACTGAACACATGATGCCATTGTGCACTATTTATGCATTATATGACTACCTCAAACTCAGAAACCATGCAAGCAACTACTAAGCATAATCACAGTGATTATTGATACTCTTGCAAGTAGACTATGAATGATAATAAAAACTGTCACTCCTTTTTGTCACTGCACTTGTGTATAATCTTATTCATAACTCCCTTGACTTCTTCAGGGCCGAAGAGTAAAACACTAACCTGCTCTCCCTTACCTCATGCTAACTTTCATGCAACAACATGTTGTATTTGACTATTGTTTTTCTTATCATCTTGATCATTTAATTCCACTTGGCTTATTCCAAGCCATCTAGAAGTTATACTAGAGTTCATCTTATCTATGAGTCTTGTTATAATCCCAAGGTTTTTCAACACTTAAATGTCCCTGCACCTGGTTGATTGCTTCTGGATCTTCCCATCCTTAAGTTCACAATTTCAAAATTAACTATTGTATAGGTTTTGATCACAATCTTGGTACCCTAGGCATACCTTTCCTTTACTAGATAGAATGGTTTCATAATTACTCAATAACTCAAATTACTCCTAAGAGTCTTTAACGATTACACGCAAACTTGTTTACCAAATTACTTTTACTTCCTATGACAGATTCAATATAGAATTTTTACAGGAAGGCTATCACTTCCTATGATAGGCTCAGTTACCTAGTAACTATCACTTCCTGTGATAGGTGTAATTACAAAAATATCAACTATCACTCCTTGTGATAGATTTATTAACAAATTTTGTTACAAAAGAATGTCTACCACTTCCTGTGATAGCTTCTCAGTTTTTCTAGGTTTGCATGACGAGCCCAAGGTTTAGTGCTGAACTTGGTAGCTCTGATACCATATGTAACACTCTAACTATCCTACAACTAATATAAGGTTAACAACCCAACTAACTTCAAATTTTAGTTCAGCTGAAAAGAAACATCCATTGATTTCCAATAACAGGAATGCAAATGAACTTTAACCAACTTTTCAAGCTTACAAATAAAATTTCAATTGATCAATATTTAATCTAAGTAACCATTTCAAATATTACAAGAGAGAGAGGGGTTTAAAGAGTTTATAGATAAGAAGTTGAAGCATTTGATCTTGTCACTGTCATCAAGGAAAAAGGAGATATCATCAGGGGCTTTACCGCCCATCCAAAGAACTACTAGTCTCTCGTGTTCCTTCAACTAAAGGAACCCATCCCTTCATGAGGGTAGTTAACGAGGATCTCTTATTATCATCATCGCGCCTCTGAGCCTGGCATCAAGGACCTATACCTCCTGATCCAACCTTACTAAGGGTACCTCCCAACTAGAAAGGTCACTCTGATCAGGGGTATATCTGGTACTTGATGGCTGACATATGTTGAATCTAGCATCGTACCTTGGCCAAGGATTTCATTTATTTTAATGGCACTTATGTGTCGTCAACACTCTCACCCTTGCTTGACATGATTACCAAATCTCAAGTTTAATAATTAAATGTCATTTTGGTTCACTTTTCATAAGTTTCAGGTTATACCTTAACCATTGAGATATTGCAATTGAAAATGAGAGATTTTCAAGATCTCAACAAATATACTTATATGTTTATATTCAAGAGAATTCTGAACAACATAATGAATGGAAACTAGGTCAAGATTCAATTCACTGTTTAGACAAAGATTGTCTAGAAATATAATAAAACATTTTTCCCAGATTTTTATATTTGGAAGTTGTTCAGGTTATAAATCCAACAATTCCATTTACCAAATCAGGGCTTGAACTCAATCAAGAAAAGAAGAAGAAATCCATATTATTTTCAAGTTCATCAACAGGTATGAAATTTGGACCCACAATCGACTTGGAAACACAAAAATAGATAAATGAATGCTCGATTGACTTCATAGTCAACATTGTTCCAGACCCAACAAGGAATGGGGATTGATCACAATTAGACTTAGTATCAAAATGGCATTAACATCAAGATTAGTCAGTTTGATTACTTCATTCAGACAACTACCATTCTTTTATATATTAAATGACAGGGTGCAAAGCATTTTGATTTAATCTTGTGAACATTGACATTTATTCGATTGCTAGCTGGTAATTAATAACCAGAAATGTTGCAACCCACAAATACTCTAATTCTATACATCAATACAAAGTAGTGGAGGGTTATATTCGATACTTTCCTAGGATATTTAATTTGAAACTTGATATTAAAGTTCTTCCCTCCGCAATGCAACAAGCCAAATAGAACCCCAACACTCTCAACCATGGAAGATAACCCTAGACGGCTAATTGGAATGCCACACCACTATTCTGAATGGAAGAAGAGCAAAGTAGATTCCCAACTCAAGCAACGACTGAACAAAACTTCGCCAAAGAAATAAATCTCAAGGAAGCTGACCTCAAGGAAGAAGATGGATAATAAAATAAGCTCGAACAACACCGGAAATCACAGAGAGAGAGATTCTAGACGTGAGCACCGAGTGGATGAAAAACTCAGAAGGGAACTAAAATCGAAATGGAAAATTGAGAACTTGTACGAAGCCACAGAAAATCGGAGGACCCCGAGAGAAAGGATGTGAAAAATGCCAAGATGAGAGAGAGAAAAATGAGGAATGAAAGTCTACTTTTCTTAAGGAGCTCGACTTTCCAGACGTTTCCCAAAGAAACCTTTCATCTGCCCATTCTTGGGCGTTAACCAACGCTGGTGGCGAGTTGCCAGCAATCCTGCCTCAAAGCCCGATGCCAACTTCATTTCCATTTAAATTTGAAAAAAAAACATTCGATGTCACAATTATTATTTTCAAATGTTAATTGATATTCCAAATTGATTCGCTCCTTTCCAAGATTTTAATATTTAATTATATCATTTATTAATCAATTTAATATTTAACTTTATCAATTATTTATTAACCATTCAAAATCTCCTATAAGAAGATTATTGATTTATATAAATATAAATTGGCTTATTTAATAAATGTTGATATTAAATTATTATTGGCCAAGTTACAATTCTAATTCTCTGTCTTACATTGACTCATGGTGAGATGACATTTTCCGATCCTCTGTTAACCACTACCTCTCCCTATGACATCTCCTTTTCCATCGCGACATCACCAATATTGCATCCAATGAAAGGTATTATGGTTAGATTGTTCACAACGGCTTCATAAATATGCATTTAAATATAATCTCTTGAACACATTCAATTTCACATGAATAAGAATTCACTTGCAAATGAAAGGATCGTTAACTTACAGTTATGATAACTAAAACATCTATTCTATTCACAATTTCACATTCACATGAAAATAGATACTTGCAACTAACTTTGCATCCGAAAATACATTACCAATTTCATAGTCTCAATGCAAGGGATGTAACACAAATTCTAAGCTTCTTCAATAGCAAAAACTTTAGCACTATAAGATTTAGGGAGATTTCTCAATACCTTTTTCACAACTTCACTTTCCTCCAGTTTTCCACCAAGACCATTGATTGTATTGATGATTTCATCCACTCTAAGCATGTAGCCAAAAATATCTTCATCTTCTAACATCCTTAGGGTTTCAAATTTGGATTTGAAATTCTGCATCTTTTCTTGCTTGACCTTATCATCTCCTTCATAAATGCTCTGCAACTTTGTCTAGATCTCTTTAGTAGTTTTGAAGCTTATCACCTTCACAAGTTCTAAATCAAAAATTCCACTCAAGATAGCATTCCTTTCTTTTCCATTATTCTCATAATCCTTGATCTCATCATCACTTGCTAGAGGAGTAGTAGGAATAGTGTATCTATATTCAATTGACTTCCAAACACTAAATCCTAATGAGACAAGAAAGGCTTCCATCCCGAATTTCTAGAAAGAATAGTTTAATCCATCAAACATAGGCACTTGGACACTATTCCTGTGCGCCATCTGGGTCTACCTCAAGCAATTAAGTTTCTTCCAAGGAATCAAAACTCTGATACCAATTTTTAGACACACAAGACAAATGAGAGGGGGGGTGAATCAGTTGTACATTAAAATATTCAAACCCTCATTAACCTTCAAACCCTTATTATGCATCAACATGAATGTAAACTAATGAAACATAAAGAAACTCACAACCATGCACCATAGAATACTATATTTACATGGAAAACCCTAATCAAGGAAAAACCACTATGAGGATTAACTCACATATATGTGAATAACGACACCGATTATAAAAGGCTCACTACTGGAAGGGCTCACTGCCCAAAAGAAAATAATGGCTCACTGCCAGGGGCTCACTATCTAAAGGACTCATTGTTTGGAATACAAGAGAATAGAAGAAGACTGCTACAAAAAGGTTTTCTACCTCTGAGAAATAGGAAGATCCACCACAACAACTCTACACCATCCGCAACCCTCGACTCACCACCTCCAATAATTTTAGGTACACTAAAAATGTAGACACCTTCTACTCATTGCGTCTGGTAGCCTTAGGCGTTTTAGCTTGCACTCAGATCACAATAATTGATTACATTCATATCATCCTTCACATCACTACACATCACACACATCTCCAATAATTAACCTTGATTATATATCTTCTATGACCTCAAACAACTTCTCTTGGTTAGCCTTAATGAAACGTATGCACCTCATATGTGCAACTACAAAATAGGTTGACACCAAACACTTCCGTAGTGGAAGTAAGTGAAGGTAGACCAAACCAAGGGTTAACTTGGACCCAAATATACACTGACACACTACACCATGCTTTCACAAACAACAAACCATCTCCGCAATCAACACTAGCACACTAGGTTGGCCAAACCTACACTAACACTATCAAACAATCAATTCACTCTTCACCAGATCCATAAAAGTCTTGTGGGAAATGTAGAAACATCACACAACATCCTATAACATTCCAACATCATCAGAATATTTATAAATATTGCTGCAACCACCTGAAACTAATAATACTATCATCATATGCAACCAGCCGCACATTTACAAACATACAACTCACTAACCAACCTTGCAGAACAAATGAACACCAAAAAACATATGGGAAGGTAAATGCAATCAATATAAGCACATTCTCAAATACACAAGACAAGGAACCTCAATGCGGAGAAATGCAGAGCAATTCCATTTCTCCTAGACAACCTTCCTCATAGGCAACACACTATCAGACACATCTTCCACTGCTACATAATAAATAACCTTAAAATTCTAGATATAACACGTCTGAACACCTTTGATCATCTCATCCAAACCACACAAGCACATCTTCAAACATGAAGAAATGCAGAGCATAATGCCAAACACAACTCTATCACCTTGTACACTCTCTATTCAAATTTTCTCAAAAGCACTTGGAAACCAAGTGAACCAACTGCATCAACAACACCTTCTAGACACCACAACTCCTAAACATGACAACACTAGAGTTTGACATCAATGACAACACTAGTGACAACATAGTGCAACAATATCCAACAATATTTTCTATTTGATTTAGTAGTTTCTTGGTCTAAAAGTGGTTAATGGGTATCATGAATAACCAATATGTATGACCCTTACTCTAGTCCTTCTTGTGATTGAATAGGGTTCTTTTGAGGGGGTTTACTTTATCCATAACCAAATTCATACCTATAATAACTTAGGCCCTATCATATCACTCTTGTTTATTAAAATTTGAAAATCATAATTAAATTATTGATTCCTTTTAATAATCTTAAGAGTTATATTGACTATATCATCAAAAAAATATTCCTCTCGAACATTTACTACATGTTATTGTATTGTTGTAAATGGCATACCCTTGAAATTTCACACTTATGTTTAATGTCCACTTTGGTTACCATTTCATTAGTATTTGTGTAGGATCATTTCAGCCCTTGCATTAGCCTTTCTCCTCAAAGTGCTTAGGTCCCCTTTCTCATGTGTTGCCTTTGTGTTAGCCCTATGTTATCATTTCTCATTATTTTTAGCATAAATTCTTTAGACACAAGCACCTAGTACAAACGTCCATGCATCGTGATAGTGTCCTACAATAATTTGTTGTTCGAATGATGTTTTTGAGTGTTTTCCACTTGTCACCTTCTCAAGTCAATGAAATTGCTTAGAATGATTCCAAACATCTTGTTAACCTCTTCATATTACCCCTCTTCTATTTCTCATTATTTTTAGCTTTCTTAAACCTCTATAGGTAATATAATTCTATTTTTCATTGCTATTACAACTTTATTTTCTTGTTCCCTCAAGCACCTTGGGATTATCACATCCCTTCAATATTTGATTTGTCACTACTCTTATTTTTAGATGAACTTAGAGTAATAAAACACACTATTTTATTTCTCTCCATCTATCTTGGTTGTTGTGTAGATAGAAACACCAAAGCAGGGATTTGACTGAGTCAAATCCCCAAATAGCCCCAAACATTTTTCTCTTTCTCTGCGTTTGCTGGTAGCTTGAAAGCACTCAACTACACAAAGGTTTACAAGTGTTTGAACTTATGTGTAAATTTGTTTCTATTCTTTAATTAATAATTTAAATCTTCGTTTATTTCTTTATGTTTCTTGTCTAGTATGTTTTGGTATTTTTTTGTTTTTGGGTTTTGTAGGTTAGTCGATTTTCATGTTTTCTAGACACTTGTCACAATGACAACATTACACGTAGATGCTTGCATGATGCATTGGCGTCCTCACAAGTGACTTTAATATTTTAACCTTAGGTTCTTCAATATTTTTATTTTTCATTTTACTCTCAAAAAGTCATTTTTTATTTTTTTATTTTTACTAATTTTCACTATTTTATTTTCCTTAAGCACTTTAGTTAGCTATTTATTATTTTTGTTTAAAAATCAATATATTTTTAAATATGTTTAAAATTATTGGTTTATTTAAGTATATTCGGTGAGGTTAATCCTGAAGGAAGTTTTCCTTTGTAGAAGTTAACTTTTTCATTCCCTACAGTTACTATCTTTCAAATCTACAAACTTCATTTTTATTAGAATAGGCAACAATGGGCATACTCGATTCATTAGCTTCCATACACTTTGTGGTTTCCTCATAAGAGTATTTAGATATTCTACTTCAAGAAAAAGATTTAAGTTGGGATTTTTTTGTAATAAAACCTTTTTCTATCCAACTCCAATCCCTAAAATAAATATTTTCTTTCCAATGGGTTTGACATATCTTAGGCATCACGCTTCACTTAATAAGATAATTTAAACAAAATCTTCAAATATTGATCAAAATTAATTCCCACCAATAGTTTCATTTCATCAACATGACATTCTATTGGTCTTAGACAAGAATGAAAACCTAAACAAGAAACTGAACACAAAGATTATAACTAGGGATTTTAGGTTCATAATCTTTTCCATGATGCCATTTTTTTTGGTGCAAGTTAAAAGGAAAAGATTTTACCAAATAAAAATGACACATTTATGACAATATAATTGGCACTTTAGATAACAAAGTAATCTTTAAACCTTGATAACAAAATTTTCTAACCATGATGATATTATACTTGTGATTCATATTGAATCTCATAATCTTAGATAATGATATCGAGGGCTAAATCTAGGGGATTATATTGGTTTAGATTGAAAAATTAAGACTCATGATAAAACTATAGATAACTGTAGGCCAATTTACATGAGTGGGAAAATATTCTACACTTCTAACTCTATAAGACCAAAGGAAAGTATTATTATAAATATTTATAAGATAATTCAAGAGAAATGAAAAATAAACTAGGACACACAACTTAGCCACGCTCTTTTTGTAAGAATATCCCAAATATATATCACTTAAAACCCATGACTCTATGTTGGGAATCAATATGACCATGATTGTTTTTTGCTTGAGTCCCAACCCCTTTATGCATTAGATTCCAATTTCCCATCACCTATAACCAATCTCAAAAATATTTAAATAGATTCCCCTTGGTAAATATTTCCTAAATTTTATTCCTCACCATTCCCCATGTTCATATCATATACTAAAAATTATAGAAATATAAGAAAGTTTTAAGTATGGGAGGGTTTTGGTTGTTTTCCTTAGATTTTGTAGATTTTTGAAGTTTCAATGGATTTCCAAACTTCTTTCAATTATCCAATATACTTTCTTGATTGCTAATCCTTCTTAGAAACTTCACTAAGCCTATCGCGTCCTTTCATTCCTTCTTTCTCCTTTATTCCTTTATTTGTGGGATTTCAACGAACATCTAGATTTTAGTTTCTTTGTCCTAACCTCCCATCCTCTCCCACATCCTTTCATTCTCCCATTCTCTTATTTTCATTCTAGTTTCCCTAATTTGTAAACTTATGGATTTTTATGGGGCATTCATACTTTTTTTTAGTTTCCTTCCCTTGTCCTAACCTCTTGTCTTCTTCCACATCCCCAATTTCTCCCATTTCCAACTTTAAATCAAGTTGTAAATGCTTTGCGAACTTATGGGGTTTGTTTGAACCTCTTTCCACTCCCTTATTCATTTCAAATACCTATCTTTCCTCATTCCTAGTTCTTGCAACCCTTGCTTCCTTGTTTTCCCTCTTGCAGACCTGTGTGGTTCTAACACTGTTCTTCTATTTCTCTCCATCTCCTCTAGTTTTATGTGTTTTTCCCATATCCATTCCAATCCATCATGTGGAATTCCTATGGACTTATTTCATTTTATCTTCACCTCTCAACCTCCCATCCCTCCACCTTTTCACACATTCCTTCTGATCCATTCTTGTAGACTTTTAGTGGAATTATAGACTTCCATTCCAATATCCCATCTTGAGTTCTAATTCCTACCTATAGTTCTACTTCAAATTCCCACAAAGTGTTCCAATGCTTTTTTGTTCTTTTCTTCCTATGTGGAGTTGAAGCTAACTTTCACAATTCTAGTATTCCATCTACATCTTGTCTTGACCTCTAATTTTTATTATTTCCCCTACACTTCTTCCAAATCACTTCATTTGTTCACTTTATCCTTCTACAAAGTTTTGATGTGTTGGTGTGAACAAGGGTTTTCCTATCTATTTTACCCTTTGTAGTGTGAACAAGGTACATTATTTAACTAGTTCCTAGTTAGGACCTTTTCACGCATGGTCACATGATAAATTTACTTAGTTAGCTAGGAATATTTCTAGAAGTCTTGATGTCATGTGATCTTATCTTATCTTATCCCCTAGTTGTCCCATGACATAGAACTAAGACACTTCTCAAGATCCTAGTTTGTCTTGCACCTCTCAACCTTGCCTATGTAAGCAAATTCTCATATGTACATTTTGTATTGCATAGTATTTGCACATCATTGATAACATTTGATCTAATATATTTTGCATTTATTATTGGAATATTTATGCTCTTTATTTTCTCTCTTGTGGAAGGATATTTTTGTTTTGCAGGTGATCCTAGGAGCTTGAGTCCTTGAGTGATTCTAACATGGTACTAGAGCTTTATATCTACAAACTCCTTAGATCTAAGGGTGATTTATGCACATAATTTTTCTTGGTTGAGAATCCTGGTGGATCATGAAAAGTTGAGTATGATCTTCTCTTGCATCAAATGATGACTCGGAGAATTAGAAAAACTTAATAGAAATACCACATTTTTGGGGTTCCTCTTTGTGGATTTGTATTGTAGGTACATTTTGGAGCTTGTTGGTGAAAATTTGAGCTCACCATTAAGTTTAAGTTATCTAATAAATTATTTTTTCCTTTTTTTGTCCTAATCAAACATATGAGACCAAATCTACATGGGTTTTAAGTTGGGGTTGAAGCTTAGATCTGGTGAACAATTTTTATTGGAGTATTTTCAACCCAAATAGATCTTGCCATTGAGTAAAAAAGGATAAATACATGAATTTTGATATATAATATTATTTATTTTGGTGTAGCGTGAATCTGAGGAAAAAATATTTTATCAGAAGGGTCATGCTTGTAGGCCAAATTGGGCCCTTTCTTAAACATTGCATAAATTTTACCTTAGTTGGTAGATTTTTGAAAATGGGACATCGTTGGAAATTTGGTTCCAATAAATTTGTAGTGGTGCAAGCCATTTTTCTAGATTTTAAAAAAAGTGAATTTAATTACTGATTGAAGTCAAATCTTCCCTTTTGGACCATTGAGCTCATAAATTTTTGCTTGTTTATCCATTTTTTGTGATTATTATGGCATTGGAAAGGTATTGAGGAGCTTTACAGTTTTATCCATGCAATTTTTCTAGATTTATCCCTTAATATATTTTATTCAAATTTGTGCATATTTTCATTCTAGTTGATATCTTGGATATACTAACGCTTCGAGAAGTTTTATCCTTTTAGGAAGGATTTATGTTCACACTAGATCATATTGGGAAATTGTAATTTGAATTTGAGGATATTATTCTAAGACAATATTGTATTTTTCCATGTTTCATCCATCTTGTCATTGTAAACTATGGAAAGCACTTTTGGAATTATAATCACACTACATACAAAGTGCCAAATTATACTCTTGGGGGGTTATTGATTGAGTGATTGGGGGGAGGAGGGGGGGGGCGAGGGGGGCGGTCTCTTGATGTATTATTTTTATCTATTTTCTAGTGCTCTTATTTTCCTATGGATCATTCCAATTTTACTTTGCTATCAACTATTCAACTTGGCATCAACATTCATCTAGATTAGCTTAACAAATCTAAGTCACTCTCTATATGTTAAGAAAAAGGTACTTGGACCTAAATATGATGATAAAAATATAAAATAGATGAGTAGTCATGTAAATTATCTTGAATTTATTCATAGTTTTGTTTCAATAGATCTATTATTTTAAATTGAATCATATAAAGATTCCCATGAAGCTTGGATCAAATTGAAAACATTGTATGGAACTATAGATAAAGTAAAAGGCTATCAAATTGATAATGAATTGATGAGCCTTGATCCAAAGAAATTTGCCAACATCTAGATTGTATCACTAACATTAATGATCTAAGAGATAGATTTAAAATATGTACAATTGAGAAAAAAGATATTCAAATAGTCTATAATGTATTGGACAAACTTGGTCTCGATTATGTTGCTTTTATTTCTAACTTTCATACTCATAGGATCACTATGGGGTCTACATATACTACACTTTCATTTTTAGCTTTTTAGAGATGTTAATACATGAGAAATAGAAGCTTTTTTTTCTATGGGTATTGATGAGCCAAGTCTTTGGCACATTTTGATCATACTTTTATAAATACTTTTCTGTTTTTATTATGCTAAAACAAACATTCAGTCTGATTATGGGATAAGACATAGACCTTTTTATGACTTAAATATGATGAGTATATTGTGATAAAAAGTCCCATGATTATTACCTTTAATGTTTTATTAGTCTGATAAATACTTTATGGCTTTTTGTGATCATAAAACCTTCCTGCAGCCTCCACTACCAAAACTTCCTGCAGCCATATCTGAAACAATGTTTGCCTTAGTTTAATACTTAATGAATGAATGAATAAAGTAATGGATTGTCTTAAAAGATGAACTTGTTGAGCTAACCTTCTTCTCCAGGAAAAGATGGCGAGATATTTTGCAGGTACCACGATTGTAGGAAGGAATTCAATTTCCACTTGAAGAATAGAAGACCGAATCCATAAAGATTGGTTCAACATCAAAAGATGGGGAGACAGTTTCAACTCATCCACCATGCAGGGAGAGTGTTCCAGAAATCTAGGCCAGGCGTCTTGGTGGTGCATGAATCCAGGATGATGGCGCTTTAAGACTGATAAACCGATTTGACTTAGTTCTTGCATTGTTATTCACCTCTTTACTTAAGTTAGTTAAATGTAATAAATGCCTCCCATTTTATAAGGGAAGGTTGGTTAGTAGTTAGAATAAGTTTTCAATAAATAGCCCATTCTCCTTCAGAGAATGGGCTGGAAAAACTTGCTATTGTAATACATTTTTCAGTTTCAGAAATACAGTCAAGAGATTGTGCTATGTACTTGTTTACCTTGAATCAATAAAGTTTATGAAGTTTTTCGCCTAATCTGTTGTCTACTTTTGGCATTACCTAAGGGGGCCCACTTAGGGAACTGTCCATACTTTTATTCTGCAAGTTAGAGTAGCTACATTTCCCTTCATAGAAGTTAATGTGACTATTCCTACAACTGGCAGAAACACAGAGCTGTCAACTATTCCTGTAGCCACTAGATGCAGAGTAGTTTACCTTTCAGTTTTCATTCCAAGCAAGTTATTCAGTAAAGTTGTTTCTAGTAATTTAAATTCCAGTATAAAGCATTTTAGGAATCATGTATGTCTGGAAGGGTGATTAGTGCATATATTGTGCTGACCCATTTCAAGTTTACATCCCTGGGTTGATGATTAAATGAGGTTCTTTAGTAGGTTATGACTGCCAGTTGTGATGTTCAATCCTTGAGTAGAGCAATTCATGTTCCTAGTTATTGAGCTAATAAAAGAACACTACAATTTTGGCGCCGTTGTCGGGGATGGTGTCAAACTAAGGACCTATTACAGGCATGCTAGTAAAAAGTTTAAGATTTCATTCTTAGTTTTTTTTTTAGAATTCTTCATTCCAACATCTCCATAGTTAGTTCACTTTTTCTGTATGCATGGAAGAAGAGACCAATTTGGAAGATTCCTTCCTGGGAGCATAGATATTGAAGAGATTGAACCGAACCTATTCTAAGATGACCCATATCTGGATGCTGGCCAAGACTTAGTTACCTCATCTTCTTCCTCTGAACTAAGCTTTAACCTATCCGAAGAGACAGAATCAAATAATCCGCTTGCTCTTGTAGTTCATCAACCAGGAGATAATCCAAGGACACAACCAAGAATGGAAAATCCTATTTTTCCATTCCCAATCCTTGACCTGCATGACAATAATAACCTCAAGAACATCCCTGCCTCATTACTGCCAAAGTTCTATGGACTTATTACTGATGACCCTCATACCTTCTTGTTTGAATTTGACATCCTTTGCAGAAGCTATGACTATACAACCTCAACACACAAGCTGAAATTGTTTCCCTCCACTCTAAAAGAGGCAGCCTTCAGATGGTTCATGGGATTGGGAGGCAATGTAGCTAACACTTGGGATGAAATGAAGACTCTGTTCTTGGGTAAATATAAAGAATATTGTAGAGGAAATGATATGAGAGGAGATGACATCTTCAAAATGTCACAAAAGGAGGATGAAACCTTGGAGGATTATGTGTCAAGGTTATTGTTTAGTATGCGGAAGAATACTCATCATGAGCTGAATGAGGAATCTCAAAAACTTCTCTTCTTAAGAGGAGTTAATGGTACTTGCATGGAGGCCCTTGACCTCATGGCAGGAGGTGATGTCACCCAAAGCAATTGGGATGATATCAAGAAAATCTGTCTCAATTACTCCAAAGCAGTTGTAAAGAAGGGAAGGGGGTTTAGACCCTCTTCTATAAAAGGAAGTGGCTCTGGAATATCTAAAGGGGAGATTAATAATCTCTTGTCCGACTTCAAGCAGGATATCATCAATGATGTAGCTACTCAACTGGATACTATGTAAGCTAGAAGGAAGAAAGAGGAAGTTGAGGCAATGTTAGCTGAATATTGCCCCCACTGCCAACAAAGAAAGAAAGACTGCAGATGCAAAGCAGTGGCCAATTTGGAGGTGCAACATCTCCCTACTGAGTTCAAAACCATTGAAGGAGAGGAGGAAGTGTTCTTTGTTGCTCAACGCAGGCCATGGGCCCCAAGACAAGGTATACCTCAGGACCCTTTGCAAAATTTTGGTTCATATAATAGTCAGTGGCAAAACCAGTATCCTCCAAACTATGGGCCATACTCCCAACCTCAGTGGAATAACCCTTGGCCAAATGCTCAGAAAAATCGTTGGCAATCCCCATAGGGGAATTGGCAATCACCACATCAAAATCAGTGGCAGCCTCTGCAAGGGAATTGGCAGCAGTCTAACCAATGGAGAGGAGGCCAACAATGGTCAAATCCACCCACTGGTTCCCTGCAGCAACCCCATCAACAATCCATTATGCCACCTCCTGTAGCTAATCAAGGTCAGAATCCAAAGCAAACCCAACTGCCTGCTCAAGCAGCACACAATCGAAATAATCAGCAGGAACAACAACAAGTCTATTTTACTGATCCTAATCATCAGCCTGCCTATGCTCTCAACCTGAATAATATCAATTTACGTTCAAGAACTGTGCTGCCCACACCATCTCCTCCCATTATATCAAAATTGCCATCTGAGAAGGTTGACCAAGAAGAAGATAACAACGACCTAGCCCAACCGAATGAGCCAGTTCAGATTCCATCATTACCTAAGGAATCCAATAAGGTGTCACCTCCTTTTCCACAAAGGTTGGAAGGTGAAAATGTGAAAAAACAAGAAGAACCTACCTTTGACATCCTTGACCAACTAAAGCATTTATGTGTGAAAATTCCCTTGTTCCAATTAATCAAAGAGGTACCTATCTATAGCAAATCCATCAAGGAGGCATGTTTGAAGAAGCCGAGGAGGAAAAAGAAAGACCCTCAAACTGTCCATGTCATAGGCCAACTCTCTGACTTAATGCTAGGGAAGCTTACCATCCCAAAATATTTAGACCTAGGCAACCCTGTTGTGGAGATCAATATTAATGGGGTGCAAATTAAAAATGCTTTAGTAGATCTTGGTGCAGCTATCAATGTCATGAAAAATGACCTGGTTGTAAAACTTAGTATTTTAGACCTAAGGGCTACACCTACAATATTGCAGTTTGCTGATAGCTCAACTGTCAAACTTGATGGGGTAGTAGAAGACCTGGTAGTCACCTTGGATTCGTGGGAGTATCCTGCTGATTTTATGGTCTTATCTCCAAAGGCATCATTGGGGGGATACCCTGTCATATTAGGAAGACCTTGGTTGGCTACTGCTGATGCTTACATTGGTTGTAGGTTGGGTAACATGACAATATCTGATGGGTATAGCACAAAGAAGCTTACCCTCTATTTTCCAGCATCGCCCCAACTTGAGTCTAGAGAGGCTGTTTGGCTAGATTTGGGAGAAGAGGAGGGAGTGAACTCTGTGGCCAATTTAATAATGATTTCTAGAGAGCCTTTCATTGCACAAGAAGAAGAAGATATACTATCCAATATCCTGTTGAATAACTATGGTACCAAATACTTTCATTGTGACAAAAATCCATGCTCCTTGCAGACCATTCTTCCTCCGTCTACATCAACTCATCATCCTGCAGCAACTGACTGCTTGCACACCTTGCTACCCCATGAGGTAGAAATGCCATTTCTTCCTAAGGTATCTATGGTTGATTTAACCTCCCAAGTTGAGGTGGCAGCAGGAAAAACCTTGAGTATCAATAAAAACCTCACCAGTGAGCAACAAGAATCTATGGTCAAAATGCTTACTAGTCATAAGTCAGCTTTTGCTTGGGAATATGGTGACATGAAGGGTTTAGACCCAAAACTCTGCACACATCGCATATTCATTAACAGTGAGTTCAGACCTGTCAGGCAGCCTCAAAGATGAATCAATCCAGCCTTGAGAGAAATTGTTAAAGAAGAATTGTAGAAAATGTTAACAGCTGGCTTTATCTACCCAATTTCGGATAGTCAGTGGATTTCCCCACTGGTTATTGTTCCTAAGAAAGGAGGAAAATGGAGGGTATGTGTAGATTATAGAGAGCTTAACTTGGCAACAAAGAAAGATTACTTTCCTCTTCCCTTTATTGATCAAGTTTTAGATAATTTATCTGGGAAAAAGTATTTCTCATTCTTAGATGGCTTCAGTGGGTATAGTCAAATCAAGATTGCTCCCGAGGATCAAGAAAAGACTACTTTTACATGCCCTTGGGGAATGTTTGCCTACTTAGTTTTGACTTTTGGTCTCTGTAATGCACCTGCAACTTTCCAGAGAGCAGTCATCAGTATCTTCTCAAACATCTCATATGATTGCATGGAAATATACGTGGATGACTTTACTGTTTATGGTGCAACGTTTGAGGAAGCTCACACCAACTTGAAGAAAGTACTACAGAGATGTGAAGATCATAACCTATCCCTGAATAGTCAAAAGTGCTTCATGATGATGCAGGAGGGAATAGTGCTTGGTCACTATATTTTTGCTGCAGGAATACAAGTTGATCCTTCTAAGATTGAGGTCATCTCTAATTTACCCTTTCCTACCAAGCAGAAGGAATTAAGAAGCTTTCTAGGCCATGTTGGATACTATAGGAGATTCATCAAGGACTTCAGCCAAACAGTAGGCTCGTTATACAGTCTGCTGAAAAAAGATGCAGATTTTTCTTGGACAGAGGAATGTGAAAAAATATTCCTTGATTTAAAAGTTGCCCTTACACAAGCACCTATTTTGAAAGGACCTGATTGGTCACTTCCATTTCATATTCATACTGATGCATCAAATTATGCCATTGGAGTCGTGTTAGGACAAAAGGGTGGTTCAACAGAACATGCACTCTACTACATAAGCAAAAATCTGCAAGGGGCTGAACTAAACTACACTGTTACAGAAAAAGAGATATTGGCAATCATCTATGCCCTCAATAAATTCAGGAATTACATTATAGGTTATCAGATATTTTTCCACACTGACCATGCAACAATCAGGTATCTAATGAACAAAAGCTCAATAGCCGAAAGACTGGCAAGGTGGTTGTTACTGATGCAGAAATTTGACATTACAATTGTGGACAAGCCAGGTATAGCCAATGTGGTTGTTGATTTCCTTTCTAGAATTCAAAGGCAAGATGACTCTGCACTTATTGAAGATTCATTTCCTGATGAGAACTTGTTTGCAATCAAGGTTATTCACCCATGGTATGCTGATATAGCAAATTATCTGGCTGCAGGAAGAACTCTTCAATTCTCACCTAAGGAAAAGAGATTATTGGTAGAGAAAAGTTTTAACTTTTCTTGGATTGTAGATTGCATGTTTTATATAGGGCTAGATCAAGTTATGAGGAGATGTGTACAAGAGGAAGACACTCATGATATACTGCATGCAAGCCATGATGAGCCGTGTGGTGGATATTTTGCTGCCAAAAGAACAACAATGAAAATTTTAAATATTGGCTATTATTGGCCAACTCTGCATAGAGATGCAGCCAAATATACCAGGAGGTGTGAAAGATGCCAAAGGATGGGAAGACCAACTAGATCTGATGAGATGCCTCTATTTCCATAAGTTGTTGTTACACCCTTCGACAAATGGGGACTGGATTTTGTAGGACCAATTGATCCACCTTCCAATGGTAAGTCCTACATCCTTGTATGCACAGATTATGTGATAAAATGGGTAGAAGTTAAACCTATGAAACATGCTAGGGATAATAAAGTGGCCGAACTCCTCTATGAGGAAATATTCACCAGGTTTGGTGTCCCTAGGGAAATAGTGACAGATCAAGGAGCACAATTCACTTCTACACTTATCATAGCCTTAGTAAATGAATACAATATATGTCACAAGAAATCAACTCCTTATCATCCCCAGGCTAATGGTCAGGTTGAGGTCACCAATAGGGACATAGAGGCCATTTTGACTAAAACTATAGATTTGCATAGAAAGGACTGGGCCGCAAGGTTACCAGAAGCTATATGGGCCTACTGTACTACCTGGAAGACTGCTATAGGATATACACCTTTTGAAATGGTGTATGGTAAAACAATTGTGATGCCAATAGAATTCGAATATAAGACTCTAAGAACAACATTAGAGATGGACATGGATTTAACAAATGCACAAAGGGACAGAGTCATGCAGCTCAATGCTCTGGATGAGCTCCGAAAGAATGCCCTGCAACACATTGAGATGATACAAAACCAACGAATAAGGTGGCATGATAAATACATCAAGGAAAATAAATTCAAAGCAGGAGATTGGGCTCTACTTTATGACTCACGGTATAAGGACAGTCTAGGAAAACTGCAAACCAGATGGTTGGGTCCATATGAGATAAAAGAGGTATTTACCAATGGTGCTGTTCAATTAAGGACCATTGATGAGGTCTGATTCAAGCTATTAGTCAATGGGCATCGCCTAAAGCTCTATTCTAAACCCATTGACAAGGAAAAATTTTTGAGACAGTTTGAAATTGAGCAGGACAACAACGATCCTACAGCCAAAAGAATTGAGCCTAGGCTCAAATTCCCAGGCCATGCATAAAAGTGCATACCAAATCATAATAAAGGGGTTATCTATTAAGATCCCCAATCTATTCATTCACTTCATCCACAATCCGTACTCACTCTCTCTCTTCCACATCATCCACTTGTCATTTCCCATATCATCCACGTTTCTTCGTGTCACATATTGCAATGAAGAAGGAGGTCACATCAGATAATTACGGCGATTCTATCCAGGTATGCTCCACTTCAATTTAAGATTGTTTAAGTTGCTTTATTTATTGCATTTAATTTAGTATTAATTAGCACAAACAAATTTCCTATATGGCTGTCATTTCCTTCGGCTCATCCACACGATTGAGCATGTTTCTCTATGCACTAACTTCCGCCACGTCCTTATTATCGCCGCCATAAGATTTGTCTCGTCAGTTGTTGAGAACTCCCAATATTTGAAAACTGTAATTAATAATCAAATAGTCTTTCCTTCTTGCAATAATGAACCTAAATGTATTCCGATTATCCATGATTACTCTCTCCCTCAAAAAGATTGCATGATCACATTGTTTTCCCTATTTTTCTATCACTTTTGAAGAGTAGTTCAAAAGTTTCAGTTGAGAGGAGGGGCAGAGTGTTGAAGAATTGCAAAAGATTCATTACTTGGGTTGCAGGAAGCTCAGTTGGAAAAGCCAGGTGAGCATTGCTTAAACACATTTAATTACAGAGAACCAAGGAAATGGGAGGTCAGCCAATTTGGCACGAGCCTACAGACCATAGCATCCTATTGCAGGATGCACTGCATGTGCCACTATTCAGACAATATGGGTGGCTCAATTACTTCCTGAAGCTCGGGACTTTCAATACAGACATTGTAGAGGAATTCACAAGGACATTTCAGGATGGGGAAGCAAAAGTTAGAGGCATAATAGTCAATGCGTCAATTGAAAAAATTGCTAAGATAACGGGATTACCCCAAGTCGAAGAACCATTTCCCAGAGGAAGAGATGCAAGAAGCGCTAGGGCTGAGTTCACTCGGCCAAATGACCCTCCTCTATGGGTAGATAAGCAAGGTGCACAAAGAATGAGTCTGCCACAGGACTGGGTGTCACGAGCGAGATATATCATCAAATATATAACCTGTGAAGGTAGGTTTTTAGTCCTGCATTCTCATCACTTCAAACTTTTGTCTCATTTACGCCATGGGGTGTTGATAAATATTCTCGACTTCCTTTACAATTTGCTATCCAACAGTGCTGCTGAATTTAAAAAGGGTAGGGTTAACTCCGTATCTCACCATTGCCTTATTAAATTACTTGTTGAAAAATCTGTTCAAGATGCATCAAGAATGACCTGGGAGGAATTTACTATCCAATTCAACCCTAAAATTCAAAATGTAGGACCTAGGGGTGAACCTCTTACCTTTAAGCAACGAACCTCCAGTCCATAGGCCAGACCTCTATAGCTATGTCCCCTCCTGAGGAATCATCTGATTCACAAGATGATGTTCCTCTTTCTAAAAGAACTCCCAAGCAGCTGACACAAGGTCCTATCAAAATTCCTGAGCCGTCTCCTAAGGATAGGAAAGGAAAGTCACCTGTTGTAGCAACCCCTGAGCCTGTCAAAAGAAAGCAAAAATAAAACTTCTCTGTTCCTGCAGCAAAACCTTCCAAAAAGCATAAAACGGTTCCTACTTCCATAAGAAGGAGCTCTAGGCTCCAGAACTAGGCAGCCTGCCAATCACTTAATACTGCTCCTGCCACACCACCTTCGGATCCTTCCAGTCCTGAACTAAGAGAAGAAGAACCTGTTATTGAGGAGGTTGTGAGTACACCTGAAGGGGTTGGCCTGAATGAATTGGTTGCTATTGCAGAGCAGCTACAAGAAGGAATGGAATGTGATGAGAAGGAGGAAGAACCAATTGTGTTTCCGTTAGAAGAAGAACATGAAAACATTGGCATGACTGATGAGATTCTTGTTGATCAGGAAGAACAGGAAGGTCAACAACAAGATGGTGATTTGGGATAGGATAACCCTGAACAACCACATAATGTAGAGGTAATTAGAGAAGAAGAACAAGGAAAGGTGGATGTACTTGAAGAAGTATGGGAGACACCTACAGTATGCTATAATCATAGACCACCACTCCATGTCACAAAATTTGTTGTAGGAATGACATGTTTTGAAGAACTTTAGCAACAACAGACTGCTTCTGCACTTGAAATTGAGAGACTACAAAGGATAATCCAGAACAAGAATCTGGAAATTGCTAACTTGAATGACACTCTCAATCAGGTGGTAGAACTTGTTCCACAGCTAATGCAGTGTCAAGCGCCTTCACCGGTTTACGCAATGTACCTCAAGGAACTATATTTGAACTTCCAACTGATTAGAGTTTGGAAAAGAAAGAATCCTTCTTTGGATACCCCTAAAATTTTTTATGAAGCATACAGGGATTCACCTCTGCACATCAGGAACCTCTTGTGTGAATTTTATCTCACAATTTGGCTGTATCCCAGGATAAGGAATGGAATCCCTTATGTTATGTCGGTGATATTCATATCAGCACTCTGATCTCCTGGATCACCAATGAAATAAGCAGAGGGGAACAATTTGATAGCCATATGCATAAAGAAGTAAATATGCCATTGTCTGTGAGAAATGAATCTAGAAATGGAATGGGTATTCACTTTGATTGGAATAAGTTGTGGAGAGATGAAAGAGCCAGGCCACTAATTGAGCTTCTAAGACAAGAGGTATTTTCTCAATATTCCCAAATTATAAACAGTGATTTTAATGCTACAACCCTGCACATTCTAGAAATAGATGGGAGCATCTTTCATTTCAATTAAAGAAAGCAGAACCACATACTCCCAATACCTTGTATGCAACAACCAGAAGGGCAGAGAGGTACATGAGGAATGCCAGAACAAAGAGGGAGAATTGGTTGCCCTTGGTTATGCAACCGCCTATTCTCCTATGGCCATTATTGGCTATACAAGGCGACAACAACACTTATAATAGAAGTTCAGAGGATAACAGATGGCAGAGGCTAGAGGCAATGCGGGCTCACTTTTAGAGTTTCTAGAATGGCGAATGTGGACAACAATTGAGTGTAGATCTGAGAGAGTTTTCCAGAAGAAGGAATGCTAGACTTGTTGAAGGGTCCAACAAGTAGTTGGTTGAGGGGAGTGATGAGCCAAGTCTTTGGCACATTTTGATCATACTTTTATAAATACTTTTATGTTTTTATTATGCTAAAACAAATAGTCAGTCTGATTATGGGATAGGACATAGACCTTTTTATGACTTAAATATGATGAGTATATTATGATAAAAAGTCTCATGATTATTACCTTTAATGTTTTATTAGTCTGATAAATACTTTATGGCTTTTTGTGATCATAAAACCTTCCTGCAGCCTCCACTACCAAAACTTCCTGCAGCCATATCTAAAACAATGTTTGCCTTAGTTTAATACTTAATGAATGAATGAATAAAGTAATGGATTGTCTTAAAAGATGAACTTGTTGAGCTAACCTTCTTCTCCAAGAAAAGATGGTGAGATATTTTGCAGGTACCACAATTGGAGGAAGGAATTCAATTTCCACTTGAAGAATAGAAGAACGAATCCATAAAGATTGGTTCAACATCAAAAGATGGGGAGACAGTTTCAACTCATCCGCCATGCAGGGAGAGTGTTCCATAAATCTAGGCCAGGCGTCTTGGTGGTGCATGAATCCAGGATGATGGCGCTTTAAGACTGATAAACCGATTTGACTTAGTTCTTGCATTGTTATTCACCTCTTTACTTAAGTTAGTTAAATGTAATAAATGCCTCCCATTTTATAAGGGAAGGTTGGTTAGTAGTTAGAATAAGTTTTCAATAAATAGCCCATTCTCCTTCAGAGAATGGGCTAGAAAAACTTGCTATTGTAATACATTTTTCAGTTTTAGAAATACAGTCAAGAGATTGTGCTATGTACTTGTTTACCTTGAATCAATAAAGTTTATGAAGTTTTTCGCCTAATCTATTGTCTATTTTTGGCATTACCTAAGGGGGCCCACTTAGGGAACTGTCCATACTTTTATTTTGCAAGTTAGAGTAGCTGCATTTACCTTCATAGAAGTTAATGTGACTGTTCCTGCAGCCACTAGATGCAGAGTAGTTTACCTTTCAGTTTTCGTTCCAAGCAAGTTATTCAGTAAAGTTGTTTCTAGTAATTTAAATTCCAGTATAAAGCATTTTAGGAATCATGTATGTCTGGAAGGGTGATTAGTGCATATATTGTGCTGACCCATTTCAAGTTTACGTCCCTAGGTTGATGATTAAATGAGGTTCTTTAGTAGGTTATGACTGCCAATTCTGATGTTCAATCCCTGAGTAGAGGAATTCATGTTCCTAGTTATTGAGCTGATTAAAGAACACTACAGGTATAAAAAATTCATCTCAAACTCATGCACTGTTGGTTAGCTAGGTGAAAGATTCAAAACAATCTAATAAGAAACATAAGAAATCAAAGAACAATCCACATTTAGATCAAGTAAAAAAAATATTTCTTCCAAAGAGAAGTCATCTAAGAAGGATAAGCCTACGTGTGCATATTGAAAGAAGATTAGACATGAAGAACATTCTTTTTATAAGAACATTGATGGATTGAAACATCTTCTTAAGAAGAATCACATTGATCTACCTTCCAGAATGTTCGAGTCTACTTATTCATCTTATCATTAAAAACAATCTAATAAGGAAAAAGACCAAGTAGGTTTTGCTACTACATCAAGTAAAAATAAAGGAAAAATTATTTGTGCTTCTGTAGGTCTTGGATCTAGGAGATGACTTATAAATTCAAGAGCATCTCATCATATGACATATTTATAGTCTATATTCTCTTCTTTTGAGCGTTGTGCTATGTCACCTATTTTTTATGGAAAAAATTACTTACATGAATGTCATTAGGAAGGGATCTATTGATATTGGGGATGGTACTTTCAATGGTATCTTGTGTGCACCTCATTTGTCAAAAAATATTCTTTCCATCTATCAAATTACCCATGGTGGAGCATGGAAGATTTTGGAATTCAATATTTATTTAGTTATCTTTAGAGACTTGGAGAGTAGAGAGATTGCTGATACTAGGATGGTTGATCATGCATCTCGGTTATACACCTTTGCAGATTTTTCTCTTGATTATGCCTTTGATCATTTGGCTATTGATCACACTTCTAGTGTGGACCATATTTTTGAGGAGAGCTTTTGCTACTTGAACTTGGGTATTCTCACATGTGATCTATTTCTTGAGCCTTGCATTACATCTCCTCAATATACTATTGAATATGATGATGATTGTGTTGCCACATTCATGGCTACTTGTGATTCAATGCAACAAAATATACATTATCTTCTAGATATGGTTTCTTGGAATGTATACTTGACAAACATTACAGGTTTGTTTGTAGAGTCCCAAATTTCAAATTTGGGAGACACCATTGATTGCATAAATTTTCTCTTTTATGGAGATGATTCTTCTTCAATTGTGAGGAAACATTCAAAACCTCTTGTTAATTCTCCACATGATCATTCATCATAGTTTGACATGAGCGTGGAAAATTTTGAGAAAAAATTGGAGGAGGTATATTTTTCTTCAAAGGAGATATCTTTGTCTTTGGATCATGTTCTTCATTCATCTCTACTAGATTTTGGATTCTCACCTTCATTAGTGTGGCTTCAAACACCTGACTTGGTAGTGGAAACTTTTGACATCGACTTGGAGACACTTGAGAAATATTTAGAGACTTCATACATCTTGAGGTTTCTTCCTTCATATTCTTTTTAGGAACGAGAATCACATTTTGGTTTTTTTTATTCCTAAGGGGAGGAATGTTGTTCGATGATTGTGGGCCATATTCTACATTCAATATCAAACATCTACCATTGATATTGATTCTAATTTGAGGGGGGGATCCATGGTCTCTCTTCTTCTCTCTTATGGGAATATTTTTTCCTTACATGGGGTTTTGTCCATCTCATCTTCTAGAGAGATTTTTTCTTAATTTTTCTCTTGTTTGGGGAGGAGTTTTGTCCCACTGGGTTTTTTCATTTTCTCTATTTGTGAGAGATTTTATTTTTACATGGGTACCTAACATGGCCTCATAATTGGGACCCATCCATCATCTTTTCATATTTTCATTTGTTCATCATTCTCCCTAAGTTACTCTTAGGGATGGGTATTGGTGTGAACAAGGGTTTTCCTAACTAACTACCCTTTGTAGTGTGAACAAGATAAATTATCTAACTAGTTCCTAGTTAGGATCTTTTCACACATGTTCACATGTTAATTTTACTTAGTCAATTCTTTCTAGAAGCCTTAGTCGTCATGTGATCTTATCTTATCTTATCCTCTAGTTATTACATGACATATAATTAAGACACTTGTCAACACCCTAGTTTGTACTACCTCTCAACCTTGCCTATATAAGAAAGGTATCATAGGTACATTTTTATTGCATAGTTATGCACATCAATGCATTACTGATCACATTTGATCTAATATATTTTACATCCATTATCGAAAAATTTATGTTCTTTCTTTTCTCTCTTGCAGAATGATATTTTGGCTTTGTAGGTGATCCTAAGAGCTTGAGTCCTTGAGTGAATTTAACATGATGAAGTTCTAAAATTCCATTCCCATGTCAAATCCTAACCTCTAATATTGCAATGAAACCTCATGTTGGGTGAAAATTATGTAATCAACTTTTCAATAGATTACACAACCTAGATTTCAACCACAGCTGTGTGAGATATAATCTCTCCTCTCAGAAAGGGGAGGCACCCTTCTTACTACTTTCAGAAGCTAAATAAAACTAACTAAATATTCACAAGATGTACACTACAACTACGAGATGGGGGGTGTGTGCTACATTCATGCTTATCTCTTTTTTCAAATATGTTTTACAATGCTTCACAATTGATAATTTTGATTCAAAGAAACCTTAAACTAAAAACAAGCAGTAATGCAAATAACTCTATCTTGTCAAAGAAAAGTGTAGAGGTACCAGATATGATAATAATAACAATAAAAAGGAAAAAGAAAGCTCACGAAGGCACAAAGTCATTCCATAGCTTTTTCACTGATCGATCTGTGATAGATGTACCGTTTATTGTATTAGAAGCACAACATATTCTAGATACAACAATTCCATGAACAAAATGAACATTTACAAGCACAAAGTCTTGTAGATCATCCAACAATATTTATCCAAACATAAACGTAAATCCAAATAAAGAATGTAACACAAATTTTACATAGATTTACTTGAAGCCCTTCATATCTCATATACTAATCACCACCAATCTTATTCAAACCAAAAGAGAATTGATTCCAACACAAAGTCTAGTATGCAAATTCCTTCTTTATTGAACATATTTAGATTCAAAAAATTGAACACAAAGTCTTAATGTTTGTTTCTCAAAAGGGAAACAGTTCGTTGCAAAATACTAAAGGTAAAGATAACAATAGAGATCCCTCGTATTTATAGAAGAGAGGGAAGAGCTAATCTAGGAAATTAGTTGAGTAAAATTAGGAAAGTTAGGTGAGGAAAAATAGGAAACCCTAACTTTGACTAAGTCAACATCTAATTCATCTCTGTGAAATTACATCTCATATTTTCGATGTAATTACATTTGACAAAAAGACATTTAAGATGTCAGAAACTATTTACAAGATGCATAAAGGGAAGCATAAAAAAGTTCAACATTGGAGATCAAGATTCTTCATGGTTCCTTGCTTTGGGTGTGGAAGTCTTCATACTTCTTCTTGGTCTCCTGTATGAACACATCATCTGGGTCGACTGTATAATCCACAAGGGTGTGAATTCTTGTGATTGACCTTCTGGAGGATGAATGAATTTTCTTGCACCTGTGAAGATGTGTGCTAATATTATCAATGGTTAGCCGCATATCACAAATGACATGCATGGAGGCTTTAGAAAATTTGGCATCCGCCACTTGTTATCAATGCTCCTACATTTAGAGAGATTTTATCAAGTGTAAGGGCACTGAAAATCAACACCCTTACATGTCTAACATGTAAAATTGTCAAATGTGTCAAGGTGCTAAAAATCAACGCCCTGACACATTATCTCACACTTGTGAAAAACTAGGAAAAGTGCACTTGAATCAAAAATCACCACCCTGGTCATTTTTGACTAAGTACGGGGAAAAAGTGCACAAGCACTAAAAATCAATGCTTATGCACCAAATTTGAAAAACTAGGAAAAGTGCACTTGAGTCAAAAATCACTGCCCTGGTCATTTTTGACTAAGTATGGGGAAAAAGTGCACAAGCGCTAAAAATCAATGCTTATGCACCAAATTTGAAAAACTGGGAAAAGTGCAATTGAGTAAAAGATCATTGCCCTGGTCATTTTTAACTAATTATAGGGAAAAAGTGCACAAGCGCTAAAAATCAGCGCTTATGCACCAAATTTGAAAAACTGGGAAAAGTGCACTGTAGACAAAAAACATTGCCCAAGACTTAAAATGGCTAAGTGTGGAACTTGGTGTAAGGGCACCAAAAATCAATGCCCTTGCACCAAGCTGACTTTTCACTTAAGTGCATAGGTGTTGAAAAACCCCACCTTTGCACTTTTTATACTTAGACAAATTTCTTCAAAATTTGAGAGCGCTTTTTTTGGAGCTTTTGCACTTTTCACAATTTCACTAAGTATAAACAATGAGAGTTCGCAAAGATACTCGTTTCGAAGGCCTTCGCTAGATGAACGCAGAGGGACACTCAAACATGATGTTTGAGACTTTGGAACAAACTTCGAGGTGGATTGAAAATTGCCTCATTTTGTATGCTTGAACATCACAACCCTATGAAATATATAAGTTTCGTAGGGGGTTATCTGTGGAACGAGCGCTGCTAGATTCCATGATAACAACTGGCTCTTGCTGGGGATCTTCCTTCAACCATCCTTTGAAATGAATGAAGGGAGAAGAAATCTAGAATTCAAGTGCCTTTATCCATCCATTGGGCAACAGAGTCGAGCATGACTGACACAAAGAAAATCTACAAAAACAAGACACAAGCTTATGCAAATGCACTTATTGAAAATGTAAAAACCTACCTAATTAAAACTAGCTATCAATGAAATCTTCTCAAATGAAACCGTTCACAAGTTCAACAAAATAGCTTCCTTTCTTCAACAAATTGCAATGCCTTACATGATCATTAGCAATTACATGTAGATGAAGTTGAGGCATTGTTTCTTGAAAGAGATGAACATGTTCAACTACCTCTGAAAATACATCAGATATACTGTTGCTCCAAAATGAATCATTAAATTCAGATTGCTCCTCCACATCTATAAATACATATTTAGTTGCATTCTCAAGTTTATCTTCACACTCAGGTACAAGTGGAACCTATGTCTTCCCATTGGCCTCCAACCAAGAAAGATGTCTTTTGGTACATCCCCTCAATCAGTCAAAGATTGAATGCTCCTTACCAGTTGCTAATTGAATAGTTGATTCATCAACCATGGCAACCTCATGCTGATAATAATGATATCCTTCATGTGATTCAAATGAAGATATGATTGCATTGCATACTTCGGCATGTTCTTCTCCATCTTCAGACTTGGGAAAATTTGAATTATTAGTAAGAAGGTCCTCATCATGCCTTTGGGAAGTTCTTTTATGCAACACGTGTTCAAGTTCATGACCTCGAAACACATATGCATTCTTTTCAACTTGACTGAGACCTTTGTGCATGTCCATCTTTTAGATCTCAAGACAATATTGTCTTCATTCACTTGAACTTCAGAAAAATGACTTTCATCTTTTTGCATTTCATCAATGGCTTTTTGAGACTGCATAAACCAGAATTGGGAGTCGCCAGCTATGTCTGCTTCCTTTTCTCGGAAGAGAATAGAAAGATCACTTGGATTGGAGTTAGGATTCTTCACTACTGCTTTTACTAATGGTGCCTCAAGAGCAAGCCTCTTCAAAGGTGAAGATAACTTGTGTTGATTACCAACAGGAAAATTATGAGCAAAATTTGAAAGTGAACTCCCTGGTACGTCCTTGCGAGGCACATAAAACATACCTTGAGCTAGCTAATTTTTGAGGACAAGTAGCTCATTTTCCAACCTTTGCACCATAGGATCTGTCCTTGTGATGGAATAAAATAACTCCAAAGAAGGGATTTCTTCAAATTCATTTGATTCAATTCTTATTTTCCCAGCAAGAATGAGATCATCTTCAATTTATGTCGCTAAGGTTTGCACAACTGCAAGAGTAGCTAGGGATTCTCTTCTAAATAGGAAACCAACCTTGGGTACTTGTGAGAATTTAAAAAGAAAAATTTCAAATTCTTAGCTGTAGGTTGAGCAACAGTTGGAATTATTCATGTCAACTTGTTGAAGTGAGAAATGAACTCACACATAGGCATGAGAGATTCCTTCTTCAACTGGGTGAGCTGAGCCAATAAATCATGAGCATCTTCAGGAGGTTTGAACCTTTCTTCAAACTTGGCTATGAGAGTTGCCCAGTTTGTGATGGTACGTGGCACCAGATGATAAAACTAATTTATAGCGACACCTTGGAGAGTTTCCACAAACAACCTTATAGATACATCTTCATGTTCAACACCATGAACTCCACAAGCGATGTAGAGATCAACAACATGCTCATTAGGATGTTGTTGTCCATCGCCAAAAAACTTGGGAAATTTATTTTGTAAGCCTTCAGGAAGAGCATGTAGGGGTAGAGCTAGACTCAACGGACCAAAAGATTTTCCCCAAGGGCCTTGAGAGCCATTTACATGTCCTTGGTGAAAGCTTGAAAAAATTACAAGAAAATAAACTACAATGAAAAAGGACATAGGTATACTTCAAATGAAAATGTGAGGCTTTCGAATGCGTATCGTGTCCCCAGTAGAGTTGCCAAAAAACTGCTGGGTGAAAATTATGTAATCAACTTTTCAATAGATTACAAAACCTAGATTTCAACCACAACTGTGTGAGATATAATCTCTCCTCTCAGAAAGGGGAGGTACCCTTCTTACTACTTTCAGAAGCTAAATAAAACTAACTAAATATTCACAAGATGTACACTACAACTATGAGATGGGGGGTGTGTGCTACATTCATGCTTCTCTCTTTTTTCAAAGATGTTTTACAACGCTTCACAGTTGATAATTTTGATTCAAAGTAACCTTAAACTAAAAACAAGCAGTAATGCCAATAACTCTATCTTGTCAAATCAAAGCATAGAGGTACCGGATATGATAATAATAACAATAAAAAGGAAAAGGAAAGCTCACGAAGGCACAAAGTCGTTCCGTAGCTTTTTCACTGATGGATCCGTGATAGATGTACCGTTTGTCGTATTAGAAGCACAAAGCCTTCTAAATACAACAATTCCATAAATAACATGAACAATTACAAGTGCAAAGTCTTGTAGATCATCCAACAATATTTATCCAAATATAAACGTAAATCCAAATAAAGAATGTAACACAAAGTTTACATAGATTTACTTGAAGCCCTTCAGATCTCATATACTAATCACCACCAATCTTATTCAAACCAAAAGAGAATTGATTCCAACACAAAGTTTGGTATGCAAATTCCTTCTTTATTAATCAGATTTAGATTCACAAAATTGAACACAAAGTCTCAATGTTTGTTTCTCAAAAGGGCAACACTTCGTTGCAAAATACTAAAGGTAAATATTACAATAGAGATCCCTCATATTTATAGAAGAGAGGGAAGAGATAATATAGGAAATTAGTTGAGTAAAATTAGGAAAGTTAGGCGAGCAAAACTAGGAAACTCTAACTTTGACTAAGTCAACATGTAATTCATCTCTGTGAAATTACATCTCATATTTTCGGTGTAATTACATTTGACAAAATGACATTTAAGATGTCAAAAAATATTTACAAGATGCATAAAGGGAAGCATAAAAAAGTTCAACACTAGAGATCAAGAGTCTTCATGGTTCCTTGCTTTGGGTGCATAAGTCTTCATACTTCTTCTTAGTCTCTTGTATGAACGCATCATCTGGGCCGATTGTATAATCCACAAGGGTGTGAATTCTTGTGATTGACCTTCTAGTGGATGAATGGATTTTATTGCACCTGTGAAGATGCATATTAAGATTATCAATGGTCATCCATGTATGATAAATGACATGCATGGAGGCTTTGAAAAAGCTGGCATCCTCCACTTGTTGCATAACAACTTCCTTGTAGATTCTAGAAAGTTTACTAGCCAGAAGGAAAATCCGGTTTTCTTCAAGAAGCTTGCCTGACAACTCCTTGATTCTCTTTTTCCAGGATGGCACGATGTCTTTCGACATCTTCCTGTAATTGGTGGAGATTTTCAATTAGAGATTGGATCACCTGTATTCGGTGCTTGAAGGATTCTCTTTACAAAATCTTGTAGGTCCTGATGACCAATCTCAGTGTCTTTAATTTCATCCACCTTTAAGATCACCATAGTTGGTGGAAAGACACTATGATACTTGTATTTCATCTTTCCTTCATTTTTGGAAGACGATGGAGGCTTCTTGGCTGTCATCTAGAAGCAACTGGATCAAAGATGTCACCTTGAGGATCACTTGATGATATCTGGAGAGAAACTGCAAGGATGGTGAATCAATAAGTGCTAGCAAAAAAAGTAGCATTGGGAAGCATGAAGCGAGCAAATGATGTTGAGAATGCATGAACAAAGCAACTAGGCACAAAAAATGATAAGGGAGCGAAGAAACGGGATCCGAAGTGATTTGAAAACATCTAAGGAAAAAATTGCCAGATGTGTAGGAGCGCTGAAAATCAACACTCCTACACTTAGAGAGATGTTTTCAGGTGTAAAGGCACTGAAAACCAGTGTCCTTACATGTCTAACATGTAAAATTGTCAAATGTGTCAAGGCGCTGAAAATCAACACCTTGACACATTGTCTCGCACTTGTGAAAAACTGGGAAAAGTGTACTTGAGTAAAAAATCACCGCCCTGGTCATTTTTGACTAAGTATGGGGAAAAAGTGCACAAGCGCTAAAAATCAACGCTTATGCACCAAATTTGAAAAACTGGGAAAAGTGCACTGTAGACAAAAATTACCGCCCAAGACTTAAAATGGCTAAGTGTGGAACTTGGTATAAGGGTGCTAAAAATAAGTGCCCTTTTACCAAGCCGACTTTTCACTTAAGTGCATAGGCGCTGAAAAACCCTACCTTTTCACTTTTTATACCTAGACAAATTTCTTCAAAATGTGAGTGCTTTTTTCTAGAGCTTTTGCACTTTTCATAATTTCACTAAGTATAAACAATGAGAGTTCATGAAGATACTCATTTCGAAGGTCTTCGATAGATGAACGTAGAGGGATGCTTAAACAAACTGTTTGAGACTTTGGAACACACTTCGAAGTGGATTGGAAATTGCCTCGTTTTGCATGCTTAAACATCACAAACCTATGAAACAAACAAGTTTTGTAGGGGGTTATCCGTGGAACGAGCACTGCTAGATTCCATGATAACACCTCACATCTCCCATCCTTACCTCTCATCCTACATCAAACTTCTATATTTCTTCCATATCACCCTTGTCACTAGCTAGATATTCCTATGAATCTATTAATGACTTGATTTTATTCTTGAAAATTCTTTAAGAGGATTTTCACACCTAAATAGTATTGTCCATTTGAAGGGTGTAGATCTACATTCAATTTGAATGGTGGATGATGAATAAGTCTAGCTCTTAATGAATACGGTGGATGAGTTATAAATGCCAATGATATTTATGTAAGCTCTAGATCATTTATCTCAAAATTTCATAAAATTTTATCTTTTCTTGTGTACCAAATTTATGAACTCTAGTTCTCTATCAAATTCCTATAAGCAGCTAAATGACTAAAAAAAGTTATATATACCAATTTTATCGTCATTCAGAAAGATAATCCTTTTTGAATTTCCACATAACTACAAGTGCCAAGGATTGTATATGGTCTCAACTCTTGCTAGTCTAGTTACCTATAAAGTATCACATTTTATGAATCACAAAGAGGTATTAATTTTGTAATTGATTTCTATAAATGAATATCTCCTTGGTCATTGTAGATCTTCCAGGGAACTTCTATGTGATAAATTGTGACAACATTCTAGCATAGGGTATCCTATTGCCACATTTTTTGATATTATTGTAATGAGGATTTAATAAATGTTGCAGCATTTTAAGTCATTGCAAGTATTTCTTGTAATGGTATATTCTTTTTAGCATATGTATTTCTAGATTTTGATGATGGATTATCAAGTATGATTTCTTATTCCATATCATATATCCATTGTTATTTCAATGTGTCGTTTCTCTTAGTAAATTATTACTTTGTAGCCCAATGAATAAGGCACCAGTATTGGAAATTTATGAGCCACCATACATGATTTTTTTTTCACCAATATTTTAGGAGTAAATTAGTAGTTTGTATGTACCTCATGATTTAGTGATTCATCTAGGGAAGCATCTACAATGTGACATAATAGTTCTTATCCTACAAAATCATGTTTTGTATAGCTTCATTTATTATCTATGCAATGATGTTCTTATCAAATTAAAAAAGGTTTTATATGTAGTGGGTTAGTCTTTGGTCTAATGACAAGCTTTGGGGCCAAGTGTACATTGAATAATACTACATCCCTTTTAGTTTGTATAAATTCAATTGTGATCAATCCCATTAAGGGTACCTCTAGGAACACCCTCTTGGGTCTAATTGACCCCAAAGTGAAGGAGATATTTACCATTCTTAGCAATCGGTCTTAAATAACTCATATTTGATTGATGAGTTGATCAATCCCCCTTCAAGATGACATTTCCCTAGCTCTGAAGTGAATGAGTTCCTCTAGGAGTGTGAGAAACAATTTTGGGACCCAACACATTGGCTTACTGGTATTTCACACTTAAAAAATCAATAAAGTAGATTCCTATCGGATTATACATGCGCAATTAAAGACACAAATAAGTTTTGTATCTCTAGACGTGGTTTCATTCACAATATCACACTCCATATATAACCCTTTAAAAATAGAAATACATAATCCTCTTAAAATGATTGATAAGGGAAGGTTCTCAAGAAATATGGTAAATATGAGTATGTATATTAGTAGGATTTTATCCCAACTAAACCTATAAAGAAATATTAATGTATTTTAAATATGGAAGAATCATTTTTTATAAGATTAGTACTTTAATATATTGGTGATAGAGTCAAGAATCAAAATCAAGTACAAACATATGTGTAAGTTTAAGCCTATCAACAATATGTGAATCAACATAAAATAAAGAAGTAAATATATATTTTAGAATCTCATCAATCTAACTGTAATTTCATCCAAATGCACTTCACAAACTATCAAAAATATCACATGTATAAATATACTTTAATAATCCATAACATCAAAGAAAAATAACATGTCATTATGAAAAGAGTCTTAAAAGACTTCAAATAACTTTTACCACTACTATGATAATCAACTATTTACAAAATAATACACTAGAAAATGTATGCCTAATGATGTTTACTATCCTCTAAATTTCTTAGCTAATTATGGTAAAAATTAGATCATGAAAATGATTTCTTCATGCAAGTACCTTCTCTAGATTTTATAGACATGAAAAATTTGACTTGAACTAAATATTGACACCCAAGAAAGTACAATACCAGAGGACAACCAATTCTAATAAAAACAATTCAACCCTAACTTCATAGAAATAAGTTATATTTATAACCTTTTAATTTAGCCCTAGATTTCATATGTATCTAACATCTATTGTAATTTGGACCATAAGACATTTTCTCATTAAAAATTTGTTGCAACAAACTCTTTCAAAAATAAGTTCATTTCTATATTGCTGCAACTAGGTATTTGATTCATCATAAACTAGAAAGTACACATAATCAAGCCTCATAGAACAAATTAAAATCTTGAAAGATCTAGATTGTCATGTTATCCATACCTTTATGCACAATAAATACCCAATTATATATATATTTTTGGTAAAATAGGGTAGAAAATATTTTTTAGATGTGCACATATGGTGCTAGTTGCAACCTAATTCTATTGATTTCTAATGCCAAATTAATGAATGTAGTTTTTCCTATACCCTAATGATTCAAATGTTGGATTAATTTTTGTAAATGGTATGGCAATATCTAATCTCCATCAACTTTCTAGCTACCTTTTCCTTGAATAGAAGCATACCCTTAAATCGGATTTTCCTTTGTAGGAAGCCACCTTGTCACCCCATTTCCTCAATTATATTTATAGAAATCTTTACTAGTTGGGAAATTAATGTTCTCACCCTTTGATTCTATTGCATTTAAATTGTTCTTCTTATAGACCCCATTAGTGTGGTGCCAAAATTATTTTTTTATAGATGGCCAATGCACCACTATCAATCACAACATGTCATGTAGCCCTTTCTAAACTTCCTTGATAAGTCTATAATTCATGAAATAAAATCAATTTTATGACTTAAATATAATTCTCTTTAGAATCAATTTGTGTTGCCACAATAGTGTGTCTCACTTTTGGGACATCTTGATTTTTGCCTAAAATCACATATTTTTTTGAAAATTTAATTATTTAAGCCTTGAGAGGTTCCATCTAAAGGGTTTTAATTGAAGAGGGTTAGATAAGACTCCCTTAGATCAAACCCCCTTGGATAAAACCCCTCTAGTAACCATAACAGAGTCTCCTTCACACCTATCAAAATGCTAAAAAAAAACCACTTTTTCTTTACCTTTTGAGGGATTAAATAAAGTCATTTAGAAATTATGTTTAGTAAGTATGTAGCTCTTATTATAATATTTTCAAAAAGTATAATTTTTGAATATTTTAATTTTATTATTATATTTATTTTTTATTTCTTCTGAATGTAGGTTACATATGAAACAAGTTATGCGTTATGACATACACCTATATCCAAATTATAATTACTTTTAACTTAAAAATAATAATTAAAATAATATGCAACACAAAATTATGAAAAAATATCCATGCACTAGATATTGATGTTACAAATCTACATTTCAAAAATTATAATTTTATCCTTTCTATAAAAAAAATTATGTGTTAAGACATAAACACCACTTTTTTAAAATGTTGTTTACTATAAAAACAAGTTATTAAAATTTACATAAAAATATTGACAATTTATTTCTAATTTTTAATATATATATTTAGAATCTACACACAAATCCTCAGATATCACTAGTTCACATCATCTCCAAATTATTAACGATTTAGTTGCTATAGGTTTCATAAAGTGAAAATTTGGTGAAAAATGTTGATTTAAATGTCCTACTTTGACCAAAAGTGGAACCCAATATTGATAGTGTAGGATGTTTTTAACCCCAATAGAAAAACAACTATCTTGATAATAAATGATTCAAAGAACTTGACTATTGAGTGTCATCTACCCTCAACAATCCATATTGATCACCTTATAGATCAACATTGACACATTGAAAAGGACCCAAAGTGCTTGTTAATTGCTAGAAGGATGGGCCAAAACTAATAGGAAACTCTAATTTTCATGTGCACATCCTCCTAAGCAACTCATAAAAGAGAATTAAGTCCCAAACTTGATCAACAACTCATGATAACTAGTTCCTTTGATCAACAATAATGTGACATCAATGAAGTGCCAAATAGCATATGATTAACTCCATTGATGAGTCATGACCATCAATTTAGATACGTGTCCAAGATCCATGGCTCAAAAAAAATGTGCCCATCATACTTGCTACCTAAAATCATGTGGCACTCCTCCATTTACTCCGTATATTACAAGTCCATATGAGTCACCCACATAATTTTCCCTTTGACCAATGATGAGTGGCCAAACAATGACAAGTGTACCTTTTAAGAGTCTCCTTTGCTTTTTCATCATATAGTACACACCAATGAATGAACATTTATAGGTTGTGGCCAAACATAAAGAAGGGAAAAACTTGACTGCTTGCAAAATACTATCTTATTGTAATCAACCAATATTTACCACATTTCCTCTATCCTTTGGATCAACCAATAGAAATAACTTGACTTTTGACATATGCATTTCATTATGTAGGAAGAAAGAAAACTATTAGATTAGACAAATCAATAACCATTGATGAATTTCTTTGACATATAAGCCCCTAACTCAACCACTTTCTATCATATGATGATGACAAATTAGTACTATGATCAAATAGGATAAAAAACATCACTAATGATTTGTAAGAATAAGTCTTCACTAGTGCCATTTGTGTTGATAATCTGTATTATTATAAATTTATGGAAAGTGAACAATGGACTATTGAGAATAATTAATCATAAGCCATTAAAATAGTAATTGGACACCAAGAAAATATGGATAAGTCACTTAAGTTAAAAGATAAATTTTGATAGCAACTCAACATCAAAATAGAACAAAAGCACAAGGGTAAAGGCAAAAAAATTGGCTTTCACAAAGGACCTTGAAATAGATAGTCACACATGCCCAACAAAGAGTTCGAGCAAGGCAACACATAAGAAACCGAAACAGTGAAACAAAGAACAAATTACAAAGATAAAAGACACAAAACTTAGAAAAACACAAGATTAAACCCCATTTAAAGTATCTTAGATTGATTATCAACAACAAAGAAAACAAGATAATACAAAAACCATAAATGGGATATTCTCAAATCTAAATTTCAACACAATCAACACATTGCTCAAATTATTAGCTACTTCATTTCCTTATTCTTACAAATTTGTAGTACTTTTTTTTCGTATTGAAACTAAGTAGAGTACAATAAATAGAGTAGCAACAAGGTTACAAAAAAAAACAAATTATAAATCTCATGTCAAAAGCCCAAAGCATAAACCTAAGCACTTATAGAGTATAAATAACATGAAAAGAACAACCATAGATTTTTTTTTTCAAAAAGCATACATAAAATTTCCGTCCATAAAAATAGTTACATAAAGAAAATTATAGCTAATCATATACATAACTAATTACAAACATAATAAGTTTTAAACATCTTCTTCAACATATTTATTTCTAAACTTATGAAATTCCATTCGATCACAAATATCCTAACAAATTTATAATACTTAATTTTGATTTTATAATCCTACTTTACTAAAATTCTTCTTATTCCATTGCTTTTTCTTTCACCCTTTTCTCATTAATCCAAAATGCAAATGAATTGCTAGCATCCATAAAATGATGCCCTTTATTTGTTTGTTGACTCTACAACCTTGGAAGACCCATCTTCATCAACCCCCTTTATTACATCTCAAATATTCTTTTAACATTTAAAACTCCATTAGTAAAGCATATAATTAGATCCAAACGCATACACTTAAATGTTCTCCATTTCTAGACTAAGACTTGACATCTATTGATATAGATATAGCCCCACCACATATTTATAAAAGCATGTATACCCTTTTAAGGTTTCAACATTAACATTGGAAAAGATAGCAAAGAAGAATCTTTTATGCCTAAGGCCTACCCCAAATCTAGTAATTGGTTTCCAAACCAATTTGATTCTCTTGCTAAATGTCCCACTCTCCATGAGGAATAACTAATATAGAGTCTCTTGTAAAAAGTGGCAATAAGAAGGAACATTAAAGATAATGTTCTTTTCTATTTGATGAAGACAATCATTTTGATTTGACAATTTTACTGTTAATGTTCTTTTGAAAAGGGTTTTGGTTGGTAATTTTTTAAAATTTATTTTTGATTATTTTTCTTATAAAAAATATATAGTTTCTAGATAATGAGTAGGTTAATGAAGATGGTATTTTTATAAGTTAAAAGTTTATTTTAGATAATCAAAATTTTTTTAATAGTCGAACAAATCTCATAATTATGATTCATAGTTACTTAATATTAGATCTATAACTCTTAAAACTTATCACCAATTTTATCATTTATTATTAATTTTCTATAAATATTTTTAAAATATCTTACATAAACTTTTAAACTTTTAATTTTTTCACCCATTTTTTCAAATATAAAAATTTATACAATATAATATATAACACCATTTCATTAAAAAAAAATTATTCTATTAAATTATTATTTTTAATAAAAATTCATTCCTTCACAACCAAACTAGTAAATCAATGGAAATAATATCTTTCCATCTAAATAATTTAGAGCAAGCAAACTAATTAAAACTTTACATTAAAAAAATTACGGACATGGATGCATTCTAAAATTATTGTTATTGAATCCATTTTAGTACATTGGGCAAGGACCTTTATGAGTGAGCTAAATTATTGGGAACTAAAGGAAAAGCTATGATTGTAATGGCTTAGAATTTGAGAAGTACATATTTTAGTCTTTTAAAAAAAATTGTCCATGTTTTAGCATCTTCTTATGATTATTACAATTTTAATAGTTTTATTTATTTTTATAATTTTTATTTCTGTTTAATATGTTTTTATTCATTTTTATTTTTTTAGTTATAAGATATTAGTATTTTATATTTTAGTTTTTTAGACAAAATCATTATATTTACATTCATCAAATTTAGATTTTACTTTTACATCAAGTATTTAACTTTTTTATATTTTAAAATTTTAATTCACTTTCAATGGTTTAAAAGAATTAAGATTGATTTATTAAAAAAGATCGTTTAAAGGAAAGAAGCTACAAGTATTACATGCACATCCCACAAAGATCTAAAGCATACGTTTTGGATAGTTAGAGCAACTACAAAGATCCAATGTCTACATCTTTCTTTCCTCTATCTTTTCTTTACACAATTTTATTTTAGTGCAAGCTCAACTTAAAAGTTTTTAATTGTCTTATAATTTGAAAAATATTGTTAAAATTTAATTTTTGTTATTATTGTTTTAGATTTAAAAAGAAGAAGAACTGCATTAATACTTTAAAGTAGATATAAAATTCTTATATTTAGTTATACATAGTAAGCGTAAGAAATATGTTATAATAATCAATTAAAGAAATCAAAGGTTTGGTTTATGACTTGCAACCTTAGTTTAAAGTCCACCTTCTCCATCATTGGTTATAAAATATTTTCTCATTATTATAATGGTGAAAATTGCAAACTTTATACTTCCCCCCTCTTGTTTCAAACCCATTTTGATTTGTTTGTCTCTAATGCAATGAAAATATGCTCACAAATTTATTTATACATGGAAGTTGGAAAATAACCTAATCCTAACTTGACTCCATCTATGGTCCCTTGAGGTTGGTGGCCAATATGGGTTCTTTACTCATCCCTAGGGCCACTAGGGCCAACTTTGACCCTCAATTCATCCAGGCATTATTTAGATTTATATTTGTAGTAATTGAATTGAACTATTTTAGTTCCACAATTTGTAAAAATGACTCATTATTTCAAAATTTAAATTTAAATTTTAGGCCATAGACATTTCCCACTAATGAGTTGTTATAATTTAACTAAAAATAACAAAAAAATTGAATTGTATGCTAGAGTGTTGTATTAAATGACAAACCTTAATTCATTATTACTATATAAGTTAGCACACACCTAGGACCTTGCATAAAAATCTTTGTTACACATTACACTCTCAAGAGCATTCCATCAACATCAACATCTTAGAAAAATTGCATGTTTACATGTTGTCTTTGATCATTATTTCATATCATTAAATCAATATTTAGGATTTTCACTAAGGAAGAATCATCGAAACCTAACAAATTCCTCAAAGGTGTATGTCAACACTACTAGTTTATTGTAAGCTTAAATGCTCATACAAATTGTTGTTTCTAGGTGCAGACGAATACCAATTGATAAATTTAATTCTACAATTCAAGTTCAAACTTCGACAACAAATTCATATATAAAATTGTGCAAATCACTTTTACAATCACGTAGATTGCTTCCATAATTGTAAAAGTGAACCAAAACAACAAAACACAATTTTTTTGCCAATAGTGGCATGGTGTGATAGTTAAGTTGTTGCGTTGTTATTCATGCCATCAAGGTTCAAACCCCTTTGGGGTGTAATTGTTGAGAATTTATATTAGAGATGAGGTCCCCCATTTGTGACCTCACCAATTCATAACTCCAAATCAAAAGCGCTTACCCCTCTTAATAAAAAAACAAAAAGACAAAATTTCTTCATCCCAAAACAATCATCTAACAAATCTCAATTTTCTAATAAAAAAATAAAACAATTAATAACATATATCACAAACAATTCAAGATAAAAATATAATTTTATTTATTTCATTTCTACATTTTAAATACAATCTAACTTATTACTTCAATTATTTGTACCATAGGACACTAAAAGATATTTTATTATTCCCCCTTTTCAATTAAATAGAAGAAAAAGACAATTAAAAGCTCCCATGTTACTTCCACCTACAAGGAGATGTTTGAGGCTTTTATCTTTGACCCTTTTCCCTTTTCGAGGCTCGTGTTTCCAACTCATTGATCCAATTCATTTTCTTTTAAAATTTTCATTAAATATAATCCTTGGTCTTTGATATGACCTTTTCAAATTATTAATTGTTTATTTATTAATAAATTTTCCATGCCTAAAGAGAAATCCAAATTTTAAAAGAGAATCAATTACATCATTGAGCTCATCTCAAGTGAAGGTTGGGTAACGTGTATGAAGTAAACATGTAAGGTTTTGTTTGTTTTTCCAAGCTTGTGGACCCTCTTCATTAAGTGAAAGGTGGTTAGAGCACACTTTTTGCCTTTATCTACAAAAGTTTGGAGTGAAGTGACCATGTCATCCTTGTCATTTTCATCATGACTATGTCTTCCAATGTGGTAGTCAACAATCTTGTGTCATGCTTTGATTACAACTTTCTTGCTTAATGAGAAGAAGACAAAATAAAGGTCTATATTTGTGTGAGGGTCTTATGACATTTGGCATATTTGCATAAGCATTTTTAACAACCCTTGTGGGTCCATTTTATTGCCTACTTTTTATGAATGTCACCATAGAGACTATTTCTCCTTTATGGAACTTATATAATTTTTTAATAGTCATTTATAATCTAATAAAAATATTATCTTACATTATCTTGAAATGCTCTTAGGACCTTTAACTACTTAGATATGTTTTTTTTGGTTTTACTGTTGTAATGGTGAAAAAGTATTTGCATTCCATTTTATTTTATTTAGGGTTTATTTTGATACATAATGATTAGTAAATAAGTGGTGTATTTTGACATATATGTTGGTAAATAATTTAAATTTTATTTTATATGTATATTTTTAATTATTATTTTTTATTTTCATTTCATTCATTCTTTTATCTTGCATCAGAATTGATTAAGGTCGGTTTCACAAAATATAAAAAATGTCTCTTAAATTTTGAAAATAAAATTTAATTTGAGGTCTCGTCGATTCCCCTCTAAGTTATTGTTATTGTAGAATTTAATTAAAAATCTAGATATAAACCTAAATCTAGGTGACTAGAGAAGATTACAAAAGCTACATGCAAACCTAAAGATCACGGAGAATGCAAAAATAATCTAAAATAGACAATGAGAGTATAGAGAGATTAATATGAAATTATTTATTCAATGATAGGAAAGAGTTACATTATATAGCCTCTAGTTTCCAAATCCGGCAAGGATAAGGAAGAGGCAAAGAAAACAAAAAATAAGAGATTTATTTAACAATGTTTCCAAAATTGAGAAGTAAAGAAAAACGTAGAACCCCATGAAAGAAGAAAAATTATATGTACTAATTTATCCTATCATACTTAAGTAATAAATTACCTAAGCAAACTTAAATAATAAGATGTAGTTAAATAATTACACCAACACCCCCCCTCAAGTGCAACTTAGGAGAAATGTGAAACATGAAATGAGTCTAGGCAATTAGGCCTAATCAGGTACCCATGTACAATGATATAAGCCCCCAAAGATGATAAAGAGAAAACTCATAGAACAAAACTCCCACCCAAGAGAGGATGAGTAGTGAATGATGAATTAATTTAAAAGTTACTTGTGTACCTCTATATCAATGTTGTACTGTGACTGAAATCAATTCATAAGAGCAAGTACCATGAATATTTGAGAACATTAACCATAATGAATGGCTCTCAATTTGATATGTGATCTAATGTGATTCAAATGCAATATTTAGGATCATTTACTATAGATTCTCAATCCAAAATATGAACTAAGAGAATCAAAATACATGTCAAGCAATAAGCAAGATGTGGTGAAGAGAGAACTAGAGGATCTAGAAGTAACTCTTGTTAGCTTTCATTGAAATGGAGGTAGCATTACAATTCATGTCATTTTACTACACTCTCATCCCTCTATTATGTCATGTTGTGTAAAAAATATAAGCTTATACATAAAGCCCCTAGGATGGAACTTTATTATAGTTCGTGATTACAAAATGCCCATGTATAAGCCCCTCAAAAGATAAGTATATAAAATGATGACACTTTATAATTAAGTACATTTTGATTAATACCCCCTCTAAATAACTCAATTATGAGGCCTCCCCAATAGATTATGATGATGCCACTTTATACTTAGTGCAATTATAGTTGCCACTTGCCAAACTAGTGAAGTGGTCTTAATTTCAATGCATTATAACTATGTAAAATAGGCCATAGAGATGAAACCATAATCTTATATAGAATGGAATAAATTAGACTACACCATAATAAAATACATAGAAAATGATGCACTTCAAGAAAATTATATCCCCAAACAATATTGTAAGAGCCCAAATAAAGTCTTGAAAGTTTTCAAAATAAAAATTGCTTAGCTTCATTTGTGAGAATCTATAATTTCTATAAAATATATATATATATATATTTGCACTGTACAAAGCACATGTCAAGAAAATTGCTCCAAAAAAGAAACAAAAATGAGCAAGAACGAAGCCTCTGAAGTTTAGTACCAAAAACAAAATTACGAATGAAATGATTGAGATGACATCAACAATCCATCCTATGATGTTTAAAAAATTTGTTTGCATTGAATCTACTGTCATCTTATTGTTCATTCTTGGGTATATTGTTGTTTGTGCAATTTTTTCAAAAAGTAGGACACTAAAGTAAATAATTTATGAAATTAAAAAAACATATGTAAATAATACTAAAAAGGATAGATATACGTTTGAGAGAAATTTTCCCCCATCTCGTCTCTTCACTTTCTTCCTTATGTTTTTGAAAAGTTAAGCAGCATTTACAGGGTGTTGAACCCTTCACAAAGGGCCCAAAGGGCCAAAGGACAACATAGTTCAAAACATAATTTGAACTAAGGAACAAACAGAAACAACTGACAGACAGTTGAGGACACTTTCTCCCTTATGTTTCTATCATAATATTAGCAATTAAATACTCTACAATTTTTTATAATGTGTTTTGAAATTATTTTAGTTTCTAGTCCAAACATAACAATAATTTTCTAGTGATCTACACAACACATTTTTGGAGTTCATGATTCTTTGTTTCAAGCACATTCCTCCAAATTCATGTTTTTATGTCTTTGTGTATTTTGTCTTATCATCAACATATTTCCCTAAATTTCCCCATATTCTATCTATTTACTCAAAAAGTTGTCATACAATAAAATGATCAAGAAGTCCTTCTGAGAATAAACTAAAAAATTGACATCTTTGTGATCTATATGACCAATTTACAACACCAGGACTAGGGGTGATCCGACAATAGTGGGTTACAATTCACTTGATGAACAAAAATTGTCTAGGCGTGAAAAAAAAAATTGGACAGGATTGCTCGAAGGGGGGTGTTCGAGCAAACAACTTTATGTTTTCGCTCGAACACTCCCCTTGGAGCAAACCAACTTTTTCCTCAAGGGTTCATTCAAATCCATGTTGATGGTATTTTATCAATAAAATAATGGGTTTGATCTATTTAATGTTATTTTTAGGGGGTTTGAATGAACACCCCTTCATTCAAACCCCCCTTCATTCAAAGGGGTTTCAAGGGGTTCGAACGAAGGGGTGTTCGAATTTTGAATGAACACCCCTTCGTTCGAACCCCTTCATTTGAACCCCCTTATTTTGCCCTTGCCCCCTTCCATCTGTAATTTTATGCAGATTTTTGGGTTTCAAGGCTTAGGTTGAGGATCAAATTGGAATCAACTTGACAAACCCAGCTAGAGGATTATAGTCCTTGAAATGAGCTCTCCATCAAGTATAGTTTTAATATATTTTGGTTTTATTATATATATATATATATTAGTTTAATTAAACATAGGTTTTTCACTGAAAATCAAACTCTTTGTTCTACACATGTAGAAAAATAGTAGATTATCAAAAAAAATATAAAAAATATCTATGCTCTTGGTATTGATGTCCTTGATCCAACAAAAAAAATTGAATTTCAATACATACAAAAAAACTTATGCGCTTTATAGTACACTTATGTCTAAATTGTAATTTGTTTAACTTTAAAACTTATTTAATAAAAATATATTCAATTAAACACTATGAGACAAAATGCATGCTCTAGATATCGTAGTTACAAATCTAAATTCGAAAAAAATAGAATTTTAAAGTGTTACTTAAGTCTTTATTTTTCTAGTGGGTTAATTTATTTTCCCTTAGTCATAAGTTTATCCTACACTTTTATTTACTACCTAGCCTGCATCTTGCATCTTGGAAGCTCTTAACATTTTTGTGTTTCTTAAAATCTCTTTCATAAATTTCCTTGAGTTATCAATTTATTTCAAATTTCTAACATTATGTTTATATTAATTGATATACATCAAATCAACTAAAAACTAGTTTAAATAAACTCAATAAATTAATAACTTTTTTTTAATAATATCAACCAATCTAAATGTATGAACCCTTATATCAATATATTAGATTTGTTGTCATATACTTTCTAAATATCAAAATATCATAACTATCTATGTACTGGTTTTTGTAATAAGTATCCACAAACTGTTGGTTCCCCTTTTACTTATCTAATTTCTATATCTTGTATAACCCTTGTTCAATTTTTTTGGGTTCTTATTCATGCACCTCTTTTAACCGTCTGTATAAATTTTAAAGCCTCCTCTCTCTTGAAACAAACATGGCCAAGAAACTTGTGGTCTTCCCTTTTGTAGATTCTGTCACTTCCCATATAAACAATGCAGCTAGAGCTAAAACAATATCAAAATGATAAACAAACAAAATTTGAATGAACCAAGTTGAAACTAAAAGCCAGATTCACAATAGGCATCAAGAGTTGTGGCCCAAATGGGACAAGAACTTGCACAACATAAGATAGAAGATAAGTGTTATCAATAGCTGTGGAAACTGCCAAAGTTAGGGAATAAATCATGTCCAATCTAATTTGATCTTACGCTGCCAAAGTTAGAAATAATAAAACAAAAACTTCCTTGGAAAGTTGGCGGCTAGACAAACTCATATCAAATGAAAATCACGTTGAATTTGGTCATTATATCACTAACTCCCAAGAAGTAAAAGTATTGCATAATGTAATAGAAGTAAGGCCTCCAATCAACACACAACTCAAAAAAGTAAATAAATTTCTCTCATTGCTTTTATTAATGAAACATCAAAATTAATAAATTTCTATCATTGTAAATGGGGTTGCAAGTTAAGTGAGTTTAATTTGGGAAAATTTCATGATTAAGTACGTTTGAGTTGGAATAATATTGGGATGGGTAACCTCTCGGATAAGGCCCAATGCTTCTCCTCTATGAACATCACCTAGATGCAATAAGTGCTAAGTGGACCATTCATTATTATTAGAGATGGGTTCTTGTGAACTACTACTCATGAAATATGGATCGATAAGTTTGACTCAAAAAACTACACGGTTGAATCCTAATAGCAATATCATAATTTGACACACTATGAAAATACCTCCTACTTATCAACTAATATGTTGTTTTCCTAAAGCTGGTGACATAGTCATTGTTGTCGCTTATATAACTCGCATAGTTTTTGAAGTTTAATGCAATTTTAACATATAGTTGCTGAAGTAATTTTTTAATAGACTAATAAATAAGAGATAAACTTATATCAACTTGATTTTTGGTTTAATATAACATATTAACAATTCTTAATTATAACAATGATCTTCATAATACATAAAAATCTAAAATCTTTTTTATTTTTTTAAAATAATAAGTAGTCAAGAATAACAAGAAAGATAAGTCCTCTAAGCCTCCTTTTGATATGACTCTCCGCTCCCACAAGAGTAATTCTAATTGTAAATCCTGATGGTTCTTGTTTGGGGGTTGGTTTTTGGCTGGCTGCTGGTTGTTTAGCGGCTTTGTAGTCGGTTGCGGTTCTTTGACTTTGGTTGCCTTTTTTTCCTTGGTTGTCTGTGCTTTGTTGTCTTTATAAATTGACAACCTTCCGGTTGAGGGTTCCAGATCCATTCAAAATCTATTTGTAAAGGGTTTCGGGGTCCCTTCAAAACCTGTTTCTCCTTTAATCAAAAACAAGAAAGCAAAACACAACAAAAAGATAAAAAAATAAGAACAAATTCCACTAACTTTTTGACAATGCAAAACTGCCTATGAATTTGATTGCTTTTGCATCAACTTCTATAGCTTCACAACTAGGGTTAAAAGAGAAACACTATGAGGGCATAGGTAGAGAACAACCATTCTCTTAAGACAACTCATTACTGCTCTAATTTGACAAAAGTCAAGGAGCATGCTTTACCAAAAGAAATAATCACATATCAAAGGGTTAGTCAAATTTCACTAGTAGCATGTAGGTGATAAATTCTCTAAGCTACCCACTTTTATAGGGTTAAGATAGGATTTCACTAACAAAATTCAAGTGATAGATATCATAATCTACACGTCTTAGGTGTTTAGTATAGATGGTGTATCAAAATGAATGTGTGATGTCAATGTTGCATTCTACTTAATGTATGGAGTGTTTATATGTCTAGAGTAAGTATTGTGCAATAGATGCTCTTATCAATGATGACAAGTAATGTGAAATGTTTGTCTCATCACCACAACTAGCAATGAACCAAGAAAATGATGGATCCAAGATGTAGTATGAGATGCACTAGTTTTTCTTTCCCCCTTTTTCACTTATTGTAAAAGGGTTTGTATGTTAGCGAATTATATGATAGGGAGACACATGCAATAGGGTTGTCTCCATTTCCTATTATTAACAACTCACTATGTTTATATGTGATTTCAATATGTGTTGCTCACTATATGGTTTTGTGTTCAGATAGTGTTGTTGACATCGTAATAACATCTATTTGGGATGCGTTTGTCATCATATTATTTTACATAGATTGTATTATAATTGTAACATCAATTAATAGTTGTGATTCAAAAGAGAAGTCAAAGATCTCATCTTGATTGTGAGGATTTTTTCTATTATTGTGGTTGCAAGCTATGGAGCCTCTAATTCCATTAATGTGATACATAGGTAGGGCCAAGAAATTGGTCCCGGGGAATACATTTAGATCTAGAGATATGTCATGATATAGAAGCTTACTCTATTTAGTGCAATAATGCAAGTTTGTGGCATAGAGTAGTTGTCATTGTCATGATTTGGAAGGTTACAAAGCTAACAATTCTAAATGGGAATCAATTATTAAGTCATAGAAATACTTGGTGCCACAATTTGAAGCAGATTTTTAATATTTATTTATTAACAAGTTAATATATTCTTTATGATTATAACCCATTTAAATCAGGATAATAAGCTATTGAATATTAAAAATGAAAATTATTCTTTTATCAATTATAGTCATTTTTGTAAAGCATATAAAAATAAGGGGGCAATTGACTTACAGTCTTAAGTCTTGTTTATTTAATTATTTGCACCCAAGTTTTTGGGGCTTCCCACTTTAAATTGAACTTGGTGTAACTTGTAGTTTATATTTTGGCAAGTGTAAGATTCACTTAGGGCATGCTTCCATATGGTTGCTTAGCTTATTTTGGCTAGCAACCACTGCTCAAATTATTTCAAAATTATTTGTGGAGCTGGTGGACCCATGAATATTTAACTTTTAAATTTGTATTTATAGTATTAATAATAATTTGTGTGGACTAGAAAAAAAATGGAAACAAATATTAAAAAGGGAAACAAATTGTGAAGCCGCAGAATTTTTGGAATATCAGTTGCTATTTCCAACCCCTCCTTTTTTTCATAGCTTAACTGTTCATTAAAATAAGGAAAGATTCCAAATTATCCTTTTCCTGTAATATTTTTTTTGCTTGGGAATATTCCAACTAATTAAATTTAAGCAATCACATGGAGACATAGGATTAGTGTCATGGAAGTCACTACTTGCAACTATTACAACTTGTAAGGTGTGCAAGAGTTGTCAAAAAGGAAAGAGCATAACAAGAACAAGTTAATTGTGGACTTGGAGAAAATCATGGAGTAATTATAGAAAATGCACAGTAAAGCCTCCTTGAGCACCCAAGTTTGGTAGTAGCAGTTTGTAAATTGCTTAGTTAACCAAACTTGATTTGGGCAATGAGATTTGTGCATGTAATATGGATGCCTAAATTAGCTAGTAGTTTCCAACACATGGTTTTAGAAACCATTCATGGTTTGTGGTTTTGTTCATTTATATATATTTTGAGTGCTTAGGTTGAAAGAATATGATGTATTTGGTAGATACACTTATGCGGTTGAATTACTAGAGATAAGTAGATTGTATTAATGTACTCTGTTTAAATATTAGTAGAAGCTTGAGTTTTTGCGATGGTGGAATATACTTGTTTAAAGATGAATACAAGCTTGAGACTTTTCAGTGGAAAAATTTACATCCTTGTTTAAAGATTAATACAAACTTGGGTCTTTTCAATGGTGAAAGATTTTTCTCATTAGAGTTTCTCCATGTATATCATATGTTATTATTGTGTTGTGGTTTGCATTTTCTTTGTTGTGTTAATATTTCTATTTCCTATATGATCTAAAGAACAATAAGTTTTAACTGCATTTCTTCACCCTTTTATCAACAAAGCAAACTAGTATATTGTAATAAATCTAGGCCAAGAAAAGCCACTTCATGGTTCATGTTTTCAATCAACATCAATACTTAAAAGGTGATTAAGAGTTAATTTTGGTTCATCCTCAAAAATATTTTTTCAATGGAATTGTCATCTTCTAAAACTTATCTTGAGTATCCCTAAAGGGCATTGATTTTATTCAATTTCAAGCCATGATAGGAGACTTATCATCTCCACAATCCCTCACCTTTTCCACTAAATACATGCCTTCCATCAACCCATCTCATAACCATCCATTATACCTTTAATCCCACATCCATAAAAGCACAATCAGGCGTCCTAGTAGATGGTGGATTAGAACTTAATTTTTACAACCTACATCTAATAAAGCAACTAAGATATTTTGATGATGTCGTTGATCCCAAATAAAAATTACCATAAAAACATATGACGAAGTTGAGTGTGGATCTAAAGGCTCTATCAAGCTATCCATCCAGATCGAACTAGCAATAGTTGAAACCACTTGCCAAATCTTAGACCTTGATCTCTCCTATAGTATCCTCCTTGGCTACCCATGGATCCATGCCATGCAAGTCATTCCATCCATGTTCCATCAATGCATAAAGTCCCCCCATAATGGAACTAAAGTGACTATCCATGTTGATCCAAATCCATTCCAATATTGCAAATTCTTACAAAGAAGTCATGGCCTTTCACAACATTTCCCTATCAACACTACATCACCATCTTCATACATTGATCCTTCATTGCTACCTACCTCTCGCACTCCATCAAAGATCAAGGCTAAGATCAAAGGGATGGGTATTGGAGAATATGAGCTACAAGCCTTCCACATCTAACCCACACCATCATCCACATCATCCCAATTTTTTGATGTCCATGATAATCCTATGTTTGGTCATGATATCTCTGATAATCCACTCTTTGATCTCATGATTTTATGGAGGACATCCAAGATCATCTCCCTTCCACTCCACCTCATGAGCTACCATCCTTCCATATCAAACATATTGGGTTAGGGTATGCATCTCCTAATGCTTCCTCTATTAAGCCTTCTTGCCAACTCGCTAAGGGTGTGCAAGCTTCCTTTGATATTAATAGTACTGAAAAGGATAATCACGAAGAATCCATCAAGTGCATCACCAATCTCTTCCATGAATCCCATATCCTCACCATCACATCCAACACGTCCAATTCATCCACTTCCATTCATCTCCTAGATTTAGATCAACAAGTGTCATCCAAAAAGAACAAGGCCATCAATCAAAATACACAAATAAAAAAGCCTTTTGAATGGAGATCTAAAATCAAAAGCAAAAATCAAAAGCTATTGGACAAATCAAAAGTCAAAGTCAAAAATAAAAGAAAGCAAAATAACTAGGGGCATCTATCAAAGAAAAATATCAAGAAATGAGCTTATTGATCCTAAGTCTTCATCCTCATCATCTTCATGCAACCCATACACACCAAATCTACCCATATCCATACATATATCTCATCCTTCCATCCCCCTCAGTGACGTATCTCAACAAACCTTTGATGAAAACCCCTCTGCATGCTTTAATCCAAAGGTTGCCCAAGCGCTTTTTTGTGTGAAGCATGACGACCCTTGTGGCACACTCGTTAGGGATTATACCTTAGCTCTATCCATTTGTCGCATAAAGCATTCTCTATCATTCATCTTGCCCCATCCATACACATCTATCGCACTTCATCATCCATATCTTAAAGAGAATCCACCTGATTGTAGCATCATCAAGTCTCATTTATCCAAAAAAAAAAACAAAAAATCCAAAAAAATCCAAAAGTCAAAAAAATAAAAAAAATAGTACAAAAATAATCTGTTCATAGGTGAAAACCACCTTGGTGGTGCCTTGGATAAGTACCATGGTGAAAATCTGGAAACAAGCACCATGTGTAGTAGTCTCTTATCCACCATCTCTTAGGATGCCACCCCGTCCACTATCATTCCTATCCATATCATAATAAACTACCATTTCCATCCATCCATCCATAATAAACCTATCATGACTTGTCCTTGATCCTTGATTAAGCATAATCCCTTATCCATCCATTATCACCCACCCTTTCCCATGCGTTAGATGCAAAAGTTATATGATCTACATTATCTTAAGGATTTGATCTTGTATATCCTTAGTTTCCTCACTTTGGCCTTCAAGTCTCATGCATTTGGAGTCCCATATTCATCCATAATAAATCAAACATCAACCCATCCTATCTCTTATCATATCCATCCCATCTCAAACATAATAAAGAAATCATCATCCTTTCATCCCATCTAAAACATCAAAAAAAAAATCATAATCTTGAGCCCCTTAGACTTGACATTCAATCAATACAAACATTGTATCCAAGACATCAATCTTTCATTGAAATCATATCATAAGCCTTGTTGAAATTTGGTAGCTTCGGTCAGATATAACTGATCAAAATCTACTATATTCCAAGTATATTATCAATCTGCATTTAGAGGTTATTACTTGCAGACTATTGGCTTTCTATGTTTTATATAGGATCCCGATCGAGCATCATTATCGACGATCATTTTCAGATTGGATATTATTTATTTGTGCAAGATAAATACAGATCGAACTTGGTAAGTATTTATGTTTATTAAGTAACAAACCCCAATTAAGATCGGGTGTTTAGTTAAGACGAAAAGGCACAATTTCATGAGACATCTCATGAACGGAATGCCTCAACTTTGTGGAGACATGTCTGCTCATGGGATGTGTCTCTTCCTGATATATTTAATACAGATCCGATCCACAATTGGAGACATCGAAATCAATAAATGTTCTACTCTTGTAGATCAAATACCATTAAGGAAAAATCCAAACTTGTGAATTCATGATCAGTATTTTAATATTGATTTGGCATCAACTTCATATTTACCATGCTCATATCTGATCATAAAACAACATGGTATCAGAGCGGGTATAAGAAAGATCCGATCAGATTTGCTTCAGGCCTGTTCGATGTAGAAAGATCCCCATGTCTCCAAATTCAATATAAACATTGAATGTGTTGTTCGATCTAAACATTAGGTTAAGAAGTCATGTTGGGAAAATGATTTTCTCTGTATTTGGAGATCGCGATTTCGGGTCTGATCATGAGAGTTTGAAGTCTCTTATCAAATTTGTGCACAACCAAGTTTGGGAGGAAGTCGAGTTTAGCATTTTCACAAATCGCAGATCGGGCTCCTCTAAGTCCATGAAACCTTCGAGCTCTATGTCTTGCGCAAATTGTGATATCATTGCGTATGGTAGCTTATGCATTTTGGAGTTTGATTGCTATCCAAATTGTCATCCTTAGATATTATTGGCTTTCGATAAATCTGCTCCATTGCCAGTACCGAGCATGTAACTCCTCATCGCATACATATGAAGCGAATTGTGTATGAAAGCTCAGTCGTTGAAGAATCCGCTAATACACGAGAATCATTTCATAGATGTATGAAGCAGCTCATAACTCTCGAGTGGCGTCAGGAGATTATTATGAGACTCTAAGATATCGATCTACAAGTCTCTCAAATGGGCATCGGATGTAGCAATCTGTGTTGATCATTGGAGTCGTCAACCTATTTATAGTGTAAAATATTGATTTGTTTTACTGATGTCGTCTTCTAATGTATGCAGGAGTGATGCAAACAGGAACGGTGTATATGCAGGGGGGGGGCGCTACAAAACATCCAGATTCCTTATTTTTGGTCGGTCGCCATATCTAGTGCGAACTCCTCATCCTGAATGCATCACGTGATCTCAGTGTATCGACGTCTATTCCAATATTTATACAACTTATCGATATTTTATCATGCGTTGTATATGGATGGATTGAGTGTTCTTTGCGTTCAGAGCTTTCACATAAAGGGGGGCCTTGAGCGCATCTTCAAAGTCACCTGTCATTTCATGAGTCAATTCAAGAATGTCTACAAGATGTAATTCTATCTAGATGAGAATGATTTTCAGTAGCCTAGGCGTGTCTTCATCACTCCTGTATCATCACACTTGGTGACTCCCAGATCCTTGATGACTGCGACTGGTATTTTCTTGTGGTACCTTCTGAACCAGTGGGAGAGATATCATGCCTCCTTCAATTGAGAAAGATCTCATGAAAGCCAAGTGCAAACCTAAAAAGTGTTAAGTTTAGCACTCTCAAGGAGTAAAAGATGGAAGAAAGAGATAATTTAGAATATTTAAAGAGATAAGTATTTTGTTTGCTTTGGTTGTATTCACCCTTCTAGGCTAAAATTCAGTTTGTTGAGTTGTGCAAATCTGATTTCATTTGCTTGGATTACGTGTGGTGTTCACTGGGATAAGATTCTTTAGAATTAAGAAATATTCATTGCAAGTTGTTCATACTAATTTATGAGTGTGACGCTTATGACTAATTTTTCTATATGCATTATCTATGATAGAACCTCAATTATTTGAGAAGTCTGGTTCTATATGCTGACTACATAATGAAATCTATGTAGATTGTCTTTTGTTATACTGAGATTAGCTCTTTCGAGAAAAATATGTCTAAACCAACGAAGATGAATGATTAATTATCTGGGGTTACTTAGGAGATTCTGATATCAATGAGATAAGTATTGCATGGTTGATGAATTGTTATGTAGTTATTGATTCATGCTATAACATTGAGATAGTCAATCATGTATGCTCCTAGCAATGGTACTTTTGTTTGAGATAGTTGAGTTTCATGAACTATTAGTAATCTCTTCTTAATGCTTTTAGGACGGATCAAGAAGTGTAAGAGATTGCTTCCAAGAAGAGCTTGATGCATCCTGTAGGTTGAAGAATGGAGACACTGCTTGCAACCATGAGACTGTGTGAATGGATGAAGACATCTTTTCAAAGAAGAAGAATTAACCTCAAAGGGAGCTCTATGTCTTGCTGTGAATAAGTAAGGGTTGTAGTGTTGCAAGGCTAGATGCTAAATCCTTGAAGTACCTCTTCAACAGTTGAGATCAAAATTGCTCAAGTCAGTCAACCTGGATTTAACATTGGTAGCTCCGCAAACCTATTCATAATAGAGTGATCTGAGATGAGGTTGAAGAGGACAACCCTGAATCTCTACAAAGGTGTGAGTTGGAAACCATTTCTCTAAAGCAAGTATTGCAGGTGATTTTGGACGAGGAAGTCAGGAGGTTGATGCAAGTACTTGGAGCTTTAGAGGGAGTCACATCATCACTTGTAATGCATAATTCTTTGAGATGGAGAAATATGAGGTGCAAGCCCTTGTTCATCTCTGAGACTGAGATGAGGCGTCATGTTGAGAGACTCCATGACGACATCACCTTGAGAGACTCCGTGACAAAATATGCAAATTGAAGAAAGCCTCTATATGGACTTAAACAAGCCCCTAGAGCCTGGTATGAAAGAATCGACAACCATCTTTTGGGACTAGGATTTTCCAAGAATGATGCAGATCCAAATCTCTATTTTAAGGTAACTAAAGGTGATATGTTAATACTAATTTTATATGTTGATGACCTGCTAATAACAAGAGAAGATCACCTTATTACTCAATGTAAGAAAGACCTGGCTTCAAAATTTGATATGAAAGACTTGGGCATTCTACATTATTTCTTGGGGTTAGAAGTCTGGCAGAAATCAGATGGTATCATTTTAAATCAAGAAAAATATACTATTGATAATCTGAAGAGATTTGGGATGTTAGATTGTAGACCCATGTCTACACCTATGGAAACCAACTTACACAAGTTGAAAGAAGCAACAAAAAAATCTAAATTTGTAGATCCTACTCTCTATAGACAAATGATTGGATCATTAATGTACTTGGTTAACACCCGACTGGATATTTGCTATGCAGTGAATGCTCTAAGCCAGCTTATGTGTGAGCCTAAGGAAATACACCTTGTTGATGTGAAGCATATATTGACATACCTTCAAGGTACTATTGGTTATGGTCTTAAATACAAGAATGTCAACCTAGATTTACATGGATACTTTGATTCAGATTGGGCTGGAAGTGTAACCAATCGGAAAAGCACATCGGGATGTTGCTTTAGTTTAGGATCGGTTATGATCTCTTGGATCAGCAAGAAACAGTATTCAGTGGCTCAAAGCTCAACAGAAGTTGAATATATTGCAGCCTCTATGGGAGCAAGAGAAGCAATATGGCTCCAAAAACTGCTTTTGAGATTATTCGGTGAATCCCTGAATCCTACTATTATCCACTGTGACTATCAGAGTTGTATTAAGCTTTTAGTGAATCCAATGTTTCATAATAGATCTAAACATATAGAGATTCCTTACCACTATGTGAGAGACATGGTAGAAAGGAATGTGATCCAGTTGGAGTATATTAGTACAAACGATCAAACAGCAGACATTCTCAACAAACCTCTCTCCAGAGTTAAAGTTGAACTCTTTAGGAAGAAACTTGGTATAAATGTGAGTTATTGTTGAGATTGAGACTCTAATCGTTTATTTTGTACTAATATATTTAAAAGATGTTTAATGTGTAAGCTCTTTTGTCATGTGTGTGACTCCATGACTTTATGGGCCCCACATGTGTACATTATTGAAAGGTGACGATCTTTCTAATAATGGAACACTTGTATTCGACATTGTTAGGTGACGACCTTACAATTTTTAGTTTCACTATCATGATGGATATCATGTGACTTGATATTTATGGATATATCATGATAGTATCTTTTGGACATTTTGATAGACATCATAAGACTTGATGTCAATTTGAAGATCATTATGATCCTTATTCATGGTGGATGTGCATATATATCCGTGGATATGCCATGATTTATTATGGTAGACATCATGTGACTTGATGTCAGTGAACATACCATAATGAAGATGTGTTATGAAGAATGTCATGTGACTTGACACTTTCAGAAGCATACCATATCTTCTGATATCACGAGTTAGGTGATATCACTTTATACTTGATGGAGGTTATCTTCCCTAGCTAAGAAGGAGTGTTGAATAATGAAGATGTGTTATGAAGAATGCCATGCGACTTGACACTCTTAGGAGCATACCATATCTTCTGATATCACGAGGTGATATCACTATATACTTGGTTAGTTTTATCTTCCCTAGCTAAGAGGGAGTGTTGAAATATGGTAGCTTTGGTCAGATATAACTGATCAAAATCTACTATATTCCAAGTATATTATCAATCTACATTTAGAGGTTATTACTTGCAGACTATTGGCTTTCTATGTTTTATATAGGATCCCGATCGAGCATCATTATCGTTGATCATTTTCAGATTGGATATTATTTATTTGTGCAAGATAAATACAAATCGAACTTGGTAAGTATTTATGTTTATTAAGTAACAAACCCCAATTAAGATTAGGTGTTTAGTTAAGACGAAAAGGCACAATTTCATGAGACATCTCATGACCGGACATGCCTCCACTTTGTGGAGACATGTCCGCTCATGGGATGTGTCTCTTCCTGATATATTTAATACAGATCCGATCCACAATTGGAGACATCAAAATCAATAAATGTTCTGCTCTTGTAGATCGAATACCATTAAGGAAAAATCCAGACTTGTGAATTCATGATCAATATTTTAATATTGATTTGGCATCAACTTCATATTTACCATGTTCATATCTAATCATAAAACAACAGCCTCGTTGTCGAGCACTAATCACTCATCTTATCCTTTTGTCAATCGATCAATCAATCAATCATCATCATCATCTTTATCAAAGCCTTGCTTAAGTGATTATCCAAGCTTGAGTAAGCAAATCAAAGTCTTGCTTAGGTGATTATCCAAGCCTAATCGCAAGCAAATCAATCATCATCATCATCATCATTGTGTGATCTTTGGCAAGATATATGTTGGTTGCATGACATGTTTGCAACGAGTCTTTTGTTTTGATTTATCTTTTGACATTATCTTTTTAACCCATGACTACACCTACTTATGACCACCTTGATCTATCTATATCTTGGTGTGTCGCAACAGGTGTATAATGGGGCATTGTCTTGTTTGTCGTTCTTGTCATTGCTTGAGTGTCAAGTCCATGCAAAGGTTACCTTGTCGCCCAGGTTCCTCATACCTTGGTGCACACTTGCCTTTGCTACATCAAATCTTATGATTACTCAATATATACTGGCATAACCTATCAATCATCATCAAATTCTCCTTCCTTTTCATCTCCTTCATCCTCTTTCATATTCCAATTCATCTGCTTCTTGATCATAATCCTTCATCGATCCCTGCCTTTTTTAGAGCACATCTATGTTCTCCTAACTTGCATGTCCTCTCGAGGGGGCATCCCATCACCCAATCATCAATCTTTCCTTCTTCATCCTTTTCTATCCTTCCATTGATTGGGGCATCACCTTTGATCCTTATTCTCTCATTCACTATGTTTAAAATTTATCTGATACAATGCCACTTTGCGACATCATATCACGTTGGCCTTCAAGTCTCATGCATTTGGAGTCCCATCTTCATCCATGATAAATCTAACATCAACCCATCCTATCACTTATCGTATCCATTCCATCTCAAACACAATAAAGAAATCATCATCCTTTCCACCCATCTAAAACATAAAAAAAACTCATAATCTTGATCCCCTCAGACTTGACATTCAATCAATACAAACATTGCATCCAACATCAATCTTTCTTTGAAATCATATCATAAGCCTCCTTGTCAAGCACTAATCAATCATCTTATCCTTTTGTCGATCGATCAATCAATCAGTCATCATCATCTTTATCAAAGCTTTGTTTAAGTGATTATCCAAGCTTGAGAAAGCAATTCAAAGACTTGCTTAGGTGGTTATCCAAGCCTAATTGCAAGCAAATCATCATCATCATCATCATCATGTGATCTTTGGAAAGAGCTATGTTGGTTGCATGACATGTTTGTAGTGAGTCTATTGTTTTGATTTAAAATTTGATCATTATCTTTTTAACCCATGATTACACCTACTTACAACCACCTTGATCTATCTATATCTTGGTGTGTCACAATGGGTGTATAATGGGGCATCATCTTGTTTGGGGTGCTTGTCATTGCTTGAGTGTCAAGTCCATGCAAATGCTACCTTGTCACCCCAGTTCCTCATAACTTGGTGCATACTTGCCTTTGCTACATGAAATCTTAGGATTGCTCAATATTACATACTAGCATAACCTATCAATCATCATCAAATTCTCCTTCCTTTTCATCATTTTCCAACAAAGTCTCCTTCCTTTTCATCTCCTTCATCCTCTTTCATCTTCCGGTTCATCTACTTCTTGATCCTAATCCCTCATCGATCCCTTCCATGTCCAAAGCACACCTGTGTTCTCCTAACCTGCATGTCCTCTCGAGGGGGCATCCCATCACCCAATCATCAATCTTTCCTTCTTCATCCTTTTGTATCCTCTCATTGATTGGGGCATCACCTTTTATCCTTATCCTCTCTCATCTTTGATCCTTATCCTCTCATCCACTATGCTTAAAACTTCTTTGATATGTCACTTCACGATGTCATATCAAAGAGGGGCAAAATGTAGACACCTAAAATCTAACTTTACCCAACCACACCTAATTTTAGCCTATCCTTAGTCATTAATTGAATAAATATCTATTATTTATTTAATTATTCCATCTTTATTCTAATCCTTTAATTAAATAAATGTTTGCTATTTATTTAATTATTATCCCTTCATTATGAACCCATTAATTAAATAAATATTTTATTTATTTATTTATCTTTTTATTCTCTATCTTTGTCCATCTAATCATAGCCCTTCATCTTGTTCACATGGATCATAATTTAAATTTGTCTTCATGTGACAAATGTCCCCTTTGCATGTCTAACTAACTCGTCTAAATTCATTGAACCTAAACACTCCCCAAAATTCAAACTATTTTTTCATCTTATCCACTAATCTCATTTAACCTCTTAATCCTAGCTATTGCCATAAGGATTTTTGTCCTTATCCCTATCTCAAATCTCTTTCATCCTATCATAAATCAAGATCAACCAAGGCACACATCCTTGAAATCCTTTCAACATCCTACCTACATCAACCCACCCATAAGACCTTCATATAATTCATTTCCATCACCGATCTCATTGCTAATAGTAGGAATTTGGATGCCAAGTCTCAAATGCATAAAGCCAAAAATACACATGCATCCAAGGATCAACACGTCCCATTTAAAAGACATGTTAAAACAAAGCTAAATAAGATCCAAAAGAAAAAATCTAAATCCAAGAGGCCACAAAGCCCCATGAAGCAAAAACCAAATGCCATGTGGATCCCTAAGAAACTAATAGAAGCAATGCATATCAAAGCACAATCCAAATTGACATCCAAATTTGCTAATCCAATAGTTTCATCCACTACTAAATCCTCTAATCCTCCATCTTCCAAATCATTTTTGGGTCCCTAAGTCCCAAAATCCACTATCCTAAGTACTCCACCATATCCTCCATCCATTTTGGGTCCCTATGTCCCAAAATCCATATCCATTCTTCCATCTCAATCGACAAATTCAAAATCCACTTCTCCTCCACAACTCCACCACCCTTCAAGGTGTGTGCCAATGTTGGTCTTGACAATATTTCCATCCACTCATCCACAAGTCTTCCAATCCCCCATCCAACATTCATTTCCCATCAACCTCAAGTAACTCAATCCTTTGCATAGACCCTTATCTTTTTCCATCATGTCATCATTCTAACAACAACTATGAGCATAACTCCAGTCTCCATGGTCCATTATAACAAATCTTTAAGGGATACCATCCGCGGAACTAGATTCTTGAGTCCTTCCTCCATCTCCCTATCGTCCATTCACTAGCTTCCAAATCCACCTATCCACATGCTTATCCTCATTCTTATCCATCCACACTATTCCAAATATCCAAAAACAAAACAAAAAAATGAAAAAATAGTAAAAATAAATAATCTATCCATAGGTGAAAACCACTTCGACAATGCCTTGGATAAGTACCATGGTGAAAACCTAGAAACCATCCATCCATCCATAATAAATCTATCATGGTTTGTCCTTGACTTTTGATTAAGTGTCATCCCTTTCCATCCATTATCACCCACCCTTCCCCATGCTTTTCTGTGTGTTAGATGCATAAGTTATATCTACATTATGTTAAGGATTTGATCTTGTATATCCTTAGTTTCATCTCACTTTGACCTTCAAGTCTCATGCATTTGGAGTCCCATTTTCATCCATAATAAATCAAACATCAACCCATCCTATCTCTTATCATATCCACCCATCTCAAACGTAATAAAGAAATCATCCTCCTTTCATGTCATCTAAAACATCAAAAAGCAAAAGCAAAAACCAAGAAAAGTCCTTTTTTTTGGCCTAGATTATAAGTGTCTCATCAAGCATGCCAAAATGAAGAGGGTGAGAAAAGATTGAAGGCAAACAAAGCAAGATAAAATCAATGCAAAACACAATACCTTCACCTAGTATCTTTGCTTCTCTCCTTGATGAGTGAAAATGGAGTGCACCCTTTATTCCATTGGATTTGTTTTTTGATGTTGATATGTGGATTGCTCATTGCTCTAGCATAACCTTGATATGATTTGATAGTGATAATGATAAGCTTGATTCAATGGAGATTTTGATAGCATGTAGATATGATAGCTTGATAAGTGATGTAAGAGATAGAAATGAAGGATGAGAGCCTCTAGATATAGTGTTTTGAAGAGGCAAAATCAATGACTAAGAATGATTGATGATGGAAGGCTAAAATTGAAAGAGGATTAGCGTTTAGATCAAAGATGCAATCATATGCTAAGTGTTAAATGATAGATAGGATCTAAGTTTAGGATTAAGATAAGGAAAAAAATCCTCATGGCAATGGCTAGGATTAAGAGGTTAGATGAAATGAATGGATAAGATGAAAAGATAGTTTGAATTATAAATAGGTGTCTAGGTTCAATGAATCTAGACAAGGAATTAGTTAGACATGTGAATGAGACATTTGTCACATGAAGACAAATTTATATTATGATCCATGTGAGCAAGATGAAAGGCTAGAATTAGATGGACAAGGATAGAGGATAAATGGGCAATTAATTAAATAAATACATTATTTTTTTAATTAATGGGATCATGATGAATGGATAATAATTAAATAAATAGCAAATATTTATTTAATTAAAGGATTAGGATAAAAATGAGAATAATTAAATAAATAGCAAATGTTTATTTAATTAAAAGATTAGGATAAAGATGAGAATAATTAAATAAATAATAGATATTTACTCAATTAATGACTAAGGATAGGATAAAATTAGGTGTGGTTGGGTAAAGTCAGATTTTAGGTGTCTACAGTTTGCATTTTCTTTGTTGTGTTAATATTTCTATTTCCTAATGAACTAAAGAACAATAAGTTTTAATTGAATTTTTTCACTCTTTTATGAACAAAGAAAATTGTTATATTGCAATAAATATAGGCCAAGAAAAGCCACTTCATGGTTCATGTTTTCAATTAACATCTATAGTTAAAAGGTGATTAAGAGTTAAATTTTGGTTCATCCTCAAAAATATTTTTTCAATGGAATTGTCATCTTCTACAACTTCATATACTAATGAAGACAAATATAAAAGCCTCAACCAAACACAAATGGAGGAGAGGATCATGGTGGCCAAAATAGATCCTAAAGATCGAAGTTTTCATAATAAAATCATGTTCTTACCTAAAAATTTAGGTCCTTCCTAAACCAATAGCTAGAGGAGAGGATCATAGTGACTAGAAGAAATCCTAAGGACCAAGGTTTTAATAATATCATATTCCCCCTAGAATTGAGTTCCTTCAAAAAACTATTGGAATAGGGGAGTCAAAGAGTGGCATTTTGACCAGCTACAAAAGCATGAACTACATCATTTGAATCAATGTCTAGTCCATTCACTTGTGGTTTAGTGGTGAAGACAAAGTGCCATCATTCAATATCCGCATGTATATCATATGGAAGTGGGTGTTATGTTAATACATTTTGTTCCATTTACACCGATTTCAACAATATGTTTTCCATTATCCATTCTAATGAGAAGGCCTTTACTATAATTGTTGAAATGTGTAAATGGTATTATGTAATAAAGGCCTTCTCATTAGAATGGATAATAGAAAACATATTGTTTAAATTTGTGTAAATAGAGTTATATTAATACATCTTATGTCAACTTAGTTTTGTTATTTTAATTATCAGCTAAGGTAGTGAAAGTCATCTAGTTGTAAACAGTTAGACTCAATGGTCAATAACTCTTCCATAGTTAGATAAAAGGTGCTCATTTATAAGAGGATCTTGCATTGCAATTGTATAGTAGCTCTAGAATAAAGCACTAATTTACTGCATTCATATGCAATCACCCTTGGTATGAATTGGCATTCTTATCTTGCACTTCATCTTACTAATGAATCGTGCACCAACCAGCCCAATACTAACAAAAAGGTGGTGACACCAATCCCAATATGAGTAAGTGGGTGACTTATACCAATATTGGTAAGTGGTAGTGGTTCTAGTCCAACAAGTGTTGTTGGCCAAAAGAGCTCAAACCTATGTTCCACTAAGTCTTGAAACAAAGAAGGACCAAGGGCCTAGATTTGGGAACAATGATGAGTGGGGGAAAACCTCTAGAGGGGTTAAGGGACGGTGCCCCTCATAGGGATTTGGGGGCAACACCTTTCACATTTTCCTTGGTGTAGTACAAGGTGGGGTCAAGGGATGGAGCGCCCTCCCCCCGCCCGCCAAGCCCAAATTAAGGCCTTTGACACCACATGGACCTTCATGGTGTATGCCATTTCATTATTTTATCACTATGTTTTATGCACTTGCTTATCTTGCTAATGCTCTCCCTCTTCCTAATGCTCTCTCTTAGAGCCATACTTGCTCTCACTCTTGCTATGCAACTTGCAGCCTTGCTTAATGCTTACAAGCTTTGATAGCAATTTGGAGTGAGTGTGAGGTATGCTTATAGTTTTCTTGGAGTGCTTAGGGTGCAGGTGGAGCCTATAAACTTTTAGGCTTAGTGTTTGGGGCATGAACATCAAGACAAATGTCTGATTTAAAAATTATACTTTGGAGATGACTGACATAGGGGATGGCCAGCAGTCTCAGAGACACATGAGAGATGCTTGGGAGTTTCCCCAAAGTGCCCCCAACATCCCCATAAAGGGAGACATCTCAGGGACGTCTCCTACCTGTTGTTAGTGGTGGAGGGATGGTGGCAGGATGTTCCCCAGCTGTTCCCAAGTCTTGGGGACGTCCCATCTCCGGAAACGTGATTTTCTAGTGGGGGACACATCCCCATGGAACACTAATTCAAATTTCGGCATCATCTATTAGTGTAGTTTTAGTATTTAATATTTGGCACCATTTCCAGGGGAAAAGGCATCCTTGGTGGTATATTAGCTCCAACTGATCCTAAGGAGGCTCTTCTAATAGGTCACAGCTGCTTGACTGCAGCTTGGAGTTTGTAGACTTCTGTATGCTACTTTAGGTGGCATTTTTGCAAGGATTTCCTATTCTTGGGAGCTTTTAACCATGTGTACAGCCTCCTAAAGCTTGCATGAAAATGATCCCTCACTGCTGCAATCTTGGCCACCCTTATCTTCAACTGAGCTAGTTCCTGTCCAAACTAGCAGCCACAAGGTGCAGAAAGCTAAATCTGCTGGGCCAACTGTTTGGGTTATTCTTGGACACCGTCTATGGTCTAGAAGCACTCAATAGCAATCATTGAGAAGACAGTCCAGCTTGGACATCTGCTGCAGATGGAAATCACTAGGTCAACTGTTCTTGAAGTACAAGGGCCAGGACGAAGTTACCAAACACAGCCAAAATACCAATGTGATTGCACGAGAATGCAACAATTGATGCTCTACTCCAGAGGTAGTGTTCAATCACAATGCAAGGAGAACAGGGAGGGCCTCTCATAAATCAGCACCTTTTCTTTGACTGCAGAAGTACCATTTGAAGGACCAATGATTGTTGATTAGGACTCAACCATTGGGTCTAACTATTTACAACCATCTGGTAACTTACACAACCTTGCCAATAATTAAAATAACAAAACTGCATCAGCATAACATGCATTAACATAATATAATAAAATAGCAAAACCTAAATGCATATAAATCAATCACTCATTGGCATTGCAAGAGACACCATACTCAAATTAAATGAATTTTGCAATCTGATCTGTTTCCAATGTAGTTTGAGTATTAAACAAAAATCATGGGAAACATTGTTCCACTTCTAGAAACAAGATAACTTTGTTGAGAAGGCATCTTATGCATACCACAATACAAGTTTTTTCCATCCAAACCAATGCAAAGCTGACCTAGAACATCACTAAGGGAGACCCAGGTATAAATTACTGCATAAAACAGGAGCCAAAACCACTGGGTGGCCTTCTTGCCAAATTATTTCTCACCGGAGCAGAAGGGATGCCACGCTGGTTAAGTAAACATCTGAAATATTCTAATCTTGGTAAGACAGTGACCAAATCACGAGAAGTATCCTCCGTGCTGCTCCATAAGCGTTCTGCAACATTAATCATAACAGAGATGAAGCTCTTCTAAAAGGTAACAGCACTGCAAACTGACTAAGAAGTTTTTATACATATCCATGTTAAGTAAAGCAAGAAGAGGAGTTTGAGTAAAATTAAATAGAAGCTGAACAACCAGAGATAAAATCATCAGCATGGAAAGACGAATCCTTGAAATAAAACCCCATATATTGCCACTTACAAAAATCACTTGAGTTTTGACATCTTATTTATTTAGCATATATACAGAAACAGAACTATAATATTTGTAATCAGATCTAACTGCAATCTCCTATTCTCTACAGTATAAACCCTAGACGAAGGGATCACAGCAAGTGATCTGCTCTCCTTAACATATCAAGCTAAGATTTCATAGTTATTATACATTGGGTAAATGTCTTCTGCACACAGATGCAACAAATTTTTGGGACTTCAGTTTTCCAAATGTCTCACAGATTACTTGCTAGAAGGCATGGTGATGAAAGGGAGGTTTTAGAGGATAAACAAAAATAGCACTGCAGAAAAGTGGATAGTTTACAACCACTGAAATCAGCACATGACATTTAATTATGGAGATTATCCAGAGTCTCTTTCTCATGTACAAGTGCACACAGAGACTAACTGATAGGTTAATATTTTTCTGTGGATGCTATTTTATATTATTTACAGTTTATATTTACTTCATAAGCCTTTCTATCCAAATAGCAAATGAAAAAAATATCATCTTTTGTTTAGGATAATCATTATTTTATTGTCATTTTTTTCCTATAGTAAGATAAAATCGGCAAAGCTTAGCTATAGTGGGATGCAAAGATGATCATCATCTTCTTTTGTTTGATGTTTTGTTCATATGTAGACCAAACTTATCACAAATATGCAGTTGCTTTTTAACTGACATTTGATGGCTTTGGTTCTGCAATCTCTTTTTTTAAGCCTTTTCTTAATATATCAACTAAAGGTTCTTTTGAATACAACATGAATGAGAGACAAAATCTCGTTTGTTTACAGAATTGAAAATCGATTTATTTCATATTTGATGATACTATGATTCTGAACATATACTCAGAAACGTGATAAACAGATATCAAATTTATAAATCTAAACTTCCCGAATATTAAAGCACGCAAAGAGCCTAAGGTGCTTTGGCATAAATACTCAGGATGGTCCTGCTGTAAAGAAATATCCAGTTTATGTGAACTGCTTTGGAGGCCCACCACATACTGTTATTGAATTTAAGGTCTTTGCATTCTTATTTATATAATGAGTTGAAGATGGCGAACCGGTTGGATCTGTTAACTAATAAGCCTAACTCCCATGGAATGTCAATGATGAAGGTCAAATGGTTACTTATCTATGATAAGTTTAATGATAATTCATACTTTAATCTTAATGCTAAGGTTTAGTTGGAATCTTCATAAATCTTGTTATGCATCTTCACCACCTTCAAGATCTAGGTAGCTTGCATAATCAAGCCAAAGATGCAAGCGCCTCTGGGTTCTCCTTTAAGCACTCCACTACATCTATGTCTAGGTACAATCAAGGGAATTTACAACACGGGAGGCTGCAAAGAAAAAAATGTCATGTGCCTTGGATGATGAAGGTTGGAAGTGGAACCTTAGATCAAGACACCATTTGGAGCGCCAGTAATCATTGCTGCTGCTGCTGCTGATGGGAATTAATGAGAGGATACCCTTGTTCCTAAGCTACCCTTTCATGAGAGATGACATTTTAAGCCTTACCTAGCAATGAGCTTGAGACCAATCACAAGGTAGCTACAGTGTTGCCTTATGTCTTGACTAGGACAGCCTTTCAAATAAGTATAATAAATTATAATTGCAAATTACCTTTGCAGATTAAGGGCAGTGACTCAGTTACAACTTGTATCTATGACATTCAAAGTACATAAATGACAGTATGGTAGATTAGCAATCTGGGATTCTGGATCACCAGAAAGTGTTGCTTCACCATAATAATCAAGTGATTTGTAGATGGTTATAGAATAAAAAGGTCCTGCTTTCTCTTTCTGATCTCTACCGCCTTATAGCAAGTTCAGTCTTACTTATGTTTTCGATCATTGAACTTCATGGTTTCTAGGAATGACCCCTAACTTATTTGATATTTTTTATCGGTGACCGTGGGTTTTTTTCACACTCCCAACTTATTAAAAAACTAGTCCAGTGTCCTAACTATCCATACATAGATAACTAGAATAGCTTGTTGAATAATTGTGTAGACCTTGGGAGTGCTCCATGATAAACCAAAATTAATCAGATAAAAATGCAATAGCATACTGATAACTATCTTAAGTAACATAAGAATAACATATATATATATATATATATATATATAAGATGGAACGATGGTTCTTAAAACAAGGTAGCTGCTAAAAAATTCATATTAATTTAAATTGCCTTCAACATTTATTTAACACCAGACATTTCATGCTAACAACAATATTTGCAAGAAGATCAAATGAACTTGGCATTGTTCATATATATTTGTCTAGGCAAATCACCTTCTATCAATTAGCTGGGAAGATCAAAATTAAAGGCTCAATGTTCACAAGAATTACATTCAATACACAAAATAATTAAGACACAGTTTCCCAATAATTTAAGCCTTGAAATTTTAGAACTCTTAACAGTTCAAACATATTCATTACAAAGGTCACAAGCCAAACCACATAAAATTAAAAATATAGTAAAACACTTCAAGCCATTCTAAAGCATTTATACCTGCAGCAGCTGCAGCACGAGGCCAAATTGTTTGCTGAACATCAGAAGCATCAGCAGTTTCACCCCACATGCAAACCTCCCCACCAATTACAAGTTTTTGTTGGGATGGAACATCGATTCCTTCCAGAGGATCACTTGAATAGACCTTTTCCCAAGGCACATCAAGATGGTCAAGGTACCATACACCTTGATTGCTAAAAATGCACTTGAAACCTTTACCAACAGCGCGTGGACAAACCCCTGAACCCAACCTAAAACAAAAAAGTAGATATTGTAAACATGTGTAGAATATGTAGCTACCTTTAGCTAGTTCAATACAGAAAGCTAATATATATGATGTATCCAGTTAAAATTTATTAACTTCAAATTTCTCATGAAAAACATGTATTTTCTATAGGTAAATATTCACAGCAAAGAGATGGGAAATATACCAGTTATGAATAATAGTCTTTGGATAAAGCTTTTCACTAAATGCATTAAATGTTTCCTCCCTGAAAAGGTTCACACAAGCATCAAGAATAATGCAGGGGAAAATTATTTGAGAAAATGCATCTTACTTTGCAAAACATCTCAAGGTAAAATATAAGTACGCAAACAAAGAAAATGTAGCAAAAGAATACCAGTTGACAGGTGTCCATCCTAGAGTAATTGCCAATTTCTGTGCTCGCAAAACAAAATATTGATATGCATCTCGTGCTGTCATGTTATGCTGATCAAGCCTGCAGGGAAAATCAGCAGTCTTCATGCAAGGAGAAAGAAAAACTATGAGAGTGAAGCATATTCTGAGAAGTCGAGAACCAAACCCATGGATCTGAAATGTACCAAAGCTTTATTAAAATTAATTATTGGAAGTTAAGGTAGCCAGCAAGATCTGGCATAAAGAGATTAAAGTAATGCCTTATGGTAAGTATTGACAAGGATATACCATAACCTTTTTGATGATCCCAAGAAATGGTGGAATTAGCAATGTCCCTAGGAAAATGCTGGAATATGACAAATTGGGGTAGGCAAGTTTGGGTGGTCAAATATGATGGAATATGACAATTTATGATATGTAAGGAATATGCTAAGAATAACCTAGAGGATATTTTACCAGGGAGGGCATTGGAATTTGGTGTCTCGGTTAAGGTGCCATACGTCCTTTCATATTGCTAATGGTTTTCCAAAACCATTCATAGTTTCCAGTTTGAACCTTGCCTATTTATTGGTGCTTTGGGATGTAGTTTGTATGGGTTATTCTGCAAGTAGTGGTATATTGCTGGAATCATTCAAGATTTGTATGTTTGTGATACTCTTGTTATGGCTCGCTTTGCAAGTGTATTGTAAACGTGCTAAGATTACTGAATAACACATTGCACTACTTTAAAGTGGGGGGTTTTCTCTTGAAAGAAATTTCCCCACATATATCTATGTTGTCGTATATTGTATATATGCTTTATATTTGTTCTTCCTTTCTATAATTGTAAAGATCTTAAATTTGTGCAATACTATTTGTTGATATTCAAGTTTGCACTTTGGTTGCTATACAAATATAAGACAAGACCTGCGAGATAACCTTTGGGATTTTAGAAGACAGCTCTTTGTCAAATATTCAGTGTGTTTTTTTATAAATGATGTGAGAGGAAAAGGGAAAAGATCAAAAGATAAAACTAAACTAAGGGGATGCACCAAACAATAAAGCTCTTAATCGGTACTGAAAATCTTGCACATGATGTAATAATTATTCAAGATAACAATGATTTGCTTTTGCGACAAAGGGCATGTACATGCATGGTTATCAATCAGTAGACAAAGGATTGAATCTTAAACAAATGAATCAAGGCTATCAATAAGATGAAGAATTGGGAGCAAAATCATAATATGATAACAAAATAAGCACAAAAAGACACTATTTTATTCTATATATGGCCACGGAACAATTTTCATAAAAGGTTGGGACCATGATCATATAAAATGATTCAAGCCTTCATATATTGATTTCAAAATTTGCCTTGAATGTTGAGTTTTTAATAGTACTTTTACATACTCTCCGAGTAGCCGAGTAATTTCTACTTTTACTCGCGGGCAACATGCAGATGGATTTTCTCCTATCAAATTATTGAGTAATCGCCAGTAGCTCGCAAAAAACACACAAACTTGGCATGTTTGTGTGTGTATATGCATGCAAACTTGGCATCCTGTGTATGTTCGTACTTTATAGATATGTATGTGTGTAGAGTGCAGTCCTAAGTATACACATACGCAAATATCCACACACATTTTCCAAGTATTCGCCGAGTCAAAATTTTTGGGCTTGCCAAGTACTCTTTGATTCCGAGTATGTAAACTATGGTACTACTATTACAAAAATCGCCCCCCCCCCCCCCCCCTACCACCCCCCGTTTCTTTCCAAAGCATTGCTCTTACTTATATATAATAAAAAGTCAAAAAAACATTGCCACGTGCTCTTGAACTGAAGTTGCATGTCTTGATTTTGCTTTGATGAATCCAAACTTGCAGAGTTGATTTCAAAAAGTGCTGAGGAATATCAGCATGTTCATATTTTTAGAGGATGCCCTTTTGAACTGATAGTCAAAAAGATTTGACAGCTAAAAGCTTTGAGAATCAAATGGCTCCGAAGAAATCTAGGTATGATGTAACTTAAAATTTATTCTGATAAATGGCATAGCAAAAAGAAGTGTCAAATCTGTCAATTTTCCTAATGAGCGCAATGTGGTGGTGTTGGGAAGCACAATCATTTATCTTCATGGTGGACCCACTTAAAAATCTGGCTTGGATTCTACAACCAATGGCACAAGAATATAAAGTTGTTAGATTGACAACATTTATATGTTGTGCATGCCATTGTGTAATGTCCCCAATTTAGCCCTACACTCTTCTTGAGGTTTTAGCCTATTTCCAGAAACTCATAGGCTTAGCAGAATGGAAAATTAGGGTTTCCTATTTTTTAGGAGGTTTCAGATGCATTTTTGAAGGCTTGCATGCAGGAGTTTGGAAGTGTGCTTCTGGGAGTTTTCTGGGTTTTCAGAGAGCTTCAGAATTGTGTAACATGCATCTCCATCTGATAACCTTTCCAGACACTTACTATTTATAGTAAGCCATGTTGGCTTCTCGATTTATGCTCAGAAGGCGTTTGGAAACACTTACTATTTATAATAAGTCTTGTTCAAACTTACTATTTATAGCAGTTGCTATTTTTGGTAAGTCAATTTATAGCAGTATCATTCTAGCAACAGTTCAGCCTTTTGCAGTTCAGTGTGGCTGTTCAATTTGGCTTTCTATGGTGTTTGCAGTGAACTTACTATTTTTGGCATTTGCTATTTTTAGTAAATCCATTTGTGGCAGTGGCATCTTTATCGGCTTGGTTCTGCTTGACTAATGTCAGTTTGCTATTTTTAGCAGTAATCAGTTGCAGTTTGAGCATTGCTCTTCGTTACCTCCTTGGACTAAGTTCCATACTTAGTTAAAATTGTGTTTTGAAGTTGTACCCCACGCCTAGCTTAATGACTTCAAGTTGCTTTTAAGTTGGGGCCATAAAGTGGATACATTTAATATTTTATTAAATGTTTTATTCCTTATTAAAGTGGGACGACTTGGAGAGGAGAATGAAGAGTTTAAATATTAAATATTTAAAAGTGCATTTTGTGGTGTTTGGCGTACCATGAAGGAATTGAAGAGTTTTCTTTGTGGGAGTTACAGTTGATTCATTTGCCCAACTAAAGCTTATATATTGATGCTTTGTGGAGAGCTGATTATCTTGGAAATTTGAAAGTAAAGTTATGCTGCTGGTTTGAAATCCAAAACTTGGCTAAGGGGAAGCTTAGCATTTTGCAATCCATCCTTCGGGCCTAAAACTATGGCTTCCTAGGTGGGTCTTTGAGACTGTACTTCACACAGGAGTGCAGATGGAGCTTTATTTCTGATGTTATTTGACAGGTTGCTGCTGTATAACCTGTTATTGAGTTGCTGGTTTGTTCATGGCTGAAGCGAAATTCTGTTCATAGCTTTGCCATCGAATTTTCTATCGTTCTGGGTATTGGCCCATGCTGTTCCATTGTGGAGGGTGCCCCTTTCTGAAGTTTGCAGATTTTATCATTGAGTTTCTGATTTTTGAGAGAAGGTTGACACTTTCTGGAGGCCGTACCTTTCTTCTTGACTGTCTTGGGAATCGTGCCAACTTTTTCTCTCTGTTTTGGGCTCGTTTTCTCAATGGAGGTTGGACGCCTAGCTCTTAGCTGTTGATTGGCTGTGCTTTGAGAGCTTTCCGAGTTAAATTGAAGAAGATACGTCCATTATGGTGAATTCTCACCTTGCTGATATGATTTTTTGTATTTCATGTTTCTGATCAGATTAGTTAGAAATTGTTATAATGTTGTTTTGAGTTTCTTTCTATATCATTTTGACATTGTAAATGTTAGAGAAAGTGTTACTCTAACCATTGAGTGTTTTTTGGAAGCATATCATTCTCATTTGCAGTTGTATGTTATTTGTTTGTAAGCTGATTAGTAGTACTAACAGCAATTGTTTACTTTGCTGCAATTTAGTTTATTGTATTTACCCCACAAAATAAGTGGTTGTGTGGATTGTATACCCCCCACAGTTTAAGTGGAAGTGAGGTTAAATGGCTGGCTTGTCGCCTTCAAATAAATGTAATAATCACACCCACTAAATAAGTGGAGTATTCCCACCGCTTGTGGATGCCTGCATCAGCAGAAGAAGTGTTATTTTCAGTTTTATAACTAGCACTCCACCATATGCTAGCACCTCGCCTTGCAAAAGGATCTTGTGTGCACATTCTTGGTGTCGAGTTTAGCTCTCTATCTCAATTGTCATCAAGTTATTAGATCCTAGGGATCCTCTGACCATATGCCCGCCCCTCGTCCTTAAGTGGTTTTAGGGCACATTCTTGGTTAGAGTTGTTTCAGTAGTGTTTTGATTTGGAGCTAATTCTTAATGGGTGCATGATTGCATTGATGTGAACTGAAAAACAAGGGAAAAAATTAAGGGGAACATTTCACATTGATCTAAGAAAATGATCAATAGTTCCAATTCAATCTAGCTCTCATTTAGTTCACTTAGAAGTGAGGGAGCCATCCTTGACAACTCAACACCTCCTAACCAATGGTGCAAGGCAAAACCTGCCAATTGACAACTTCAAAACTTCATGTGATGACGCCATGTAGCATTTGTGACATCAACAACCTTTTCTTCACTTGAGCTTCGTAAAATTTATTGGGACCCACCATTGATGCCAACTCATATTGCTCAAACCAATGGCACAATGTAAAAAGGTTGTCAAATTGACAACTTTTATATGTTGTGAGATGCACGGTCCCTTGTACATTGGATCGACGACTCCAAGATGATCTTTAACTATGCTTTTTTTACTTTGGAAGGCAAGACGCACTATTCATTGAGCTATAAATAATTACCCAATGGCACAACATTTTAGTATTGTCAATCTGATGACATCTAAAATATTGTGCAAATCATTGATTTGATCTAATATCAATGACCAATACAAAATTGACTTTCCTTAATGAAAAATGAAGTCCTATGATAACCTGAAAGCCTTCCATAACTATAAACATCTCTAGAGGAGCCAAACAAATACCAAAACCTATGAAACAAAAGAGTATGCCGCGACATAGCTCAGCCCAAAAGAACTAGTACTCTTAGAAATAGATTTTGGCTTGAATAAGGCAAATAGATAGCAAGGCTTTGCACTGTCCTCTAAAGTTAGTTTAGGAAGCATACCTTGCTTCCTTTCAGCCTACACAAAAGGAAATTGATGTAAGGCTTTTGATCCGCTCACAAAGATTGGAATTTCTTCAATTGTGGAAGGCATATCCCTAGATAGGCTTCTGTTGACGTGTGTTTTATGACAACACCAACACAAAATAAAATGTCCAACGGTCACTCTATTCTCTCTTGATCAAAGTATTCCGCATGCTAAGATTGTGTGAAAGTTCATGCGTTCAACTCCAAGGTTCCTTTTATCGCGAATAAACTCAGTTGGTTGATGTGAATATGCTAGGTATTCCAAGAGGACTTACCTAATTGTTCGATTTTGTCAAGCAGATGAAAGATTTGACTGTGATGCTCTTGATATCTAAACTAACCGGGAAGATACTGAATTTAAAGGGATAAGGGGTAGGAATTCTATGATCTATTTCCAAGGGGTGGAATGCGAGGAAAGACTTTGACAATCTTCAAACCAAACTTTGTTTCGCCTCCCCTTCGGACAACTCTGACAAAGTTGGCGCAATCTTCAAAGGATGGATAAGATGTTCAAATTGTGGCCCAACATGCGCACTCCATCACAAAGATGCAAGTGAACACACGAGTCACAACCGAAGTTAGGTACCGATATTCCAGTTGAACACGCAGGGCAGACTTACCGTCAGCAAGCCCGCTAGTGGTATGGATAAAGGAAGATTTGTCCAAACCAACGCCACATTCCACAATTAACAGCTATTTGCATAAAACAAAGTCTACTTTACTCTACTCTACTTGAATTGGAAAGACGAAAAAGTCTCGTCAACTGCTCACAATGCAAGATAGAATCACCAATCAATGAGAATCCTTACATTATGAGAGTTTTACACAACAACCTTTTACAAAACCTTCAAAGGGAAAGTTTTTCTTTCCTTTTCAAACTAAGCTAACTCCTAGCTCTACTCTTTAACTTCTATCTAGCCCAAATCTATCTCTGATTTCTGTCTAACTCTCTATCTATTACAAAGGGGGATGCCCCTTTTATAATAAGCCCATCTCAGTGGACGGTTTAGATTCAATTACAATGAAGGGCTCAGATCGAGCCACATATGCCCTAATTAGGGTTTTTGCCCTAAAAACCGCCACAGAGAGGAGTGGGGCAATGAATGCACAAAAGATTCTCCACTCCTCTATAGGAACCACTATGAGCAATTAATGCCCACTATCCTCTTCTAGAAGATTCTTGTCCAGAAACGTGTTCCCACTGTTCTTCTTTGCCAATTCTGTTGTGTTAGGAGGAGGCAAGCACACAAACACTCGGTTCAAATCCTCGCAAAAAGTTCTTCTTCATTAAGTCCTCCTGTTGCTTTCATTCCTGGATGCATTTCTCTCTTGTAACTTTCACATTTCTTCAGCTCACTGCCTTGGGCATATTTAGCCCCCTTTTGCACCACGTTCTTAATGCCTTAGACAAATCTTCGATGCCTTTTCCTTTTCCAAAGTTATAACATTGTCCAGCTTCATCAAGTCCTCATGCCTTGGCTTTGACGTTCATCCTGCAAAACAAAAAGAAGAGCATCAGAACACTTGTAACATATCTTCTCCTCACTTACCTGATTTTCACGTTCTAATTGATTGATCTCCGGATGCGATAGAGTCCATCAATTTTCTAGCAAACTTTTATAACTTTTCAACAACTGGGTGCATGGTGCTCATTTCATGAGGTCTTCTTCAAGGGCGTACCCACCACCTTATGCCTGGAGTTTGTGCCTTAGAAATTATTTCATCTTGAGGACGCCCCTAAATGCTTGACGCTCGAGCTTCATTTCATCTTAAAATTCTTCCATGCCTTAGACAAATTTCATCTCTTCCTTGTGGGTGTAGTTGACCACTTGTTGTTTTATTTTCCCTTTCCTTAGACCACTTTATCTGCTTTATAAATTTCATCAACTATAATCCAAGCACTCATTTTGACATCACCAACCAAGGCGTTTTTTGTAAAACATTTCTTCTTATCCAGACGAAGGGGTAAGTTTAATTTTTATTATTTTTGAAAAATAATAAAATTTGCTAAGGTTGATTCCATTTTATTCTGGACGTATTCCACACCTGCAGTCTTCATTTTTTATGCCTTGGCATCCTTCCTGTTTTGCTGAAGAATTTCTTTCTCGCTCACGGGCACAGTTCACCTTGTACTTGTACTTGGAAAATTTCAACATCACCTCCTCTAGGCGCATTTTCTAATTTCCCCTTGGGAAATGCCTTAGAAAATATTAAAACCTTGTTAACTCACCTTGTTACTTAGGGCGTATCCTACATGTTAGGCTTCATGTTCCTACGCCTTTAGAATATTTCTCACACCTCTAGCTTGCCCTCTCATCTTGGGCGCATATGAGGGGTCAAGCTTCCATTTTGACATTTAGAATATTTTTACACCATCACCTTGACCTTGAGGGCGCATTTAGGGGTGTGAGGAGGAACTTCTCCACACTTAGAAATTTTTTAAACATCCTGCCTCTTGCTGGGCGTATTTCATCTAGGCTGGAGGAAATTTTATCAACTTGGGCGCATTTCACCCATGCCACTTCCATTCTCAAGCTTGGCACATTTCATGTGGGGTGTAGGAACTTTTATCTTGCTTGAGGGCGCATTTGGAGAGGTCAACTCCTATTTTACCTTGCCTTAGAAATTTTCTCTAGTTGCCTGCACAAGCTGGGCGCAATTTGAAGGTGGTGCTACTTTCATCTTAGCCCCTTAAGGCGTTTTTACTTCCTTGCTTGAGATGGGTGCATTTTCTCTCTCAACTTTAATTTCCAATGCCTTGGGCATATTTGCTTGAGATCCCCCATGATGGGCGCATTTAGCATGGGCTACCTCCATTCTTCATCACTTAGAAACTTTCTTGGTCACTTCCTTCAAGGGCGCATTTCAGCCTATGTGCTGTAATTTTCATAACTTAGAATATTTTCAAGCTCCTTTAAGTCATGCTCCTCGCTTGGGTGCATTTTCACCCTTGAGCTTCCATTTTTGTGACTTAGAAAACTTTCTTACCTCTACTCATAGCTTGGGCGCATTTCACCTGCCAAGCTTCCATTTCCATGCCTTAGAATTTTATGACCCTCCTTTATGACTTGGGCACGTTTCCTATGTGGAGGGGGAATTTGTTTATGCCTTGGGCGTATTTCACTAGCCTTCATGCCAAGGGCGCATATAGAGGTGGAGGAGGAATTTTCAATGCCTTAGATTTTTCTTTCACTCCCCTTGTAGCCTTGGGCACATTTCACCTAGGGAGGAGGAAATTTCATCAACCTTAGAAATTTTCTTGCCATGTCTTATCACAAGGTGGGCGCATTTGAGGGTATGAGGAGGAATTTCATACTCTGAAACTTTTTCATGCTGGCCTTCATGCCTTGGGCGCATTTCCTACTACCTCTTGCCAGTTTCCATTTGTGGACTTAGAAGTTTCTTCAACGCCTCAGCTACCTTGTTTATACTTGTTGCCCAAGTTGATTTGCTATTTTTAGCCCGCCCGCCATTTTTAGCAAACCCTAAAATTGCTTGACTTCTGCAGCCCCGTTTGACCTGAAATTTTCACCACGTGGTCCTCATCTCTTGACAAACTTGTTCATAGCTGTCCCTCATGCTGACCTGCTATTTATAGCCGTGTACTAGAGGTGACTTACTATAAATAGTAAGTGCTCGGATTGCGCCCAAATTTTACCAGTAGATTGCTTGAAGGATGCTGATCGCAGTGGGATACCTTCGTCTTCGAAGATTCTGGCTTTTTACCCCTCTTTTTAGGCATCGAAGCTAGAAACCCTAATTTGATATGCATGTGCTTCAGACTGTTTCCATTTGACTTGACTTCTGTTGCCTGCCATCTACTTGTTGGACTGAAGTGTTGGGTAGCTGCTGAAGTGAAACTGCTATTTATAGTAAATGTCTGGAAAGCGGCTAATCTGATGTCAGATGAGTTTGCATGTCACAATGCCCGTGGGATCTCAAAAAACCCAAAAAAACCCAAAAAAATGGTCAACATGTGGGCACTGGCTAAAACTAGTAAGTCCCTGAAAACTGATCCATTCCGCTTGCATGTCACACCACTGCGAAGACCTCACAAAACCCATGAGGAATATCCGCACATGCACTGAAAATCACTGTATGCAAACCCTAAAAATAGCCTCTAAAGGCTGAATTGCTGAAAGTCCTCATCTCGGTCTGCATGTTATACCATTGCGAAGGTCTCGAAAAACCCAGATCCATTCTCCAATCATGTATTGGAAAATCATATGTTTAAACCCGAAAAATGGCCTCTGAAGGCTGAACTGCTAAAAATAGCCAGTTGTCTGAATTTGTTCAAATTTCATGTGTAGGCACCCTGAAGTTGCCTAGATGTGCTGAAGTAGTTAGAATCCCGAAATCCTGAGGAAAAGACCTCAAATTAGGTACTTACTAAAAATAGTAAGTTGTCAGATTTCAGTAAGATTTCAGTGGGATCCTGCCTTGGGCCTTCTGACTGTACTACTGCACTCAGATTTTACCTTGATAACTCTATTTGACCTCAAACAAGCCTGAAGGATAGAAACCCTAATTTCACAGACTCAGCTAACATTTCAACCTAGGTCAAATGACGGGACATCCCCAGAAGGACAAAAGATCAGAGACAGAGAGAACCAAAGCCAAAAGACCAGAATGGAGCAAAAATTAGGGGGTCCCCATCTTGGATGGGGTGATGTGTGAAAAGGTCACAACAGCTTCAAAGGGGCTTTCTCTTCCTCACCCCTATTCTTGGAGCTGCAAAGAAAAAACAACCTAACAATGATGATGCATCTTAGGCAAAACAAATCTACAAAGAATGTAAAAATTGGAGTACAATGCATTTAGGGGCTGATTATACAAGCCAATCATAATCTCTCACTTAGTTGACAACAAGAATTTGGCTGTGGAAAATCCGAAAATGTATCGGCTTCAATGACAATTATGGGAGAAAATACAAGCCCTAGTCCTTCACCAATTATCCCTTCTTTCCCCATGGGCAATACCATGGTGCTTTTGGCAGATGGAAGCAATCATAGTATGATGATTTGTATCTTGGACAAAGTAAACCTAGTACAATTTGGTGGCTCCCTTAGTAGAGATTTTGGATCAAGGCTTTTTCTTCTCTAGTTTACTGTTTAACACTATTGAAGACTACAATTTTGTGCAACAAAATGGCCCTCGATTTTAAGAAAAATCTAGATTGTTTTTTGGCCCATGGTCCCCCTTTACCAATCTAGATCCACCTATATAAATTACCATTGATCATGAGAGATGTTGAACTTATGAAAAAAACTGATCGATCAGATGGGTATTTTTGTTAAAATAGACTTGAAGATGGTGGATCCAAAAAACATATTTGTTTCCTAATTCGTTTGAAGCACTTTTCTTTGGTTTACTTCACATTTTTAAAAACAACAAGAGGGCCCTTATCATGGAACATAACTTTGTTGTGAATTATGACACCATTATGTTGAAGATTGTGAAAAGAATGACTTTAAGATTGTAATACTGTAGTATGTTTGGTTGTGGTAAACTTGTGATTTAAATGTGACCAGCTTGTATTTGGCCATAACAACTTATTCTTGACCATGATAGAATGAAGTCCATCATTTGTAAATTATGGCATACTATAACGTCATAACATAATCACCACGTTGCAACGATCTCACTTTGAGGTGTCAATGTCAATAAAATTTTTGGCAAGGAAGAGTTTTGTATCCCCACTATATACTATTAGTTAGTTACTAAGTGGTTGTAAGAGTCTTTACCAAGTTTATATTGGGGTAAAACTATGTATATGCATAGGTTGGAAGAACTATAAAACATGAAAACAACCAACCCTAGAACCTACATGATTGAGGTACTTGGTACAACAATGTCTATTTGTCTATAACTCCATCACATAGAAATGAGTAGGGAAGCATGTGCATTGAAATATAAATCCTATGGCCTAATTTCTATATGCATATCTTGATCTTCCAAATACGACAAGAGCTGTAGGAAGAACTACTCTATAGATGACAAAGATGTTGCAAGCAATGGCAATGCTAAATAAGATGTCGTTGAGATTTTGGCAACGCTAACTAAGTCGCTAGAGTGCCATTAAGACAAAAATTCCAAATAGTTAGAAACTCAAAGGGGTGAAATGTTAGTAGTTGTGACCTGAAGAGCATCATGCCACTCATGCCACTTAGCTAGTGAACCTTTTGACATGAACTATTGTTGCTTATTGATATTTTCCTAATGCCTAGATAGGATGTTTGGCATTGTAAGTCTTGTATATCAGTCATTTCATTATTATCATCATGCATGTGCATAGCATCTCATGTTCATGTTCAAGTATGCAGCATTGGAAGAATCCCATGGGCCATTCTTGAAGTATGTGTGAAGGTTGAGGTGGACAGGGCATCCATCATTAGTTTTCATCAAATCTTACACTAACTCAAAATCCTCACATCATTGCACAAGACATTGTACTTGAAATTATTCTAATTGCTCATGCATGACTTGTGATGAATGTAATCACTGGATTAGATCATGTAATATATTGTCTTATGACTTATATGTAATTGTAATAAATTTGATGGGCCTTGTACTTGTACCTTATTGAGATGTCATAGATTGATTGTAATCTTTGCACTTGCTCTTATGGGATTATAAATCTGTTAATGAATGGATGAATGACTAGTAATGGTGTTGAAGGCATAAGAATATGGCTAGAGAATAAACTTTGTAGTCGGCGTACAATGTCTATTATTATGTTTCGATAAAATTGGTTATCCGACTATGTATTAATTGGTTGTCGACTTCAGGTAGTTATAAGCATCGGTTGGTTGATGGTTGTATTCTTCTTGGCAACCGTCAAGTCCTTTAAATACATTGTGTATTGTCAAGGAGAGTGGTATGATTTAGTTGGATAGACTCTAATCCTTGGCTGGCCATCTCTGGTCTTCTTCTGTAATAATTTCCTATGCGAATAGAGATATATTTTACGCATGTATCTAGTATGCATTGTAATATCTATTATTAATTCATGTATTTTAATTATCAGATAGAGCAGTAAACATTTGGTTTCCTTGCCTTAAAGAAATCAGGTCAAATTTGAGAGATTCATGCCCTTAGACCCCAATAAAGGTAGGAAGAGTCCATAACGTGGTCAAGATCAAGAGATCAGGCGATCTTTAAGGATCGTCAAACAAAGAGAACGAAGGAGACGATTTAAGGGTGAAGGTGAAGAAAGAGAAGGGTTTTTGAGGGAAATCCCAAGTCCACCCAAGAGCTAAAGCTGAAGCGTAAGTAGAAGTCGTAGTCGGGAGAGAAAGAAAACATTCAAAATAAAACATACGAAGGAAGAGTGGGAAGAAATAGCACAACACCTACTGCTCCTCGATGAAGCGTACACCGACCTTTCCGACCAAGTCAGAGATTCGTTCGTACCATTAACGTTGGACGAAGGGGAAAGTGAAGGAGAAACAACCAACCTCACCATCGAAGAACTATTCAGACCATTACCGTAGGACGAAGGAGGTTTTCCGTCAAGCGTACCATTAAAGTTGGCCGAAGGGGAAGGCAAGGGAGAACCTACTAATAGTTTGACAGAGATGTACGAGAACACTATATGCTAGATTGAAGATCTAATACTAACAGAAGAGCCAAACATTGGAAGATTGACGCCGATAACACCAAGACAAAGGGAGCATCGAAAGGACCCCAAAGGCAACTTGAGGGTGACGAACGCTGAAGAGGGAAGAGTGAAGAATTGTGACATCTCTGTGAGTGCAAGGAAAGCACCAAAGCATAATAATCAAAACTCTCCAATCAGGTTATCATCAAAAAGGGTGCAACATAGAGGCAAGATGTTGACTCCCCCAACAAGTCCAAATATAGAGCGGCAAAAACTTTCAAAGTTCATAGGCAATGGGTCAAAGGATCCTATGAGACATTGCAAGACATGCGAGACAATCTGGGTATCAAATGGCCAAGATGATAGAACTTATTGGTTGAGGGCATTTCTAGCAACTCTCAGAGGCATAGCTATGGACTGGTATACAAAATTGGACATAGCACACAAAGCTACATGGAATGCATTGGAAAGAGCATTCCAAGAGGAATTCAAAATCCTAAGAGACAACAACGAAATTGTAGCGAAGATCTATAGTACTAAACAAGGAAAGCATGAAAATGTACGAGCTTACAATCGTAAGCTCAAAGAACTGTTGGTGACGCTGGAAAACCAACCAGCAGATGGATTGAAGAAGAGGTGGCTTATTGAAGGGTTAATCCCTTCATTAAGGAAAAAAATGAAAGTCGTACCCCCCTCCTATGTCGACACTTACAATCGAGCAATGGACATAGAAAGTGAAGATAAAATGTCCTCGCACAGTAAAAGAAAAACAAAGGAAGATGGAAGTTCAGATGACAATAGCAATGATGAATCTGGAACCGTACAAGCACTCTGGAGGGACATGCTTTGAATGATGAAAGAATTGAAGGCGGAGAAAGAAACCAACAAAGAAACTAACGAACTATGTTGTAGTGAGTGCAAAATTGAGGGGCACACAAAAGGTAATTGTCCTGAAAAGATGTTATGTGAGATTTGCTAGCTTATGGGTCATTCATAAAGGTGCCCATACAATTTGAAGATGAGTACACAAGTACTCTTTATGCAGGGAGAGGAGTCCACTCCATTGAAGCCACAAAATCCATCTCCAGGCTCTTATCAAAATCAATGAGGACGAAGCCAAATACAATATGACCCCAAAAGACGCCCTATCATACAATGTCGACAATGTAGCGAATGGGGACACTTTGTGAGAGACTACCAAAACAAGCAAGACAAAGTGCAATTATTGTGCAAATGGTGTGGACCTGGAAACCACGAAGACACTGGATGCTTGAAGCAAAAGGCTAGTGTCAATATGATTGATATAAGGCACAATGAAGTATTGGCCATTACTCGTGCCCAAGCAAAGAAGGTTGTGTACCCAGGCCCACATACACAAAAAGAAAGGCTTTGTGAAGCAAGGGCTGAAGTGGAGAATACTATGGATAACAAACGACACCACTCAAATGCAAATGCAAGTACAATAACAAATTAATTACAATTCAAGAAAAATATTGCACAACAAATACTTCAAGCTATTGTACCAGTTAAAGTAGTGGATTTATTACAAAGTATTCATGAACATCGAAATGCTATTGTATCGGGGGAAAATGAGACGGTGCATGCTACGACACAATTAGAATCGGGAGGATGAAGATCCAATAACCGAAACTCCACTATCAGGTGACCAAGTGATTGATCCAATGTTATTGACAGTTAACACGACAAAGAAATCAACGGTAGTGAATATGGAGATCCTTGGAAGGAATCTCACCAATCCAATTGTTGATGGCAGGTCTACCGTGAACATACTTTCCGAAGACACTTGGAGAAGTTTGGGCAAGCCGACCATTTGGCTGCCAACTTTTCAACTAGTGGGTGCAGATCAACAAAGTATTAAGGTGCTTGGGGTTTTAATGGGACAAAAGGTAATTATTGGAACTCAAGCATTTTTGTTGAGCTTTGTGGTGATTTCATTAAGGAAGAAAGCATACAATGCATTGTTAGGTCGGGGTTGGTTGGTAGCAGCCAAAGTTGATCACAACTAGAAAAAGAATACAATCTCCATCGAGAACAAGGCTCGGAAATACATAATTCATTTAAAGAACCAAGCAGTGAGGAAGCAACTTACTTCGATTCATCAAATTCGGACACTAAAGAAGAATGGACAGAAAAGCATGATCGAGGTCTGATAGAACCAAATGACAAAGGGATTCTAGAATTACAGTCATGCTTGAGATGAAATAAATTCTCTCTGCGGCCTATTTCCCTAGCAAATGGAGGACTATGAGGTATTTTTGTCAACTTGTAATTTTCTTGAAGCCACAACACTTAGTGTAGGAGCAACTAATGAAAAATGATTATGAAAAGTTGGACAATTTGTGCACCAAACACAGTCCATGGTTTGCAAAAGACGACAATTGCAATAGAAGTATCTGACTTTGCAGAAGATTGCAAAATTACTAACGGTATGTATCCAAGTGTATTATAAAGCCCAACTCTAAGGTCGAACTATCACATTGTATGAAAACATCAAGTACGACATCACTCGACGAAGAGCATAAACCATAAAGTGCTTGTACGACCACTAATTCTCCTCATCGTATAGCTGAACCATTCAGCTAGTCAATATAATATTTTCCAATCAAACGCACAATACTTGATTGTACAACATCGTCATTCTCTTGGCAGAAAACATCACCCTTTGTTCAACCTCCTTCAAGTTGTATGGAAAAAGCACCCACTCATTCAATGCACCATACAACATCGTCACACACCTATTTGCATCATACGACATCCACCCTTCATCACATACGGCATACAACCTCTTGGCACTCCTTCAACATTTGCGACGTACAGTCTTCACCTTCCTACAACGTACGATCAATTTCAACTATGCATCATCATAGTGTGCGACCAATCAATCTTCTACGTCAATTTCCTCACATCATACAACTCACCATCCACATCATACAACAGATTGAAGTATTTCAAAGGCGACAGGGTATTCACTCCATAGTATGGTCGACCCTTCTCCATACTATACGACATCTAGCAAAGGGGGTAAATCTCATCATATGGCGTCAAGCATCTTTTTTCATCATACGAGGTTGAGTATCCTTTATCATCGTATGAAGTCAACATCTTCACAGCATACAACATCTCACAATACGATCATTTAAGAGACATTTTACTTGCATCATAAGCGGCTGGGTTGCATTGTCAGGCAATGCAATTCCCCATCGCACAACTTCCTTCCCTCGTTGACATCATATGTCGGTTAAACACTCCAAAATCATTAATTTTTGTCTTCGTCAACATTGTTTTTTGCCTCTTCAAAAATCACAAAAATGATGTACACCATGAAGCTTTGTGTGGTTTTGACTCTGCTGTGGTGCTACCCCCAAACCCCCATTGCACTTGTTTGAATTGTCAAGTACACTCCAAATCCGAGTTTGCAAAGTACACTTTCAAGTTTGTCTACAGGTCCTTGTCTAAAATATCATCATCAATTTGACAAGTCTTCCCTAATGTTACTTGATGTTTACTTGTTGCCTGGAAGACAAATTTTTGTTTTGAGGGGGATGATGTAGTCGGTGTATAATGTCTATTATTATGTTTTGATAAAATTGGTTATTCGACTATGGAGAAATTGTTTGAACTAATTGGTTGTTAGCTTTAGGTAGTTATAAGCATCAATTGGTTGACAGTTGTGTTCTTCTTGGCAACCGTTGAATCCTTTAAATACATTGTGTATCATCAAGGAGAGTGGTATAATTGTCGGATCGACTCTAATCCTTCGCTGACCATCTCTAGTCTTCTTCTGTTATAACTTCATGTGCGAATAAAGATGTATTTTACACATGTATCTGGTATACATTGTCATATCTAGATTCTATTATTAATTCATGTATTTAATTTATCAAATAGAGCAGTAAACAATCTTTAAAACAAATAGTTTGTAAACCCAATATGGGATTTTATATCATGGAACATGAACTTTGCAGAAGCAGACTCGTACATTTTTTCAATAAGCTTCAGATTTGCACAAGAAGAGTGTTAGAATTGCAATATTTTAGAAAAATAAGTTGATTGTTCAGAATTTTATTCTTGAAAACCTACTTGCTTAATGCCTCTAGCAATCTCTATCCCTTTCTCAACTTTTGGTTATGATCCTTTGAATACTGCCAAAAATCTTTAAAGAAGATGCCTCTCTAAACATGTGCTTTCTTTCTTCTAGCTACCATGCAACCAAATCTCATCCATGTGAGGTTATAACTCACATGGGATAGACAAAGAAACCTGTTATCCTATATCACAGCTCATAATGCGTACATGTCTTGTTATACATTTCCAGACCACAAAATTTTACTTATAAATGTTGTGAAAAACACAAAAGTTTGTGGGTTATGTAAAAGAGATCCAAAGATTCTAAAAAATATTTCAAGTTGCAATGTTTGTATCTGTGGTTCTCCCTTCATGTCATCCTATTGGGACCTGTATGGTTCATAGAAACACAATTTTTAACACAAATTGAAAAAGCAAGGCCAAATGAAAGCTAAATAATTGCAAATAGGAATTTAGGACCTCAATGCGACCCTTCATTCACAATCTAATAAAATAAACATTGGTTGAACAATGATTCAGGAAGTTATTCCTGATTGCACCCTTTTCTTTCTCTAATGATTTTCATGGCATCTACAGTATTGTGGAAAGTCTAAATGAGTTCAAGTTTGTGATTATCATTTTCATATGTGTTGTAGTTGGATCATTCTTCCTTAGGTCAAAATCATGAAGATCCTCTTGATAGTGATTGCTTCGACAGTTCAACTTGCTTCCTATAAGGGAATTGTGGGTGGTAGGCAGATCTAATTGTACTTTGAAATGGCGTCAAATTGGGCATCATTTCTCCCATCTAGACAAAGTTGTTTGCCTTCATTTCAGCAACAACTAAGGTTAACAAGAATGTTGGACTTGTGTGTTGGGTTTGGAAGATGAAAATGCAATTTTCTCTCCACATCATGTGTTCCTTGCTTGGTTGTGAGAGCATACCTTATCATGCCATGGTCGATTTCATGATGACTAAGGTTTTTTCTTCTTGGTTTCTCATTCTGAAGTAGTGACAGTGGAAAAGTGTTTCTTATGGTGAGGTAGTTTTTAGAGGAGAGTTGCAAAGGAAGTCCCATTTTGGGTTTGTACTTGATTCATTTCATTGGATATTTTTTTCATCTTCTTATTTACTAGACTATATATATGTTTTTGCCTCATTTGAGGCAATTATAGCTCAGTTGGGTTGAAGATAGTGACATTATACTATTCTCTAAAGGAGCTTAGTAGTTGTCTTGCATGCAAGTAGATTTGTTTCTAGGAACTATAGTAGGCCTAAAATCTTTGGAGCCCTGGATTTCCAGGATCTCAAATTTCAAAATATTACCTTGGCCCTTCAAAGGATTCTTAGATCTCTTTCAAGTTATGAATCTTGAAAAGTTTTGGTAAGAACAATATTGCCCATGGAATTCTAAAGGAGAAGTCTGAATGGAAATGGTTGCACAATTTAGATATGATGTTTGGGCCCTTTGCGACCAAATCTTCAAGGTTTCGGTTTATTATTTTGGGTCAATATGGAAAGCATAGGAGCTTGTCAAACGTCTTACAGTTATGCATGAGGTCTTCTCTTGGGCAAGGTCTTGATGCCAAGATTTTAGATCTACATGATGGAATCTTGTCTAAAAAAATAAAGCTCTAGCCTTGATTCAAAGGTGTTCGGCTAAAACTTGGTTTTCTAGAGGGATCAAATCTTTTGCTGAAATCATTCATGATGGAAATTCTTTCCTTGGAAGGATATTAAGTTGGTGCATAATGTCTTGAATTACCAAAGAAGAACTTACTCTATGTTGGTAGTTTCCTTATAAGGGATCTCCTCCTTGGTCAAGTTAAGCTTTGATGTTGACATTTGGGATACTATTAGATGGATTAAATGGCCTCCTTTGGCAAAAAGTTTCAGCAAAGGATCTAAATACAATAAATTATCCTTATCACAAGACCTTATCCATAGTCTTAATAATAAAGAGAACCTTGCTAGCTCTGTAAGAAAATGGTCTGACAAGTTTCGTATTGTTTGGTGCTAACGTATTGGACCTAAGAAGTCATATTTGTTGATTCTACCCGCAAAATTTGTGGCTTGAATGTGGGATTGTAGTTACAAGACTCACCTAGACTTGCCAAGACTTAGCAAGTGAGTCAACACGAGTTTTGGGGATTCAAGACCTAGGTTCCCAACGAGTCCTGAAGGGTAGACTTGGCCATAGTTGGGGAAAAAAGTTAAAAAAGGATAACAAAAAAATGTGAAATATTAATCCAACATTTTAGTTACTTTTGAAAAAAAACTTACAACCTTTCAATGCTTGTTTGATTTATGACATGCCCATCTAGAATTTACAAAAAACTATGCAAATGGTGTGCAACATGAAGGTTCGTGGGGTTTTGAAGGTCTTCATTTGGGCTTGGTGGCAAGGGCTTTGCCCCTTGACCTACCTTGTATTGCGACAAGGAACGTGCTAGGGGAGTTGCCCTTGGACCCCACGACCCCACTAGGATGCTAATCCTCGACCCCATTGGGGCATTACCCCCAAACCCTCGCAAACAGTGCTTCCTCCAAACCCTCACAAGGGGAGCTGCCCCCAAACCCCTACAAGGGGCGTTGCCCCTCAACCCCATCAGGGGCGTTGCCCACAAGCCCCTATCAAACTATAAGTCTAACCAAGTAATAGACCAATGATAAATCATGATCATAAGATCTACAAAATACATATCTCCTGTTGCAAAGCTCTACATAATCACAATCAAAGCCACAATCAAGGATTATCTTGTTTCATACATTGGACAACTTGATTAGTATACAAGAACTGACATAGGCAAAGTTGGCATGCCATAGTCATTGTACTGTTGAATACAAGTTAAGTCATATTTGGCAAGAAATGCCATTTTCATAATACAGAAATGTATCAATCATGCCTTGCACAGACACCTCATAGAACAATCCCATCTATAAGTATCCTAGCTAAGGTCAAACTGGAACATAACGTTTATCTTTTTACTTAACCATTCCTCTTTGTTAATGACATTGACAACAAAACATGTAGTCTTGAAGCCCTCAAGAAAAATTTAAAAATAAATCCCTCACTTGAATATACACACTAGTCACTAAGACACAAGCAAATATCATGGCTACATCATCATCCAAGAAGTATCTTAGACACCAGCACATGACTTGCCATGATGTTGGGATGAGTGATGTAGGCTCCTTTGAGCCATAGACTTATATTTTTAGTTTTGATGTCATGGATTTAATAATCCATGAGATTTGTATACATTTGAGAATATTTATAATATTAAATTTATATATCTAGCAATGTTGTTTCCTTCAACTAAAAGTTAAGATTCATTTTTATACTCATGTGATCGATGTATACTTGTGCATAAGGTCAAAGTAGCTTCTATTTGATTAGTTTATTGTGTCTTTAAAGTTTATCTACTAAAGGGTGCATGAAACAAATTTTGAATCCATAAAAATCTCTACATTTCATGGTTTTCTCAATTTGCCGAGTCTAGGCGTCGAGTCCGAGTCAAAAATCAACTTGTCGAGCCCAAGGCGAGTCTGAGTCTTGTAACACTATGTGGGACCATGCCTAGTGTCTCAAAATGAATAGACTATTTTCCATGTTTTCATTGATTGTCCTTTTGCTATTACCGTGAAAACAATTCATTGTTGTTTGGTCTAATTTTGCATGTAAAGATTCCATTTCTTGGTTTGACATACTTTTTTGTTTCACTAGGACTAACAGACATGTTTTGGATATCTTTATGAAGATTTGGCTTCTTGTTTCTTCTGAAGTCTTATGGTATTTATGGAAAGCTAGAAATGATGAAGTTTTCCAAGTTAAAAGAAAGGTTCTTATAGACTTCAATAGTGAAGTCATATTCTCTCGCATTGCCATGTAGGTTGATTTGTTGTTGAAGATTCCTGAGACTAAGTTCAGAAACTTCACTGATAAGGGTGCTTTAACTGTGCATGAAGAACAATTAGAGGGAACGTGATCTTTTCCTCCAAAGTGGGCAAACTTCTTGTTATTGATAGAAGCTTTTGACGTGAGGGCATTGTGCCTATAATTCAAGAACTGAATATGGTTATTAATTAAGTTCAGAGCTTATTTCTCAATTTTACTGTACCTAAGGACCCCTCTGTAGTGCTGGACAACATACAAGGAGCTGCTCGTCAGTTAAACAACCCACTTTATCTTTTCTTTTCGATTCGGTCTCTCTTCCACCTTCTGGTTATGAGGAGGGATTCTAAGGTTGGGTAGAAGGGTTGATGGAAAAGCAGATTCAAAACCGTAAATCCCAAGTGCAAGCAAATGTTAACTGGCTGAAGGCTAAAGAGGCTGCTGCTCAAATTACTTCTTCTGAGGAGCAGGATACTGGGTTTTAATCAAGTGTTCTTAATCATTCTCTATATGGTGCTAAGAGAGTTTTGTTGTATTAGCAATTTTTCTGTATTGGCTGCCCTTTAGGGCTTTGAACTTGGTAACTGTGGTTGTAGTTTGATGATCATGGTGCTCCTTGACCTATAGACTTTGTTATATTAGTGCTAATATAGCTCTTCTAAGCACATACTTCGTATATTTTGTAAACATTCCTCCAATATAAAAATAGTAATTAAAGACCATATGAAAAATTGAGATATCTAAACATGCAAACTGACAACTGCCACTTAATACACAGCCATTATATACGTGCTTATCTCCCAAACCATACATATCAAGGTGTACAAAGATAAGTAATGGATTTCAAATTTATTGTCCACTTGATAGCAGGTAGAATACAAGACAAAAACTTCAACAACTTTGAAGATAACCATGCAATTTTACAACATAAAGAGAAAGGGAGAGAGTCTCACCATTTCTTTACTTTGGGGGTATTGGTCCAACAATCTGCACAAGATAACACCTTAATCAACAATTGCTTCTCCAATAATAGAAAACCAAAAACCTTAATAGGAATTGCAGTGCGTTATAATATTTTAAATTTAGAAAAAATAAATAAGGTAACTTAAAATACGATAAGAAAATGCATCTGCAATTTGTCAACATGATTTTAAACTACTCGCTAGAATGCATGACTATTATTGTTCTGTATCCGTCCTATGTTGATACATGAATTAGCACAAATTGATAACTATCAAAGGATTGAAATCCTTTCAGATGTGAAAGTATCTAGCCAAAACTGTTAAATATCTTCAGCCATAACAGCTCATTGTGTTTTTCACCATTTTCATAAGCCAATGAAACAGAAAGAAAATGACAATACAGTAAATTTTTTAGATTTTTCATAGGCATACCTTTTTAATAGCAAATGTGGATTCAACTGTGTTTTTCCTCAATTATTTCCAATATGTAATGTCCTAAATCTAGCAAATGTATAGCCATCTCACTCCTCGAACTTCACTTTTCTGAACAACTTAAATCTTATCATTGTTAATAAGTGATATGGATACATCGACCCATACTAAAGGGAAATGACTTGACCTACCTGACTTACCTTAACCAAGAGCACTCAACCAGTGGAAACTAGATCAAGCTTTTTCCTTGACCAGCAACAAGTAGGCCTTCACTACAAAATGAAGCAATCAAATTTGCACTCAAACTACTAGAGGACAGACAAGGATGAAAAAGACAACATGATACATTAACTAGACCTAAACAGGTTTGATGACCTCATCATTGTCTTAAATTACTCTTAATTATGAACAAGCCTATTTTCCAATCACCAAGAAACTTGGATTCAAGGATGCAAGCTATTTCCCCATACCCACATTTCCTAGTTACTATATTTAAATTTTATTTAGCCATACCTTTATTCATATACTCGTGTATCCTAATCAAAATGATGTTGAAGTCCTCGTATCTGTATCCCAAGTCTCCTGGTGAGTGCTATTTTGTCTCTTAAATGATCAGGTATTTATAGAACACTTATTGTGATGTTACAATTGACTAGGCCAACTAATGCCACTTCAGCTCAAAATTTCTTATTAATAATCTATATATAGAATACGAGAACTTTGTTAATTGCACCATTGAAGTTAGTTTATCTCTCTTTTCACCAATGAACTATTCAAGGGATAAACAAAGGATTAGAAGACTGACCATACTAGAAATTTCCATTGCTCGCTGATTGCTATTTCAGCATTGAAAGTGCTTTTAGAAATAAAAAAGAGTGAGTTATGCAGAGGTTCTTTCATTTTTTTTTCTTCATTTTATTCAATTATTGAAATGCAAGGGAGATGGGACTGTTGATGGCCTTAGTCCTATCCTTTCAAGGGATCCCACTCTAGGTCACTGTGATGGTGGAAGTATAGACCAGTTGTTCCATCTAAATCTATGATAAAGTTTTGTTATATATGGTTCAAAATCAAGAAGTAACAAAGATAAAGAATTCCATTTGGGCTCTAGGTCATTGTGATGGTGGAAGTAGGATAGACCAGTTATTCCATCTAAATGTATGATAATGTTTTGTTATATGTGGTTCAAAACCAGGAATTAACAAAGATGAAGAATTCCATTTGGGCATGGTTTTGCCATGGTAGGGTGGATGGGAAGCAAATTAGATTGAAAAAGATGATAGCCTATCAAAAGAATCCTACTCTAGGCCTCTGGGATAGCAGAAGTGAAGATGGAATCCATTGGAGAGGTCACTAATGTTGACGTTCATTTTTGGATGCCTCAAAAATGGTGTCAAATGAAAAAAATTGTTTAAGTCATATGGTGATAAAATTCAGACTTGTGTTACTGTAACTTTCATTTAAATAGCTTATTCAAACTTTTTGAAAAATCACCAGAAGTGATACCAAGCACAAACATGAGATCATGGAGTCACAAACATAACCTAGAAAATCATCAATGTGTCCTTAAGTACTAGGTTGAATTAAATGTACCCACTTTAGTATTGATAATTTACTAAAGGACATAGTCTCATAAGGTCTTAAAAGAATCCAAAGTTCAACATGGGTCAACATTGTCATTTCAATTTTGAGTCCACTGAAACTATTTTTGAGGGCTGATATTTTATTTGTATGCCAACCTTTGTTGTGAGAAACCATGAAAGGGTGAGTATCTTTTAATATTTGTTTGAGTCATGTCAATTGGAGTGGAGTTGTTATGCAGTTGTCCCTTGTACATTTCTCCTATTTTTTTCTTTAAGCCCTTGCTATTGTCAATTAATACTAAGGGTTTGATGTAGACTACTGTATGGCACTATAACCCTTGCATATGAGAAAGCCAATCATTCATATGGATATATGGATATGACAGTCAGGAGGTGCAGAATTCCTAAAGAAATCAATGAAAATGTCAGCATAATCACTTCTAGCTTCAAGTAGTATTGTCAAAAAGTAACCAAGTCTGTGCTCTTCATTATCGAGGTGTCTTCTAGATAAATGAACCACCAGTACCTCAGTTTGACATGACATTAGTCAATGGTTCACTATTTATGTGCTGGAGATAGGCCAATCTATACCTCCTGGATAGTGGGTTTATTGTCAACCAGGATGTTTGTTTTGTTCTGACTCAAAGGATTCAGGTTACTGATTAGTTCGGAGACAAAGTTGGAAGAAATGCATGAAGATTTTGAATGATTACGCCACTACAGTTTTTGGTGCGCATTTTTCATTCACACTTTCTTCAATTACATTAGCACTCGTTTCTTCTATGTTTCCATCCTCAAAACTTTAATTGTTTTCCAAACCTCTTTCTTTGTCACTGCCTATATTATTAGACCATTTTTCCTCTTTATTGAGTTTCCTTTGTCCATTTACAGTTTTCCCTCTCAGCTACCTTTTGTTGATAGTTTCCTAATATTATCTATCTAGATTCAAAATCCATTATGTCATCTCTCTGAATGACTATCATTCCATTTTCCATCTTACTCCATGTTCCACACAATACCACAACTATTTTCACTATTGTACAATGTCTTTTCTCTTGTCTGCCATTATCTGCCTCTTGAATAAGTATAACATTTGATCTGAATTTATCAGGCAGCATTTGTCCACAAACCTCTGAGAAGACTCTTTTATGCCATTGATATTAAACAGAAATCATCTCATCAATAGATTGTGGAGGGATAATGGTCAACTCTATGAGAGTGGGTTAGATCTCCTACACTTCGAGCTTAGCTTAAACTCAAGTGGGGGTGTGCTTTAACAGGAATTGAAATCACATAAAATGATTAATTATGAGACAAAGACAGCCAAACCCAACTTGATGTCTTAGCCCCAAAGACTGAGCCTAAGAACAACTGACTGCATATAACCCCTATATAGCTGATAACCATATGCAATCATGACCCATTTGAGATAGTTTCATCTGAATAACTCTCTTGAAGATAAAGCCCTGGTTATAATACGAGGTCAAGAATACACAAAAATACTACTCCTCCTCCTATACTACTGTTACACCCCATTTTTTATTTACAAATTACTTTTAACTTTACGTCAAAATACAGTGTTGAATGTGATGATGATGTTACTTTCATATTTAAATGTTATGATGAAATTAAATGCAATATGATGAGTTTGCACTTTAATGAATTATTGTTATTTATTCAATATTATGGACATGTTATATTTGTTAATGGCTAACTACATGAATGTTTCTTTAAGTGAACTGCAGGATGAATTTCACGCCCTCCAGAGGGAGAGGGAGAGTATCGCCTAGGAGAAGGGTATGGTCTACAGATTTACTAGTATTGCTATCTAAGTTTTCTTGCATTGCATAGGTAAAATTATAAACTCCGTTGAGTCAATGTGAGTCCAAAGTCGTCAGTTGCAGCATAAGGGTAAGTGGAACCCAGTCGTTATATGATCGTGTTCTCTTCATTCTAATTTGATTGCAAATATATTGTGATAATTGGTAAATATATATATATATAGTATTGGAAATAAAGTAATACATATATATGCATATATATAAGTTATACAATATATAAGGTTATTTCATGTAATTAATACTTAACAGTTACATGCTTATGGAAGCATAAATAATGCTAGATAATATCAGTTATAATGTTGCTCATCGAGAGGCATGATAGCCTTCATCGATGGCTTTAGTGTTGATATTTAAAATGACGTTAAAGCCAATGTTGTGGCGTGAGTTATCGACCGCCAACCTTATGTCGTAAGCTCCACTTTGTGGCAGTATTTTTTAAATTTTGAATTGATTTCAACTGCTGTTCAAACATTCTTTTATTGGCTGGCTGTCTTGAGCTGTGGACTTGGGGGAATGTTCGACCCCATGTTAGGCGAACCATATTCTTTTGTGAATAGCATAGTTTGTTAGGTGAATGCGCCAGGCATTATGCCATAGTGGCCGTGCAGGTATAGCCACGAAGGTAGCAATGAGTTTGCATTAGTTTTAAAGAATTAGAAATCTGCATCCCTTGTGGAAAATGCTGCGTGAGAATTGGCTTTTACAACTATTTTAAATCTGCATATATCTTGTTGGGGAGCCATGGCATTTGAAAAGGGCGTCTATGTGAGTTAGTTGAAATTTGGGCGCTAAAACTGAATGCAAATTCAATTATCCTTTCTTATCTTAAGACCAAGAAAGGTTATGCTGCGCCCACTTTGGGTAAAGGTAGTTATTTGTGTTGTGGCAAGCTTCATCACAGCTCTTCTTGCTCTATTATTATGATTATTCATTCCTTGTTTTTTCATTGTCTTGGGGAGAGAAGTTGTTTGCATATTCTGTGAAGTGCAGAGAGGAGGAATCATCCTCTCAGTCTACCACGAGCTGCAACTGGTTTAGTGTGCATTCAAGTGAAGTCTGTCTTGATTTACTTGGCAAAGAGTTTTGTGTTTTGTGAACTGGCACGAGTTAAGCAGAGTTGAGAAAGCATTTATTGTTTCTCACCATTGATAGAGCTGCATTTCAATATTAGAGCAGAAGTTAGAGCTTTCTTTTTATTGTGACAAGTGATTTGGCTGAGTGCTTGCATATTAAAGACCAGTTATCTCAACTGTACAAGCTGAGTAGGCAAGTAGTCACAGTTTAATTCATCTTTTCATTCTGTTTTGAAATAGCTTATCTTGTGTTTGTTGGGAAAGAAGATTTCAATAAACCAGAAGAGATTTAAGCCTTGTCAATATTCTTTCTTTTACAAAAAAAACAGCAGAATTAGAAGTATGAATTCTGCCCTGCCATTCATATGAGTCTAATTTGTTTCTTGATAGAAATCATCTTTCTCCTCTTTCCAGTTGGAAATTTACCAGTTTGATACATATAAAATATATATAGTTCCAATAGAGAATTCAAAATATGGGCATGTGTTTAAACACATTTTTATTGTTTATAATTCCTAAACCAAAAAAGAATAGTTTGGTTAAAAAACTGAAGAATTTTGTTTGAGAAGTCCAAGTATGGACAGTACTTGACTCCAGTTAAAGATGATTAATCAATATTTTAAGTCAGTTATTCTTTTCCAATTTTCCAACGACATTACTATCAAAAAGGTTTAAATTTTAAAATGGTATTCTGTAGTGTCCCACCCCAAATGGAACAATCTCTATTGCAATTACTTTGTTTGATAGACGTTCCGTTTTAACAAACAATAATACATCTAATGCATGAAGTGTTGGCATTCAATAGAAGGAACATATAAGCATGAGCAGTTACTGGATGCTACATAAATTCACTTGCATTTCAATAACAGCGGTACATTAAAGCATTGTTACTATTAACCAAATGCTCAGAAATGACTAATAGAAGTAACATTAATACTCAGAACTGGGCGAATCAGTGAGCAGGTCTTTATACTCATTTCCAACCATTCAACTCAGAATTACTCAAAAACAATACAATTTCTGATGTTCCCAAGTCAAAGCAAACCTTGCAATAGTTCAGAAAACTAGAGCATATAAATATCAGACTGAACCTTTACATTGGGGACCGAAAAGGTCACTTTACTGGACTGTTTCTTAGTGACAGCATACTCAGAAATTAACAGCAGGTTTAGATCAGACCTGTAGGTCTTGACAATGCTCAAAAATGATATTTATTCATCAAATAAACTAAGTAGAACATCCAGACCTGGAAATAGTTGTTCCTTGTTGACAAAAGATTGTACGAGCTGCTGTAGTAATGACTCAGAAATGGAGCAGCACTCAGAAATTGCAGATTGAATCGCCCAACAGATTGAAACAGTCTCTATTGACCCTCATGGATGAAGAATGGACTAAGGGCGAACCAGAATAAACCCCCAGTAGACAGTGACTCCTTCCTGAGATGTCACGCCTCTGCAAACAGCTACAGCATGGATTAAAACGCTTTCCTCATGCCCTGATATTGACTCAGATCTCCACGTTTTGGTTATTCATGCTCAGTCGCCCAGAATACAAACCTCTTATACAATTGATCAATTATAGTTTCAAATCCTAAATAATGATCAACTCTGAAAATTCTTCATGACCTGTGAAAATAATATTCAAACCCTTTTATCTGATATCCTGTAATTTATCAAACTTCCTGATAAATTCTTCTAACCCTAGCTTTGAAGCTTTCTTGTAAATCTTGGAAGCACAAGCACAATCCCTGCAATGGAATTGTCTGCATGCTGGCTTGGGAGATCTTCCACTCCTGTATCGAGCTATTCTTCCTGAGGATTTTCATCCTCAAGAAGTCTATGGCTTTCAACCAGCAAACTCTTGCTGAAGCTCTTCACAAATTTTCTCCAACACAAGAATAATATTCATGAATGAATAAAAGGAGCTTCAAATGCCCTTTTATAATACTCAATTTGCATTTGCCTTCATTTCATTTTAATTCCATTTACTTTTCCAGCCTCTTTGTTACACAACTTAATAATATAAAGTATACTTTAAAACTCACTTATATCTCCCCTTTTTAACATGGTGATGGGAATGATGAAGAAGGTGAGGAACCTATTTATGCTTTTGCTGCTCATGACTATTTATGTGAAACAAAGATGGACACTTTAACTTATATTATAAAGTATACTTTAAAATCATTTAAATCCCTTTTTAATAAAGTCCTTATGTTTAAATTGGCACTTAAGTTAATATTATAAAGTGCACATTAAAATCACTTATATCCTTTTAAATATAAAGTCCCCTTTTAATATATTTTTATAATGCATAAAGTTAAATTATTTAATTTTAACTTTATTACTTGACATTATTAATATTAAATGCATAGGACTAATATTAACCAATATAACTCCAAGATATAATTATGCCACCATGCCAGATATAGAAACTCTGTCAGCTAACCATACCAGTGACTTATTATAAATAGTAAGTGTGTGTCAAATGGTCCTGAAAGGCTTTCGAAAGGTGCACCACAAATAAACTAGGCACTGAGCTGAAGGATACTGAAATAAGTACCAAAGGGTCTGCTAAAGAGCCAAAGATTACCCTCAAAAGGGTCCCCTGAACATCCTATTAGCCTACGGAGACTAGTTGGTAGACTAACCACTCATCTGACCACTGCCTAGGAAAAGGGGACATTACATATTCTTTGTGAACAAGACTATAGATTTTTACCAAAGAAAGTCAAAACCCTAATGTAAAGATGTAATCTTCTGTGGAAAGACTCATTATTATGGGGTTAATGATTATGTTATCATAATACTAGATTATGACGAGGAAGGTCAAGTTAACATCGTTTTGTCATCAAGATTTGTTAAATGTTTATAATAGGAGAGTAGTTACTCTCGTGGGTTGTGGTAAGGACTCGAACAAGTGGCGGTAGCCAAGACCCAAGTAGTTACATGAACATAACGTGGGTGTTTGAAGTCAGAGTTAACTATCCAACCTAGTTAAATTTTGACTTAGCAAGTCATCATATTTTGAGAAAGATACTTATAATAAGTTACCGTTGGTCAAATAGTAAGTTTGGGTTAACCCTTGGTCAATTAAGGTTTTCAAGTCGAGTTACAGGTGGGTGAACATAGGACTCCACTTGTATGAAGTGGTTGAATTTATTTCAAAACTTTGGCCAAAGTAAGTGCAAAATTCTCTGCTTGCATTTGTCGGTTCACAGTGCTCCAGAGTTGCCTAACCAATCAGTAGTGTCATACATAGTTAGAAGGAGTCTATAGTTGTATGATCGTATTGGTTAAGTAGGACACAACACCAAAAACTTAGATGGCAATACTAGTGGGTCCTTGACTATACTCTTTGTTGAACGGTAGGGCCACTTCCAATTGGAAGGTGAGCAGGGGACTGTTGGTTTGTGGTTGTCATCTCCCCGAAATTGGGCAACTAGGTAACAAAGACATATTTTATTAATGATTTGATACCCTTATAATTACAATTGTCAAAGACATTATTGTAATTATAATTATTATATCAGAGATATCGTGATCTCCAAAACCATGCCACCAAAATGCAAAGTATAGGAGCATTAAATTAATATCAAAATATAAATCTAAAGAAATACAATTTAAATCTCTTGATAATTATAATTATCACAATAACATTATAATTATAATAATAAGTCAAGTATTAGATATAAACTACACGTTTTCAATTACCAAGGTACAAATACTAAGATATCATAATCATGATAATAAATAAATAATATATTGACAATACCAATTTATAATGCAGCGTTATTATTGTAAATATCATAATTATAGTTATATATATAGAACAACTAATCTTATAATAATAAAAATAATAAAGAAGCCTGTATAAAAATAAGAATATAGTTAACAAGAAACATTGAAAAATAATCACATCACCAAATGACGAGTTATCAAGACTGTCGGAGGTTTATACAGCGACCTTGCAAAAGATATTTGTTTCTTAACTTACTATGATTTCCTGTTGGCCATCGGTCAGTATATAAGTCTCCAAAATTCCAAATTATTAATCCTCCTGTTCCCTATCGGTTGCTCTACTCACTCGTATCTACCATAAATTCCCAATCTATTCGATACTCTTGGATAGCCTTGCGATTCGTTCCTGGACCACGTCATTCTTGACTCTTGTATCACCCGTCGACATGTTCCTGAGATTGCGATCTCCTTCAAGGATCGAGAGTGAACTTTACAGGATGGGTGAGATCGCCACAGGAGTCGGAGGTGGTTCACGTCAGTAGAATATGTTTGTCTTAGTCGAGACTCATAGGGGAAGTCATCGAAGTCAATAGAAGCAGCCGATATAATATCCTTATGACGTGAGCCCAGAAATAGCTTATGCAAATCTCATCAGTACAAATCTCCTCGGAATAATAAGAATCGACACCATGTTTCCTATCACAAAGGCACGTCAGGTAAAAAGGCCCAGGAGGCAGTAAATTTCCAAAAAAAGACTCGACAATCCCAGTAGCACTGGAACAATTGGATAGTCAAACAGAGGACCCAATTCGTATATTATCACTCATATATGTGTTAGAAATATTGTCATTGATGTCAAAATGGCACAAATACCACAAATCATGCAGATATGCCTCAACAAGAATATATCGATTAAACGTGAAAACTGGAGCATGCAAACTGTGATCATGTTGAAGATTATTGTCATTGATGTCACTGAAAAGGATGATACTCAGCATACTGCCATTAATAATACCAATAAATGATGTTCCAGATACAAATCTATATCTTCACTCTCAAGCTCAATATCAGATTGTCATCATTCTGATTTACAAGAAATAAAATTTATGGACTCTCAGATGTTCAGATTTGAAGATCCTTCAGTGACGTTCAGATTTGAAGATCATCTTGTTCAGATCGAAGATCATTCAGACTTAATGACTTTCAAATTTGAAGATTTTTTGTACAATCGAGCTTATTCAGATTTGGTTCAGATTGATTAAATCAGATCGATTTAGTTGATATATTATCAAGCTCGAATGTCTTTAACATATACTTTTTGTTAAAAAAAAAAAAAACGATTATAATATTATTCTCACAAAAATAATGTATATATGTTAAGATAAAAAGTACAGCTGAATCCAAAAGATGTGTTTGGATTAAAAATTTGAATAAAACAAAGGCGTCTCTCAAGGGATGCGAATGGAGTTTCTTTTGAAGACTTGTTATGAACTAAGGCGCCTATTAGAAAATCGATAAACAATGATGGCCAATCATTTCATCTCCAGATCAGACGTCTCTTTAAGACGTGTTCCTTTATTTGATATGGTTCAACTTTCATCCAAAAGATGTGCTCATTCGATTGAAGAGATACGAAGGGATGTGTTTTATTTGATCTGTTTATTGAAGAGGAATTCTTATAAACAAAGCAGAAGTAACCAAAACAAAATCAAAATTATTAAGACTGAAATTCAGTCTAATGAAGAGGTGTGAATGAAAGTTGAAAAGACAAAGTTGTGCTCTTTCATCAAGAGATGCAATCTTGGATCAAAGTATATATTTGTAATTCATTTTAGATTTGAAATGTGTGGTTGTTTTTTGAAGATTTGCAAATCAGTCTAAGATTCCCATCTCCTTGTGTGGGCTTAGAGTGATATCGTTTATCACATAGAGCAGATTGGAGAGTTGGGTTTGTGCAGATCAGGTTGAAGGCAGTCTTACATCCATCAAGTCAAAGTTTGATACTTTGCACTAGGGGTAGGTGCTCCTTGTAGGTAGGTGCCTACTAAATTTGTAAAGGTCTAGGTGTTCCTTGTAGGCTACATTCTACTAAATCATCTTGTTGTAAATCTGTAGGTTGGTGCCTACTTTAAAAAAATCATTTTAGTAAAGTTGTGTCAACTTGTGGAAATTGGTTCATATCAAAAGTTGATTGTAATAAGTTTCAAAAAGAATAAAATTGAAAGTTTGTGTTGATTTATTGATTCACCCCCCCTCTCAGTAAATCTTTGTGCTCTTCAATTGGTATCAGAGCAAGGTCCTTCTTGAAAGCCTAACCGCTTGAAGGAGATCCTTAAGAGCACATATGGCAAATTCAAGCAACACTGTGAAAGCACCCATCTTTGATGGGACTAATTATGCCTTTTGGAATATCAAGATGGAAGCATACTTGAATGCACTTGGGTTTGATGTGTGGCAATCTGTTGTTGATGGGTATTCACCTCCAGCTACCCCTCCAACGGATCAAGCAGGGAAAAAGAGAAGTGAAAACAATGCAAAGGCCAAGCATGCTCTTCTTTGCAGCCTAACAGATTCTGAGTTTACAAAAGTCATGAGATGCAAATCAGCAAAAGAAATTTGGGACAAACTTCAAAATATTTATGAAGGAGATGCAAAAGTTAAAAAGGCAAAGTTGCAAATTCATAGAAGAAAGTTGGAGACTCTCAAAATGGAGGATGATGAAGATATTGCTTCATATTTCCTTCGTGTTGATGAAACAGTGAATATCATGAGGGGACTTGGTGAAGAGATCAAGGATGACTTCATTATTGACAAAATTCTAAGATCTCTTTCTACAAAGTTTGAAGCCAAGGTTGCAGCATTGGAGGAATTAACAAACTTGGATCAGCTAACCAAAGATGAATTACATGGAATCCTTGCTGCCTATGAGATGAGGATTGAAGGAAGATCACCACAAAAGGAAGTCTCATTCAAAGCATCCAAAAAGGGCAAGAACAAGCATGAAGAAAAGGATGAAAAATCAAGTGATGAAGCAGAAGCTTACTTCATGGGTAAACTTAAGAAAGGAAAAGGAAAATACAAAGGAAAATTTCCTTTTAAGTGCTTCAATTGTGGAAAAGTTGGACATTATGCCTCAAAATGTCCTCAAAATGAAAACAGCTCTAGTGAAGAAGAAAAAGAAATCAGCAACAAGAAAAAGGGAAAGAAGAATTTCAATAATAACTCAAAGAAGAAGTTTCAAAAACATAAGAAGAGTTTCTATTCAAAGAAAGATAGTAGCACCTCTGAAGAACAAAGTGAAGATTGCTCTAGCAATGGTGAAGAGGAAATATTGATCATGGCTGAATGTGAAGAACTAAATGCTGATGAAGATTTTGATGAAGAAGAAAAGATTGATCAAGAATGTAATGAAGAAGAGGAAGTGGATCTTGAAGAAGAACTGCATTATGCTTATAAGAAGAATGAAGATTTGAAGAAGAAAGCTACCAAGTACAAATTGAAGGTCAAAGTGATAACAAAAGACTTGGAGAATTCAAGCAAAACCATTGAAGATTTGAGAGCTCAAATCATGGAAGCTGAAAGAAATGAAGAAGAATTGAAAAACAAACTCAATACAAAGGAGATGGAATGTAACAAGCTGGAGCAAGAGATAGCAATGCTAAAATTGGAATTGGAGAAAACAAAGGTTCAACACACAAAGATTGATGAAGAATCCAGCAAGTTGATTGAGCTAATGAAGGCTCAAGATTTTCTTCAAAGCAAAATGGGAGGTAGTTTTGAAGAACAATCCAAGAAGGCCACTAACTCCAAAGAAGATTTCAAGACCTTCTCAAAGCAAGTTGAAGAAGAATGGATAAGTGCTGATCCTAAAAGAAAATCAAACACTAGGCAATCATATACATTCAATGGCTATTGTTTTCTATGTAACAAATTTGGCCACAAGGCCTTAAATTGTAAGAATAAAGTAAAAAATATTCCTAGCTACCTTAGGAGAGATTATAATCCTTTCACACCATTAATGGACTATAATAGTCTAAGCTACAATTGTAATAATCTTGGGCACAAAGCACAAGCTTGTAGGACAGTTTCTAATGATTCTCCAAAGCAAAACAAGAAAGAAGATAAGTCCATTAAAAGGAAAGAAATGCCTATCAAAGTGTGGAGGAAAAAGGAGAAATCAATGTTCATTCAAACCACCTTACATGTTGAAAGTAAGGATAGATGGTACATTGATAGTGGGTGTTCAAAGCACATGACAGGTGACAAGAGCAAATTCATCTCTCTTGAACCTACTGATGAAGGAACAGTAAGATTTGGTGATAATACAAGAAAACAAATAAAAGGAAAAGGAACACTTAGTCTAGATAATGGGAGAACAAAAACAGAAAATGTTTTGTATGTTAAGGGCCTAAAAGAAAATCTTCTAAGTGTTAGTCAACTTTGTGATCAAGGACATAGTATCACATTTCTTTCTAATACATGTGATATCAAGAAAGATGGAAAGCTGGTTGCTCAAGCTGAAAGGAAACATAATTTGTATATCTTAAAGGAGATAAGTTGTGAAAGTTGCAACCTAGTACAAGAGGATGAAAGTTGGTTATGGCACAAGAGGCTAGGCCATCTCAACTTTGATAATATTGTCAAAGTTAGCAAATCAAATGCTGTGAGAGATATGCCAAGGATAACAAAACCTTCTAATATCATTTGTAGAGAGTGTCAACTTGGAAAGCAAACAAGGTCAAGCTTTAAGTCTAAGGAGCATTCTTCATCAAAGCCATTAGAACTCATACATACAGATCTTTGTGGGCCAACCAAATCCAAGAGCATGAATGGGGAAAGATATTTTATGTTGCTGATTGATGACTTCTCAAGAATGACTTGGGTTGCATTTTTGAAAGAAAAATCTGAAGCTTTTGATAAATTCAAAGCTTTCAAAGAGCTGGTTGAAAATGAAGCAAACATCAAGATAAAATGTCTTAGATCAGATCGAGGAGGAGAATTCACATCAAAGGAATTTGAAAATTTCTGCATAGAGCATGGAATTAAGAGGCAATTTTCTGCAGCAAGAACCCCTCAACAAAATGGGGTTGTAGAAAGAAAAAATAGGACGGTTCAAGAAATGGCAAGGGCAATGCTAAATGAAACCAAGATAGCAGATTCCTTTTGGAAGGAAGCAATTCATACAGCAGTTTACATCTTGAATCGTGCACAAATAAGAGTGAACAATGAGAAGACACCATATGAACTTTGGAAAGGTAGACCAGCAACTGTCAAGTACTTCAAAATTTTTGGAAGCACTTGCTACATTAGAAGAGATGAAGGAGATTTGGGCAAATTTGACACAAGAGCAGATGAGGGAATTTTTCTTGGCTACTCATCAAAAAGTAAAGCATATAAATGCTACAACAAAAGAACTCACAAAATTGTTGAAAGTGCTAATGTAAGAATTGATGAAGGAAAGCAATTCAAAGAAGTTGGACAAAGTGATCACCATGTTCAAACTATGAATGATGAAGACAAAGAGGATGAGGACTCTCAAGAGGAAGAAAAGGAGGAAGAGGCAAAGGAAGAAGAATCTTCACAAAAGACTCCCATGAAGACACCAAAGACACCTTCCAAGTTTGTTCAAAAGAACCATCCTGAAGATTTGATTCTTCAAGATAGATGTAGATCTACAAGGAAAATGATGAATTACAATGAAGATTGTCATGTAGCATTCCTATCTCAAGTTGAGCCCAAAACTTTTGAAGAAGCAAGCAAAGACAAATGTTGGATTGGTGCAATGAATGAAGAATTGGATCAAATAGAGAAAAATGAAACTTGGGAACTTGTCCCAAGACCAAAAGATAAGAATGTAATTGGCACAAAATGGGTTTTTAGAAACAAATTGAATGAAGAGGGTCAAGTCACAAGGAACAAAGCAAGGTTAGTGTGCAAGGGCTATGCACAAGTTGAAGGAGTAGATTTTGAGGAAACATTCGCACCAGTTGCAAGGATTGAAGCAATTAGAATGTTTTTATCCTATGCAAGTCACAAGAAGTTTAAGGTGTATCAAATGGACGTCAAATCTGCCTTTCTTAATGGAGATCTAGAGGAGGAAGTTTATATTGAACAACCCGAAGGCTTCCTATTATCAGAAGACAAGGATTATGTGTGCAAGTTAAAGAAAGCTCTCTATGGGCTTAAACAAGCTCCTAGAGCTTGGTATTCTAGACTTGACAAGTATCTCAAAGAGCAAGGTTTCAAAAGAGGAGATGTAGATAGCAATCTATACATCAAAGAAGAGGATGGACATTTATTGATTGTGGTGGTGTATGTAGATGACATCATTTTTGGTGGAGACAAGGACAAAATGTGCAAAGAATTTTCATTATGTATGCAAAAAGAGTTTGAAATGTCAATGTTGGGAGAATTATCCTTCTTCCTTGGGCTACAAATTTCACAATCAAGTAAAGGTATTTTCATCTCCCAAACCAAATATGTGAAGGAAATGTTAAAAAGGTTTAGAATGGAAGACTGCAATCCTGTGAGTACTCCCATGGTTACAGGTTGCAAGCTAAGCAAAGATGATGAATCCCAAGAAGTGAATCAAACACTATATAGATCAATGATTGGGAGTTTGTTGTATCTAACTTCTACAAGACCAGACATAATGCAAGCTGTTGGAGTTGTGGCAAGATTTCAAGCAGCACCAAAAGAAACACATGTTCATGCAGTAAAGCGTATATTCAAGTATTTGAAAGGCACAATGGAATATGGTCTATGGTACCCTAGTAGAAATGACTTCACTCTTGAAGCATTCACAGATGCTGATTGGGCTGGCAATGTGGATGATAGAAAAAGTACAAGTGGAGGAGCTTTTTTTCTTGGAGGAAATCTAGTGTCTTGGATGAGCAAAAAACAAGAATCAGTCTCTCTATCTACAGCAGAAGCTGAATATATTGCAGCAGCAGCATGTTGCACTCAACTTTTGTGGATGAGGCAAACTTTAAGAGACATCAAAGTGGAGTATGATCATCCTTGCACTATATATTGTGATAATACTAGTGCAATCAATATCTCCAAGAATCCAATGATGCACTCAAGAACCAAGCACATCCCTATTAAGTATCACTTTTTGAGAGAACAAGTAGGAGAAGGACAAGTGTGTTTAGAATACATAACTACAAAAGAGCAAACTGCTGATATATTTACTAAACCACTTCCAAGAGATACATTTGAATATCTAAGGGACAAATTGAGAGTTGTTCCACATCCATCAAATTAATTGATGGCTGCATGTATTCAAGGGGAGCTACGCACAAAAATCTTGTAGCTTCATGGAGCTGAAATATTGTTAGAAGACCCCTTACCATTGATGTCAAAGGGGGAGAAATTGGAGATAGGGGGAGCTGAGAAAACAAGGATGTTATTGAAAAAGGTTGCCATCAATGACAAAGGGGGAGATTGTTAGAAATATTGTCATTGATGTCAAAATGGCACAAATACCACAAATCATGCAGATATGCCTCAACAAGAATATATCGATTAAACCTGAAAACTGGAGCATGCAAATTGTGATCATGTTGAAGATTATTGTCATTGATGTCACTAAAAAGGATGATACTCAGCATACTGCCATTAATAATACCAATAAATGATGTTCCAGATACAAATCTATATCTTCACTCTCAAGCTCAATATCAGATTATCATCATTCTGATTTACAAGAAATAAAATTTATGGACTCTCAGATGTTCAGATTTGAAGATCCTTCAGTGACATTCAGATTTGAAGATCATCTTGTTCAGATCGAAGATCATTCAGACTTAATGAATTTCAAATTTGAAGATTTTTTGTACAATCAAGCTTATTCAGATTTGGTTCAGATTGATTAAATCAGATCGATTTAGTTGATATATTATCAAGCTCGAATGTCTTTAACATATACTTTTTGTTAAAAAAAAAAAAAAAAAATCGATTATAATATTATTCTCACAAAAATAATGTATATATGTTAAGATAAAAAGTACGGCTGAATCCAAAAGATGTGTTTGGATTAAAAATTCGAATAAAACAAAGGCGTCTCTCAAGGGATGCAAATGGAGTTTCTTTTGAAGACTTGTTATGAACTAAGGCACCTATTAGAAAATCGATAAACAATGATGGCCAATCATTTCATCTCCAGATCAGACGTCTCTTTAAGACGTGTTCCTTTATTTGATATGATTCAACTTTCATCCAAAAGATGTGCTCATTCGATTGAAGAGATACGAAGGGATGTGTTTTATTTGATCTGTTTATTGAAGAGGAATTCTTACAAACAAAGCAGAAGTAACCAAAACAAAATCAAAATTATTAAGACTGAAATTCAGTCTAATGAAGAGGTGTGAATGAAAGTTGAAAAGACAAAGTTGTGCTCTTTCATCAAGAGATGCAATCTTGGATCAAAGTATATATTTGTAATTCATTTTAGATTTGAAATGTGAGGTTGTTTTTTGAAGATTTGTAGATCAGTCTAAGATTCCCATCTCCTTGTGTGGGCTTAGAGTGATATCGTTTATCACATAGAGCAGATTGGAGAGTTGGGTTTGTGCAGATCAGGTTGAAGGCAGTCTTACATCCATCAAGTCAAAGTTTGATACTTTGCACTAGGGGTAGGTGCTCCTTGTAGGTAGGTGCCTACTAAATTTGTAAAGGTCTAGGTGTTCCTTGTAGGCTACATTCTACTAAATCATCTTGTTGTAAATCTGTAGGTTGGTGCCTACTTTAAAAAAATCATTTTAGTAAAGTTGTGTCAACTTGTGGAAATTGGTTCATATCAAAAGTTGATTGTAATAAGTTTCAAAAAGAATAAAATTGAAAGTTTGTGTTGATTTACTGATTCACCCCCCCTCTCAGTAAATCTTTGTGTTCTTCAATATATGAATGGTTGTTGCTAAAACGTTTTCTACACTATCGACTGAGAATTATAATAAAAGATATGGGTGGCAGATTAATTGTCAATGGAAATCAATCTTACTGTCAATAAGCAATGACCATTACCAATATAAATAATTGTCAGTAATATCGACTTGTTAAGGAAAACGGGTGAGGAAGGGAATGAGAGAAGTCTTTAAGATGTAATCATTCTTAAAACCATTATAAAGGGATGTGATTAGTTAAAGAGGAAAGACGTATGTGAGGAGATACAACTCCTCACATCAAGCCTCCTCAAACGACATATATAGGAGATCAAAACCTGACCTAAGGGGTAAGAAAGGAATAATGGAGAGAATAATGGAGATACATATGTAATTTGGAACAGCAGTGTACAAAAGCATAGATTAATCAGAAGGAACCATTTATAAGTAGTAGATACACATATATACCAGATCTCGTAATCCAGTGAGCACTAGCCTTTGGAAATAATCCTTAAGGGGAGTGAGAGTTAAGCATTGAGATTATTATTTAGAAGACTCAGAGACAAACTTTTAAACAAACTCATAAAGGGACATTGCAATCTTCCATAAGCATACAAATAGAAAAGAAAAGTCAAGGTCAATGAGAGCATCAAGAGAGGAATGAGAAGCAAGCAGGGAATTAGGAAAACATGAGGAACGATGAATAGTGAAGAATAATAAAAGGGCTAGGAGCAGATTTAGGAATAAATCCATTAGCTGATTTAGAGAAGATTCATAGCAGATTTCTAAGTAGATATACAAATTTAGAGTTTATAGCAGTTGGGTAGCAACAAGAAGAAGAAATAATCGATCCAGCGAACAGGCGAGACTACTCACTTAGCTTTAATATTTAGTTGTCTTCAATCTGACATGACAATGTTGTATGAACCTTGCATGCCCAACCGATCTATGTATTATTAAAAATAATTGATATGCTTTATTCATTGGAATGCGCACAATCCCCCTTGATGTGTTGGAACCATGCCGTCTTGATATCGAATCTGGAAATAGACTCATTATACTGGAAATTGGCATTGAACTTAGGCGAACTATGTAGTCCTTGACTGATCAGAGGCCAAAGGGTTTATCTTCTATAGATATGGCTTTAATGATGATTAATTTGCATTTGTATTTGAATTCTGCTAATATTGAACTTACAGGCTATGATGAATTGCAAACGAACATAATGAACATGTAAACATGAATATTGCTTAGTTTAGTTGTGTATTCTGATATACCTTCATATTAGGATTCAAGGAACTATTTGATCATATTAAATACTCTTATTGCATAATATGTGTAAATACAAATGAAGTACTAATGATTGCATATCGATTGTCTGAATTGTGTTTGTAATCCCGCCAGGAGAGTTGAGTCATAACTTAAGTGGTTTGTCTAAAAACCTCACCTAGGTTCCGCCCCACAGGCCCAAAGCAAGGGTTGGGTAGTCTGCCCCACAGGCCCATGGGTTGGGCAGTTTTGCCCCACAGGCCCATAACAAGGGTTGGGCAGTCTGCCCCATAGGTCCATTGCAAGGGTTGGGTCATGGAGGGGTGAGGGTCCCACCTTGGCATTCTCCCCCACAGGCCTAAGATACGGGTTGGGCATTGGAAAGTGGTAGACCGTAGGCCCTTAGGGATTCTCCTCTCCTGATGGGCTGAGTGACTATTCTTATGTTTTGCAATCTGCATTGGTGATTATGTCTTATTTGGGTTACTAGATATTAATGCTAACAGATGTGTTGTTGATATGTTGAATACAGGACTCAAATTTAGGATTATTGAATTTAGGATTATTGAATCCAGGAGAGCATACTTTTTGGAAAGAAGAAACCCTAAACCTAATCAACAAGTAAATCTTAGGACAGGACAGGTAAGGGACATTACAGTGGTTGGAGGTAAAGCGCTCAAGTGATGCTCTCGCTCTTACAGATGACATGTCGAGGCTTGTGAGACCGAAAAGTAATTCAAATATGGAATTTTTGACCTTGAACTCAATAGTTAATTGATAATTCTTTACTCAATTGTAATAATTTATGTGAAATTGAAAATGGAAAGTAGTATCTCCTTTACAGTTTGAAAAGCAATGTGATTTCATTTATGAAATATTTTATGTTTTCAAATATGCAAGTGCAAACTTAGATGTTAAAAGAGAATTTTTTACTTCCTGTTTTTAAAGAAATGATTTATTTACTATAGGGTTAAAAACCTAAGTAGTTTCTATGATGAATGGTTAGAGATGTCACAACTACTGGTTTGTTTGATCTAATGGTGTGAGATCGACCAGTGCCTATCTATTGGGCAACAGAGTCACAAGGCATTGAGAAGGAACAAATTGGAATAAAAGAACATGAAGCCATGTATTTGCATAAAATAGAGATTATTATATTTTGTGACAAAACATACTTAGTGATCCACAACATAACTGCATATATTTGTGTATGAGTAAGAGAGATCGTTACAATTCTTGCAACATTTTCAGAATGCTATCACATTCATCTAACCCAATCTTACACTCATGCTAGCAAATGTGACAGGAAAATGCATGGCTATGACCAAGAAATCTTCCTAAATATACACCTAATGCCCTAGAGACATTATGTAATAGAACCCACTTGCAATCCTAATCTTCTTCTATCCCGGCGAGTTGTACCCACAAAATGAACTAGATTGGAATCAATGGATGCCCTACAACTTCTGTGGAGTCTCCAAGAACCACACCGTCACCAACCTCCTTTCCAAATGACCAAAATTGCACTTATAATAGCAGCTAGGGCATAACCCTAATTGTTGCACACTGTAGCAATTCAAAACAAACGACAAAGGACAAAATGTGCCCAAAATGGACACTACAGATCAAAAGATACATTTTGCAATAACTTTTGGTAGCTGGAAGGATTGGTGTCGTGAACGCGAGTAGGTAGAGACAAGAGTTGGCTTGAAAAATCTGTGTAGACCGTTCAATATAAATGGTTGTGGTTGAATTCAAAATCTGTGTGCAGACACTAGAGGCGCCAAAATACCATTGTGAAATCACAATCAGACCCCAATAGAACCATCTGCACCTCAAAACAGAGCACTGTGAGCCTTCGAAAGCCTTCTAGACAAATGTGGAACCCCAAAGATTATCTACAACCTCTATAGGTTCACTATTGCATCCCCGCAATGTCCCTAGTGTGGGAAATCGGTATCAGACAGGCACTAGCGTGAAATAGACATCTATCAAGCTCTTGCGGATATTTCATGTGCAAGTGAACATTACTTCTGGGATACATATCTAGTTCACATAGACTTACCCACAAACCTTTTCATTAACTTTATCAGTCTCCATCAACTTCAAGTCTATTGGAAGGCTCTATTGAGTCTTCTATGGAAGATCGACCTCCAAGTGGAACATGCAAAAAATTCAAGTGCATCTTCCGAAACAACAAATTTGGTTCAAATGGAAAGTCCTGCAAGTGACATCAACATGACATCAATAGAGTGGGATGAAATGGATTGGGGAGTTTCGGATATAGTGATGTCATGAAGATGTAAGCAAGATGGTCTGACGTTAACATGACATCATCAAGGTGTGAATGCAAAAAAATGATGAGGAAAAGGTATTGCGAAAAAACCCATCTGAACCGGATGGAGAACCTTGGGAAAATGAAGTTCAAATGGACATAGAAAGTCCACAAGGGATGATGACAACACCAAGGCAGGAAGATGAGTCTCATTCGCCCACAAAACTTTACTTAGCCGATTTCAAAGACAATGGTGCATGCGAGGAAATGATTAGGATGTGGAAATTGCATCGAACCAAAATGAGGCAAAGGGGAGGTTCAAATGGACATTGAGATTCCACAAAAGGTAACAATTAGCCATTTTTTCAACATTTAGAGCCTTTGCAGGAATTTCCATCAGAACTGCATCTTGCAGGAGAATTGATCCGAACTACACACTTGCAAGGAAAAGGGAAGGAATCGGATGGAAGAGCAAAACCCACATGGGCATAACTTTCACCCCTTAGAGAATTTTGTAAAATTTCAAAAGGCAAATGGGCCTAATTTTTCATGCTCTACCCAATTGTGCTAAGAAATTTGGCAAAAGACCACCCATAAAAAATATCTCAGATCAGTTATAAACTTGGGCAAATAATGGCTAAGAAACAAAGAGGGGAAACGACTTAAGTCAAAAGGAAAATGCAAATTTAATTCCTAATGGTGGTTGTGGTTGGGGATGTGTACCTCTTGCAAGCACAACAAGAATCCAAAATCTTCAAGAAAACCAAAAAATAGGAACGACAAAAAACGGGACCGACACATGGAGAACAAACATATATACATGAGGGGATCACAACTAATTAGCATGACAAAACATGAACAACAAAAGTATGGCCATGACACAAAATTTTAACACAAAACAGGCCAACCCTGCAAAGGATGGAAAGAGTTCACTAGCCTCTATCAAACACCATCCTATTGAAGGAACTGATTTCCCTCAACCCACAATTACCTCCATCACATAGTTGTAGCAAGTGCAACCTTGTCCTTCCAAGAGCAAAATGGTGATTGCCACTAAACAAGTGAAGTCATGTTCCACCATTGACCTTGCCATTTTATGGCAACCAAATAACATAGGCCACTACACTACGTTGCATTGCATTCTTCATCTTTGTTTTTATAGCAACTAGGGGCACCAATTGAAAGCTCAAGTCAACACCAAAGAAACCATGGTATTTTCATACCTGCTAACCTCCTCGGATGAGTTGAGAGAAAAAGAGAATGCCTCCAATTCATATTGCAAAGAAGAATATGCCACTTCATCTTGATGACATGTAGAAGGAAACTCATCTTCTGACAAATCAAACTGAAAACTTTCAAGCTCAAGCATATAAGAAACTTGAGCAATAGGTTGATCATCAACCTGGAGAACATGTTGTTGCTCAAAACCATTACAAGATAAATACTAGGCCCAAGCAAAACACTCAAACTCAGGCACATTGTCATCCCTGCTACAAGAAGCTGCATCTTCATCACAAAGGAAAGCTTCATACTCAACTTATACTGATGCAAACTTCATCAGCACAACCATTAGAATCATGAGATACTTCATGCGAAGAGATGCACTCCTCAAATTGTCTCTCTGTTTCAAGCTCGTTTTGGCAATCTGCTATGACATATGTGCTGCAAAAAACAAACCTGTGGTACACCTCTTCTTCCACACTCAACTCAACAACAACATTCTCATATGACCCTCCTAAAGTATATTGTGCATGAGGAAGACTACATGTTGCACACCAAACGAAAAGGTTCTCATATGCAGCCATATGATCACCCACATTACAATCTTTAAGTGCAAACTCTTCATTCTGAATATCATCAGCTGTACATATACTTATTTCTACATTTTCATCTTCTTGTACTATTGTGCCTATGCTATCCTCATGCAAACAATTAGTAGCAACTTAAAAATCAGGAGGGACAAAAGAAGGTAAGAGATCAAACAAGAAGGAAACTTCTTGTTCTCTATTTGAATCACCAACATGTGCATGCACTATATAATCAGCAACTTGAGCTGATTCATCTGATGAATCCCTTGCATATGCATCTTCTTCACTGTCCACACTGCTGCAACAAACAGCAAGGTCATACCTCTGTGACCATAAGGCCCTGATTCTTTCTTCACACTCCATTTCAAACTAGAGGAATATCCACCCTCAACTTCTTTTCAAGTATGGATGCCTATATGTATAAAAGTGAAGAATTCCTATGTGTTGAACTGTATGAACAGCAAGGTGATTCATCTTCATAGTATTCTTGGACATGCATTCTACCATATTCCTTAGATTATATTACATTTGATGAAATATTCTTAGGGTATATGCATTCATTACAGTCATCCATGGCTAATTATAACTTTTGATGCAAGGTAGAAAGAGAGAAGAAAGAAAATTGTTTCTTTACCGAGAAAGAAACCATACATTGAATTGGAAGAAACGGAGTACTAGATACTTAGCTGCACTCGTCCAATCTGTGTTTATGGAACATGTACAACAGCAGCAAAACTTTGTTCTTTGACAGTAGAGTCGCTACCTCACAACGATGAGGAAAACCTTGAAGTACATGAACCTCCAAGGCACAAATTTGATTGAGTTGCAACCACTAGCGAAGTCTTCAATATATTTTCAGCCCAACCCCTATCATTTTTCAAGCATTGTTTTGTTGGCGTAAGTTGACGGGATGCCAAACTCACCCAAACAAAATGCACAGCTGCAAACTTCTATCGCTAGGGTGTTCAAGATATTTTCAATTGCCTAAGACCCAGCAACAACTAATTCATCCCCAGCAAGAGCGCCATTCTATTAGGTCTCAAAATCACTGCTCCACTTCCTAGAGCAAAATCTCACTTACAAGGCCAGGGCTGTCATTATGCAAGTGAAATCATCTCATCAACAAATTGTGGAGGAATAAGGGCCAACTCTACAAGAGTGGGTTATATCCCCTATACTTCGAGGTCATCTTAAACTCAAGAGAATGTTCCTAGGGGTATACCTTAATTGGTATTGAGATCACATAAAGTGATTAATGATGAGATAAGGACAGCCAAACCCAACTTGATGTCTTAGCCCCAAAGATGGTCAGTAGACTAAGAACAACTAGTTGCATATAAACCCTATATAGTTGATAGCCATATGCAATCATGACCCACAAGAGATAGTTTCATCTAAATAGATCTCTTGAAGATAAAACCCTAGTTATAATACAAGGTCATGAATACGCAAAAAATACTACTACTCCTATACCATTGGTTTGTTTGATCTAATGGTGTGAGATTGGAATGTGGTCCTAGATCGGTGCCTATCTATTGGGCAACAGAGTCACAACGCACTAAGAAGGAACAAACTGGAATAAAAGAACATGAAACCATGTATTTGCATACAACAAAGATTATGATATTTTGTGACAAAACATACTTAGTGATCCACAACATACCTACATTTATTCATGTAATAAGAGAGAGATTGTTACAATACTTGCAACATTTTCAGAATGTTGTCACATTCATCTAACCCAATCTTACACTCATGCCAGCAAATGTAACAAAGGAAAACGCATGGCTACAACCAAGAAATCTTCTTGAATATACACCTAATGCCCTAGAGACACTTCATAACAAAACCCACTTGCAATCCTAATCTTCTATCCCAACAGCTTGTACCCACAAAATGAACTAAACTAGCATCAATGGCTGCCCTACAACTTCTTTGGCGTCTCCAAGAACCACACCGTCACCAACCTCCTTTCAAAATGACCAAAATCGGGCTTATAATAATAGCTAGGGCATAACCCCAATTGTTGCACACTGTAGCAATTCAAAACAGATGACAAAGGACAAAACGTGCACAAACTAGACACTACAAATCAAAAGATGCATTTTGCAATAACTTCTAGTAGCTGGAAGAAGCGGTGCCATGAATGCGAGTAGGTAGAGACAAGAGTCGGCTTGAAAAATGGCGCACATAAGACAATTCGCCTTAGGAACAATAGGCGTATGTTCAACATTAATGGTGGTGGTTGAATTCAAAATCTATGTGCAAACACTGGAGGTGCCAAAATACCATTGTGAAATCAAAATCAATCCCCAACAGAACCATCTGCACCTCGAAACAAAGCACTACAGACCTTCGAGAGCCGTCCAAACAAGTGTGGAACCTCCATGATTATCCGCAACCTTTGTAGCTTCACTATTGCATCCTTGCAATGCCCCCTATGTGGGAAATCAACATCGGACAAGCATTGGTAGGAAATAGACATCTATCGAGCTCTTGCAAACATTTCATGTGCAAATGAACATTACTTCTGGGATACATATCTAGTTCACATAGACTTACCCACAAACCTTTTCATTAACTTTATCGGTCTCCATCAGCTTCATGTGGGTTGGAAGGCTCCATTGAGTCTTTTGTAGAATATTGGCCTCCAAGTGGAACATGTGGAAAATACAAGTGCATCTACCAAAACAACAAATCCGATTCAAATGGAAAGTCCTATAAGGGACATCAGAAAGGGTGATGTCAACATGACATCAGCAAAGTGGGATGAAATGAATTGGAGAGCTTCAGATATGATGATATCATGATGATGTAAGCAGGGTGGGATGACATCAGCATAACATCATGAAGGAGCAGATGTAGGAAAATGATGGGGGAAAGGCATTGCAGAAAAACTCATGTGAACCGGACGAAGAACCTTAGGAAAATAAAGTTCAAATGGACATGGAAAGTCTACAAGGCATGATGACATCATCGAGGTGGGAAGATGGGTCCCATCCAACCACAAAACTTAGCCAATTTCAAAGACAACTACGCATGTGGGGAAATGATCAGATGTGGAAATTGTGAGAAAACCATCGAGATGTGGAAACGAGCTAGTTCACATGGAAATGCCTGCAAGATCAAATTAGTATCATTACTTCATTTTACCTCACTTCAATGGCCTACCTATATTTGGTATCACAAATGCTTATTGCATTCAGTGTTCCACAGGGACACGTCCCCCTCAAAAAACCCCGTGTTTCCTAGACGGGGACGTCTCAGAGACTTGGGGACTTGGGGGGGATGTGCCCCCACCAGCCCACCACCAATGCCACCATCCCACCACTAGTGTTGTTGTATCCAAGACATTGCTTGGACTTTGAGGATGCTGGGGTGTCCTCAAGACGTCTAGGGGACTCCTAGTTGTCTTCAAGATGTATAATTCTTATACTTATACATCTTTTTATAACTATTTTTTCAAGTACTATATGTATTTCAGCACCTTGCCGCCCCCCCCCAATCGCTGCCCCCTCGCCGTCCCGCCACTGCCCCCAAACTTAGACCCCCCGTCCACGCGTCATCGAAATGCGTCCCCTCGTCCCCGTCCCTGAAACCCCGTGGAACACTGATTGCATTGAAACAAAAAGGAAGGACCTTCTAATTGCTATTGATTCCATGGGAAGGTTTTGCTCATAAAACCCCACAAGAGTTTAACATGTCAATAATCTTGTGAAACCTACTAAATTCAATTTACAAGGCCTCACTATGGAAGATGTTAGATGCAATCATTAGTTGTTTCATGTATCCTTCTTGCAGAATTAGAATGTGTGATTGTATTACATACCTTTCACACTCATCATATTCAAGTTGTAGTGTATACTTCAAGTGCCATTCTCAAAGTGCTGCTCAAACCGTCGCTGTCCATTTAAAGTTGTGCATTCAATGCAATTAACCTTGGCAACAAAATGAACTGAGCTCAAGTGAAAACACACACAAAAACTCACAGCACAATTGTTTACCCTGGAAATCCCAATGCAGGGAAAACCAACATGTAATGTGACCTCAAGCAGCTTGATTAATGAACTCTCCAAGCCCAAAGTGGATACATAGGAAATGAAGGGGAACTCCAATGTGGTAATAGTCCTCTCTTCCTAAGATGTCATGTAACTCTTCTAAGACTAAATTCCTAAGATACATTCACTGTGTAATGCCTCTCCAATCCTCTTCTCCTCTTCTTTGAATATATAACTGAAATGAATTGGATGTTGTAAAACCAAAGGTCGCAATCTCTCTTCCTCTTCTCATTCTACATGCTTTGCTATGGCAACTTTCCTTTTTTTTCATGAGGAACATTTGACACTAAGGTTGAATGATGCCCATGTGGAAACAACCAAAATATTCAGCAAAATTACTCATCAGCCATAATTTTTATAATTAATATCTATTGCAAAGTAGCTACTGAGATCTAATTAAATCGGGTACTCTCTTAAACAAAGTGTGCCACTCTTTTTTAATTTTGCAGAAAATTTCTCAAAGCCCATGATTGCACTTATATGAATTATGCTCTTATTATTTGTTTTCTTAAGTACATGCTTGCTATAATATCCCTACTTTTATCCACTTCAAAACCCATGTTTAGTCATTCTTCCATATTTTTTGCATTTTTAATTTCAAGAATAACAGGCCTGACCTTGATTTAGGAGCAAGTGCAGTTCATTTGCCCTACTTGATTCAACTTGATCTCATGTTTCAATAGTCCACATATATGCTTCCATATAAACTGATCTGAAGACTTTGCACAAATGATAAATGCAAAAGCATTGTGCTATAGATCCCTCTCTCCTCTTTAGCATAAACTTTGCCATATCAATGATCAACTCCACGTATCTTTTTGTTACTGTGATCTGAAGTTACGAAGTTGGTACCAGTTACCTGATTTGTATGATATTGTACAAAATAGACCAAACCAAAGTCTAAAAACAGAATAGCTGAAAGTCTTCAAAACTTACTTTCCAAAGCAAAATGCCATGATAATACCAATGTTCCTGGATTCCTTGTTTGAGCTCATCACACATTTACTGTGGACCCAGACACTGATATGCACACTCACTCTACTGGGTTGCAGATACTATTTGGGCATGAGTTCCATGATTGCTTGGGGTTTGCAACCCATCAACCCCGATGATTTCAAAGGCACACATCTTATCTTTATCTGATGACGGGCCAAGGTCCATGGATGGCAGACAGCACTCTAAAGGGTATTTTAAATATCCATCAAAATTTGAAAAAAGCAGGGTAACATGTACACAAAAAAATCGATAAGCAAATGAATAAAACAAAGATGAAATAAAATGAAGTTGCTGGTGCATGAAAAAGGAATAACTAAAGTAGAACAAAAGCAGGATTAGAGACTCATAGGAAGTTGAAATATGAACAGCTATGTGCCCGATGAAATCTTATGTCAAGGCTACAATATGAAAGAATTCAAACCTGCCATATAGGATTTTGAACTTAGGTTCCATGAGCAACTGAAGAGCAATACTGGAGCACAATCCCAACTAAGTCTATGCATATGTTAATAGGGTTTTTCCATAATTCACTAAACTACCAAGAGGAAATAGAAGAAGGAATTTTGATCTTGGCTATTCTATGCCTTGCCACACTTGCAGAACTCCAATAAATAGATCAAATATAACTTTATCTGATGCACATACAACTTCTAAAGTATAGACTAAGTAGAAAGCTGTAATGTTCTAAAAGAATCACCTGTATGGACTTCATCTCCTCCCAAGTGAAAGAGTTCAAAAGGGAATATCTTTCGGAAATCTGCCACACATAAATTATAACAATCAGCTTATATACAAATGAGTGAAAACTCTGCAAAGGACCCCAAAAATTCAGCCATTAGCTCTATTAAAATTTTGAACATAGAACTTTGATGACAGAAACCTCCCAGATGTCCTGATTACATGATCTGCCATAACTATGAAGAAGATTTCCTAATTTGTTCTGCAATCTAATTAGTGAAGAATCCTTACTTTAATAACTGCAACATTCCATTTTTAGTGCTTCAAACATAATTATAGTGACCAGGTGCAAATCTTAAAATTCTTTATAAGGATGCTCAAAGTCAAAGATTGGCACATATTGGACAACTTACAGATTAATTGTCAAGAATTATATCCACCTTCAAACAAATTACAAGTTATTTTTCAAACAAAATAACACATATTTCAAGCCTGAAATATAGCAAAAGCATGATACTTCATAAAACTCAAACTAAAGAATTTCTTCCACTTAATGATGAAGAAAAAAAATGTCATACTTGACATTAAGTTGATTTTCCAAGAGTTAAGTATTAATGGTTGATTCCGAACAATAAAATAGCTTAAGTTGAAAACACAAGATGAAGACAAATTCAAGATTCTCATGAGAACAATGGGTTCATTAATAGATCAACTAATCTAATTCCAATATCCTTCCAACTCATATTTCATGTCAACTTCAACAGACAAACCCAAAATGGTTGTAGGCAACAAGAAAATCAATATTAATCGCAGTATCGTGGTAGGTTTCAAGTGAGTTGGAGAACAAAAGTATCAAAGGCATTAAATTTCTGGATGCATCACTGCTTCAAATTGGTGTTTAAAAAACATTTCCATGTAAGACTGAAGATCTCTAATATTGTGCGGTAGATTTTTGGCTTGCAGCCAAAGCAAACTGACTATAATGAGTGTTAAGGAGAAATTGTACATTGGTAAGCAACAAGCTACACAAAAAAAATATGAGACTTGCTTATAGCATCCCCTAATACATAATACATATAAAGAATAATTGTAGAGTCTTAGCATTTTAATTTGCACCTTTCAATGTGACACAAAATGAAACAAATATGTAGTAAAGCTGTTCTTTGAAATATAAAGGGAAGCTCCATATAAAGTAAAAGCTAACTTAAAACTAAAAATTATGTATTTGCAATTTACAATTTTTACAATGATTTTTAGGGTGGTTCATGTTTATGCTGAATAAAATGTAAATGCATATCTTTTCTGGTTTTGCCTAGGGTAAAATGCTAAAACACTCTCAAAACTAGGCAAAGGATTTTATGTTTTTGACTAAAAGCAAATCCTATAACTAGACACTTACACCGCTTAGTTAAAAACAAAGACTAAGCAAGGCATGTACAAATGGTTTGGATAGATTAACACATTAACATGAATGCTATGGTTAAATTAAATATAGGACTCGATACAAAGCCACAAGCGACACCTTCAAGCTAACCTACAATACAAAGCTTGAAAATTCATTGATGCAATTTAGTCTTTAGCACACATAATGAGACATTCAATAAACATTCATAAGCAAAATAGGCATAATAAATGTCATGGAATAAATCACAATAACACTAGATACTTAATGAATAGTAACTCCAGCAATATGCAGGCATGAGAATTACCATTGATCGATGAAATTAAGTGCAACAAGACACTTATTTATACTATTTAGAAACAGTTGCATAAAAATAAACAAACTAAACTAACTACACTTCTACCCTAACTATGACTACTTGCATGACATGCAAGAGTTATTAGAAATTGCACTAATTCTAAAATTAGTGTTCCACAAGGACGCGTCCCCCCCAAAAAACCCCACGTTTCTGAGACGTCCCCATCTCGGAGACTTGGAGACTTGGAGGCAACGTCCCCCTGCAGCCCCACCACTAGCACCGCCATCCCACCACCAACACCGTTGTCTCCAAGATGCTGCAGGGACTTCGAGGCATCCCTAAGATGTCTAGGGAATTCCTAGGAGTCTTCAGACTGTCTCAAAGACCTCCAAACGTTTCCTACAGCTAGATAGCCAAAAAATAAATCCTTTTAAAAACTTCAAAATTTTCTTTGAACTCTGTGCCTAAGGCCAAACGCTAATGGCCTATTGGCCCCACCCAAACCCCAAAAACTCTATAAAACTGCCTCCTATCTGTTGGTGTGTGTTTTGAGTACGCCACCGAACACAGAATAAAAATGCCCAAAGGACACTCTTATCCTCTCTTGAAAAGTGCTTGCAAAAATCTAGTAGACAATACAATAACTCCAAGGTTTCTTTGGTCAGGTCTTGACATGTGGATAAGGCCAGTGGGCGTTGTGATTGCTGGTAATCACAAGGGGACTTACATGAAATTCTCTTTGCAGGTTGGAAACTTAGACGGTTTTATCCTTGAAGGCTCTTTCGGTGGGTATCTTCAGATTTTCCAAAAAAAATAAAAAGGATAAGGGTTTAGAGATCTAAACTATGCCTAAGAATTTAAGAGACAGCAGCGACTAGATAAAATGGGTAACCACACTTCGTTTCGCCACCTTTGGACAACTACGCGAAGCAGGTGCAATCTTCAACGGAAGTGATAAGAATTTTCATATTTGAATCGGTAATTGAAACAAACAGAAGTTAAGCATCCACGATTTAATGGCTCAGACTAACTTTACACGTCAAATGCAAATCATCCACTCGACAAAAGTATGAGCAAAATTTTATCCGCCACTGCGATCAAATCTATCATTCATCTAACCAATGCATAAATGAAATGCTATTCTAGTTCTAATCTAAGTGTTGAAGGAGAAATATTAAACCTTGCATACTACTTGAAAATAAAAGTTGTTCTTAGCAAATCATGCACAAGAGCTTTTATAAACGGAAATAGTTTCGTCGCAACAATCTTTTATTACTCACTTCACAAATTACAAATGAGGGTCAATGAGTTTATATAGAGTTCTCAAATTGAATAAATGGCTCAGATTAAAAATGAGCCGACGGTCAAGATTTAACAAACGAAACCCTAATTAGGGTTTCCCAAAATGACTTCAGTTAACTGGCAATGAACAGCAATGAGTTGGCATTTGGAGCTATTTTCAAGGGACTACATCTTGATCCTCTCGAGCTGCCGTGTATTCGCCGAATCTGGACACGATCAAGGCAACCTCGTCCATGGTAACCTGCGGAAGCATGCCGATTCTGAATTCAAGCCCATCCATGCCCTCGGCGCATCTGGCGAAGGTCTCCTCCCACTCTGGTTCAGTCTTCTCAAAGGACTCTCTGATGCTCAAGAAGTTCGCCAATTTGGCCCAATCTTGCCTCAAGATGGGCCCAGTGATGTCGAAGATATTTTCCTGGACACTTTTCTTCAAAACTTCCAACTGCAGGTCATTCTCTCGCAGCGCCTCTTATCCAGGACATCGGCAATTATGTTGAGGATTCTGGCCTGAACTTCCTTGACCTGTTCCTCCAATCTGACACCATCAACCTTAACCCTCTCCAGGACTTCACCTCGTGCCGTCAAGGCCCAATACCAAGTGTGGAAGTCATAGGCTGCTTCCGCTGCGATGACGCCTCCCTCTATCAATTCTTGCTTAGGAACTCCTTTCAGAATCCTAAGGCAAGGGATTATCCTATCTTGCACATCCGGAAGGTTATCCCATACTTCTGCCAAAGCAGCCAACCTAGAAAGTAAGGCAGTGGCCTGACCATAAACCAAAGTTAATCTTTCCAAGAATGCCTCAGCTTCAATCCCCTTGGCTGCTATCCTTTACTTGCAAACTTCATCTGTGCCTGCCTGGATATTTCTCCTTGATCGATCGGCAGCCTGCAAGCACAAAATACTTAACATTAATACAAGATTATTTAAATTTAACGAGTTTCGGGGTGTAGCTTGGACAAATCGCACTTTCAGCCTTATTAAATTAAAAATTTCTGTCAAAAAGCAGGCTGAAAGTAATTAAATTCGCCCATCATGAATGAAATTCGTGCCGGAAATGAAGTAGAAGATAGAAACACAGTGCAAATACATTGTAAACTAACTTCCAAACCTCGAAGATCGTGTTGTGGCTGCAAATGAATTTAAAAATTCAGAAAATCTGCCAGAAGAAGTGCGCCAATATGCTGGAAGTACGACTTCAGCAAAGAAATAAATTACTTCTCTCAAAAATCACGCCTGTCAATAAGAAAATGCTATCTCGATTCTCACAACGATGTTATTCTCACAAATTTCTCCTTCGCGAATGATTTCCTGAAGATTCGAGAGAGATAGCTACTTCACAGCCGGAATTGTGAAGAAATGAGTTGCTGAAACTCATTTTATGGCTGAGAAGTGCGATTTTCTTCAAGGCATTGTTTTCTTTCTTTTGATTTTCTTCCAATTTTTAGAAACGTTTTCTCCTCGGATTAGCAAACTTCTAATTTCACTTTCAGTTATCGAGGCAAGTTTCTAACTTTCGTCTCTGTGCCATCTCTGCTGAGATTTTCGAATTTTCTCAAGGAAAATTGACTAAGTGTTGGAAAATATATTAAATTAATTGTCCAAAATTATTTTTCCAACGTATTTTAAATCTTCCAATCATGGCAAAGTTAAATTTATCTAAGGTAGAGTATTTTAATCTTCCAACAATCTCCGGACTTTGAATTTTTAATTAAAATTCCCTAAGTGTCAGGAAAATAATTAAAAATATTAAAATATTTAAAATTTCAACCCGTTTAATCTTGATACATGGCTAATTTCGTTCGTCAGAGGCAAAATATCTCTTTTTAAATTGTCTGCCTAGCCAAAATGTGCTCAATAGCTCATCTGCCAAATTTTAATTCTCTAGGCGGAGTTCTGACCTTTCTGGACATTTTTATTTTAGCCGAACGATTCATCTTCTGGGTTGGGCGAACCTGGAGACCTCTGCCACTTTGCCATTTTTTTACTAGCGCTTTAGGAATTTTCCAAGCTGAGAGGGGCGGACTTTATGTTTGCTCTGCCAAGCACTCTGCATTTTGTGCCAAAAAATTTCACTCCGTTGTGCTGGGGCGTGATTTTTATGCCGGCCAAAACCTCTTCTTCTTCTAGACATTTCTCCGTTTTTCATGCCTTAGGATAAGTTTCTCTTCAAGAGTTGGGTGAATGTCTTATAATTCCTTGCCTATGGCGTATTTTATCATCCATTGGTCTTAGATTTTCCTTGCCATGGCGAATTTTATTTGTGCCTTGTCCAATGGAAAATTTCACTTGTTTCCATCATTTAATTCAATTTTCAATGAATTATCTTGCAATTTTACTCCTTTCCAAACACCTTGGAGCGCACCCCTTCATGTTTTACCCTTCTCCACACTTCTTGGGGCGGACTTCATGTTCTTCATGCCATTTTCTCTAAGGCTGGGCGGACTTCATGAGTTTTATGCCATTTTTTCTAAGGCTGGGCGGACTTCATGAGTTTTATGCCATTTTTTTACTAGGGGCGGACTTTGACTTCCTTGTGCCAAGGGCGGACTTGGCAACCTTCATGCTTATGGGCGGACTTCAGCCTCTTTGTGCCATGCGCCTCTTCCAAGCATCTTGGGCGGACTTTGGCTTCTTCATGCCAAGGGCGGACTTGGCAACTTTCATGCCATGGGCGGACTTGGAGACCACCTTGCCTATGGCGGACTTGGTGAATTTCTTGCCAGTGCCTACCTTTGGCATGCCAAAGGTAGGGCAGACCTTGACTTTTCCATGCCATCTTCCTTCTTGATGGCGCCATTCTCAGACTTAAGCATTTTCCCAAAATTTTCACCATTTTTCAAACTTTTTTCATTTTGCCTTGATTTTCTTGATTTCTAGAGACGTGTTGATTTTCTGCTCTGTGGGATCCAAAAATAGAAACTTTTTCCCAAAATAGAAACTTTCCAAAAATAGAAAAAGCAAAAAGCATCCCTAAAAAATAGGAACTCCAGAATGGCCTAAAAATGCCAAAAATCAAAAAAGCAAAAAGCAAAAAAGCAGAATCCCTAAAAAATAGGAAGTGTCAGAAACGACCGAAAGCAATGGCGATCTTCGTCTACCGGGTCTTCTAAGCACTTCTATGACGTTAAGGCCCAAAAACGGGTTCAAAATCTCAACTTAGCCGGACTTAACTCTCAAAATTTATCCAAATTCAAGACTCAAAGACGTTGTGCAGAGGGCGGAACCAAACTTGGGGGTCCCCATTTGCGATGGGGCGATGTGTGAAATAGGTCACAACACTATCCTCATTTCAATTCGCAAAAACAAATAAAAAAGAAGCTAATAGTATGAGTGTAAAAGTGAAACTTGCAAGTATAAGGTGAAAGAGTGAGAATGAAGATCAAGAGGATTCAGGAGGAGCAAGATGAAGAGCAAGAAGAAGAGTGATGCCAAGTTAATGTTCACTTCAAAATTCAAATGTTTAAAACTAGTTTTCCAAAGTTTCATTTGTAATTCTTATACATCTTTTTATAACTATTTTTCCTAGTACAATATGTATTTCAACGCCGCTGCCCCACCACCACCCCACCACTGTCCCCCTCGCCATCCCCAAACTTAGGCCCTTGGTCCCCCCATCCCCGAAACCCATCCCCACGTCCCCGCGTCCCCTCATCAGGAAACTCTATGGAACTATGAGAATTACAATCATGCAACTATTAGTTGAACTAACAATCAAAATATTATAATTATCCCTTCTAAAAATAGTTGACTCTAAGCTATAAATAGTGAACTATAAAGATAGCATGGGCTCCTTGCACTAAAAATTGGGATATAAATAGCTTCAATTAAAAATAGTAAATCCCTAAATATGCTCCTCTTTGAAAATTGTGACAATTATTTTTAGTGCAAGCTATAAACTATATTCCCTGAGGATGCATCCCTTGGGTTTTTCCAAGCATACCCATCATGGGGATGTCCTAGGGATGCAGGGACGGCTTGGGGACATCCCCTAGCCATCCCTGTTTAAAGAAATTTTCCCTCAACATCCCAAGGACGAGGGGAAGGGTAGGGGACAGGTAAGGAATGATCAGACATCTCCTAATCATCCCAAGGATGGTTGGTCATCCCCTATATTGTAGAAGAATTTTTAATTAGAAAAAGGTCTAAATTTTAAAATACCACACAAAAATTCATGTCGTGGACCTTTTTCACAATTTTATAACTTAAGGGAGAAATTACGTATTTGGCACATTTTTGTGTAGAATATTTGCTCTCCAAGTGCTATGTGAGTAAGTGTGAGGGGCCTTCATGCATTTATAGGGAAAAATCATGATTTTTTAAATTATTTTTTCTACATTTTTTTTGTGTTTAGCATTTTTAATGCGTCTCACGAGTTTTTTTGTCAAACTCATCGAGTTTTTGGTGAGTACTCACCGAATAAATGGCGAGTACTCACCAGAAACTCGATCAATCTAACTAGCGAGTTACTCAGCAAGGTGAAAAATTGGTGAGTACTCGCCAAGCTTGCCAACTATGGTTTTGTGTAACCCATTTTGTCTCCTTTTACTCCCACTCATAAAGAGCATTTATGTTTTCCATATTGTTTGTATTATGTTGCCCAATTTGTGACATTTTTGTTATGTCATATTCTAATTCCCCTTCCTATCACATAGCATCATTTATGCATTGCCCCCAGACCCCCGTGAGGGATGCTGCCCCTCCTAGACCCCCACTAGTTATTGGGATCTCTTGTCATATAAGAAATTTGATTACAATGAGGGGATTTGGGTGTGGAGACTAGAATCAACAACTTAGACAATTATCTTTATCACTATCATAATATCACTGATCGATGATGAAGTATCATACTATCAGTATCAAAGATTCAAATTCCATTATTATTATAAAATACAATACGACCTTCAGCTTTGCACAAGAAAGATAGACAACAAATCATAGAAGCTCACTGATTTAAACAAGTTAGAGCCAAAAACATAGTCTTCAATGTCAAGCGAGGAGCTGCAATGAAGTGCAAATATTAGAGCCTCTCCCCAAGTTTTCACTAGACTAGGGAAGGGGAAGATGTAGAATGTTGAAATATGCAATTTATGAATTATGATGATGACTTTCAAAGGCAATCATCATAAATTCATAGTAGTTGCTAGCTAACTATTGTATTAGGTTTCACATGATGATGCGATTTTGTACTCAACTTGTATTCAAATGAATCAAATTTAATAGAAAACACTTTTGTACTCATTGGATATATTTTGTCATTGAATTTTGCAAAAAAATATGTTTTTACAGAAATTTAAGCAATTTTTTAAGTTGCCAAGTCTTTGTCAAGTCACAAATTTTGGGTCTGTCAAGTTTTTGCCAAGTCCAAGTCTGCCAACTATGCACATTAGGTTGGGAAAAGGAGCAACCAGTCCTCATGAGGTGTGAGTCTAATCATGATACAACATTGTCTAACAAATGTCGGAACACCTTCTCAAAGAGTCATGGTTTAGGTGGATAGATATGATTGTGCAAAGAGAAATTTAGGATGAACTAATTAATATGCATTGAGACCAAAACTTCATATTCCATAAGCAAAACCCTCTCTAGGAGGTGAAGATATTGTACCTCCTTTTGAAGGTATCTAGCAAGGTCTCGTGAGCATTGTGCATCTATAGGCGTAGTAATCACCATATGTGTAAATCGATCCTCTCCACCTGTCTCTTCAAGTTCAACATATGCAATCTTGAGCCCATACCAACTACAACCTTTGGAAAAGGCTAGAGTTGATGAAAGAAAATTTCACTCACCACCTCTTGATTTACTAGATCCACAATTCATATAAATGGGGCACCTTGCGATGGGAACAATTCTTGACCATTTTCAACAATTGAGCCTTCGGCTAACAACCTTTGAAGTTTGGATTGAGAGACCATCAAGGTCGAAATATTCAAGTGCCAAATTATTATCAAAGTACACATGTTGAAAAATATCATCTTTTGGTAGCTCGCTTCACCATTTACCATTCCACAATGTCAGTCCTTGGATAAATTGAGTTTCTTTAGTGCAGTCGGCTTTGATGAATGTCTTTCAATTCTCCGCTACCAATCATACTATTGTTATCTCTTATTATTGGGGTAGGATTATGAATATGATTCTTTTATGGCATTTCATTTTCTTTAATCGACTATTCTTCTTCTTTGGAATCTTGAAGACAATGCTCTACTTCTTCTTCATTGACACGTATGAGGTCTTGTGACCATTGTACATCTGTAGGCGTAGTAATGACCATATGTCTAAATTGATCCTCTCCACTTGTCTCTTCAAGTTCAACATATGCAATCTTGAGCCCATATCAACTACAACCTTTGGAAAAGGCTAGAGTTGATGAAAGAAAATCTCACTCACCACCTCTTGATTTACTAGTTCCACAATTCATAAAAAATGAGGCACCTCGCGGTGGGAACAATTCTTGACCATTTTCAACAATTCAGCCTTCGGCTAACAACCTTCAAAGTTTGGATTGAGAGACCATCAAGGTCGAAATCTTCAAGTGCTAGATTATTATCAAAGTACACATGTTGAAAAATATCATCTTTTGGTAGCTCACTTCACCATTTACCATTCCACAATGTCGGTCCTTGGATAAGTTGAGTTTCTTTAGTGCAATCGGCTTCAATGAATGTCTTTCAATTCTCCACTATCAATTGTACTATTGTTATCTCCTATTATTGGGGTAGGATTATGAATATGATTCTTTGATGCCATTTCATTTTCTTTAATTGACTATTCTTCTTCTTTGGTATCTTGAAGACAATGCTCTACTTCTTCTTCATTGACATGTATGAGGTCTAGTGAAGATGAGGATGGGTCAAAACTCAAAAGAGACTTCACTATATCCTTCACTACAAATTTTCTCTAAGGAACTTGTAGAAAATTATCAAGATTTGGAATAGAATCCTTCTCATGAACTTCTAATTTGATGAGTACCACCAAAGTTGAATTATGTTTAGGAAATTGTTCTTCATCTAATTATGGTCCATCATTGATATTATGAACAATATCAACCTCTTGGATCTAAAGCACCACTCTGTATCGACAACCTCTTGAGATAAAGAAACATTTGGGTCACCTAACAATAGAGTTAGATGTTAAAGAAAAACATCAATTTATAGCATGAGATGTTTCATTTCTTCATTGGAAATTTTCTGAAATTCCTCATCATTACTGCCTATAGAAAGTGTTGAATTTGAAGTTGAAATTTTTTGAGAGAGAAATATCTTGCTCTTCTTTAATTATATCTAGTGTGGGTTCCTTGAACAACCCTTCAAATGAAGAAAAGAAGCAATTGGATTCATCATTGTCCTCTTTGGTATATTTGACTACTTGTTTGCAACTTTTCTCTTTAGATTCTAACTTGACTTCATCCTCTACAAAGAAAATATGGCATAGTTTCTTCATCCATCAACAAACATTTCTTAGCTTCAAAGAACTTGAGCGAAGAAAGCAAAATGTCTTCTTCTAATGGATTCTCTTGTTTTGATTGTGATTCCTGGTTGTATGAACACATGGTATCATTCAATGCATGATTATAAATATATCTCCTACCTCAACAAATTCAAATTGGGTATATCTCATTATAGTGTCGCCATTGGATTCAACTAAAAGAGATTTAGGATCATCCAAAAATCCTTGATTTTCAATTGAAGCTATTAATATCTACGAGAATATGTGCATTTCAAGACAGCTTCCTCCATCATGTTTATTCGTTGCATGGAACAAGCAATATTTATGTGCAAGAGAAGACACTTTTGCCGCTTGCCTTGTTGGTGAAGTAGGCACAGGAGAACTATCATTGACATAAATGATGAATAAATCTTTTCTGCTTTAAGGAGGTGGATATTGCTGAAGTGGTTGAACGTTCAAAGGGACCAATGACCTAATTGAATCTTTTTGTATCTTTCCTAAAGGAATCATATGGTCTTCCAACTCAAGCTTCCCTTAATTTTGTAGCATTTCTTTGTTTGAGAAAGAAAGCAACTTTTGAAGATAGAGCATTATGAGGCAGCTTGGAAGAATCTCAAAAGGATTTAGAATATCAGTAACTTTGGTATCCAAACGATTGAATTTTGTAATGAACTCCCACATTTGTTCATTTCCATCTTTCTTAGCATTTGAGACTTGTGCAAACAAGATATGATTTACTTCCATAGATTTGAAATGCGCAAGAAACTTCTCATGCATTAATTCCCAACTTGTAATTGGACCAATAGCAAGATGGCGAAACCAATCAACTAATGCACCTTGTAGTGTTTCCACAAACAAGTGAGTTGCAACATATTCATGTGCAACACTCAAAACTCCACATATAGTGGTGAAGGCTAAAATATGCTCATTAGTATGTTATTTGCCATCACCATATAATTTGGGAAAATCCTTCCTTGATCCTCAAGCAAACTCATGATTTTATATCAATGCCAATGGACCAATTTGATTTCCCCATGGCTGCAATGGAGGTGGATGATTGTTTTTGATGCAGCTTCCCTCCTCATTAGCCATAGGAAGTTTTCTTTGGAACTAAAAAGTATTTGTGAATTTTGGACCTTTTGTGCCAAACTTTGAATGTTGGAACAAATAAGACATAGTCTTATCGTTGTTCTCCAGTAGAGATGCCAAAAATTGTTGATGTTCTAATTCACACCTTTCAATGCAACACAAAACAAAACATATATGCAATAAAACTGCTCTTCGAATTAGAAGTAGAAGCTCCTTATAAAGTAAAAACTAACCTAGAACTAAACAATATGTACTTGCAATTTATAATTTTTACAATAATTTTTGGGGTGGTTCACATTTATGCTAAGGTTTTGCAAATGGGGTTGCAAGCTAAGTGGGCTTAACCTTGGGGGAAAACACCATAATTAAGCACGCTTGAGCTGGAGTAGTACTGGGATGGGTGACCTCCCGGGAAGGCCCAATGCTTCACCTTTGTGAGCATCACCTAGATGCAATGAGTGCTAAGTGGACCATTCATTATCATGAGAGATGGGTTCTTGTGATCCACTACTCGTGAAATATAGGTCAATGAGTTTGACTCATAAAACTACATGGTTGAATCCTGATAGCAAATCACAATTTGACATGCTGTGGAAAATACCTTACTTATCAATTGATGAGCTAAAGGGGCTCTATAATGAATGGTTCATAAGGCACAACACTTGCTGAAGGTTTTGCAAACGGGGTTGCAAGCTATGTGGGCTTAACCTTAAGGAAAACTCTGTGGTTAAGCACGCTTGAGCTGGAGTAGTACGGGGATGGGTGACCTCCCGAGAAGGCCCAGTGCTTCACCTCTGTGAGCATCACCTAGATGCAATAAGTGCTAAGTGGACCATTCATTATCATGAGAGATGGATTCTTGTGAACCACTACTCATGAAATATGGGTCAATGAGTTTGACTTGTAAAACTACACAATTGAATCCTGATAGCAACTCACAATTTGACACGCTGTGAAAAATACCTCTTACTTATCAATTGATGAGCTAAAGGGGCTCTATAATGAATGGTTTATAAGGCACAACAATTGTTGAATGTTTTACAAATGGGGTTGCAAGCTAAGTGGGCTTAACCTTGGGGAAAACTCTGTGGTTAAGCACGCTTGAGCTAGAGGAGTACTGGAATGGGTGACCTCTCAAGAAGGCCCACTGCTTCACCTCTGTGAGCATCACCTAGATGCAATGAGTGCTAAGTGGACCATTCATTATCATGAGAGATGGGTTCTTGTGAACCACTACTCATGAAATATGGGTCAATGAGTTTGACTCGTAAAACTACACGGTTGAATCTTGATAGCAATATCACAATTTGACATGCTATGGAAAATACCTCTTACTTATCAATTGATGAGATAAAGGGGCTCTATAATGAATGGTTCATAAGGCACAACACTTGCTAGAGGTTTTGCAAAGGGATTGCAGGCTAAGTGGGCTTAACCTTGGGGAAAACTCCATGGTTAAGAGCGCTTGAGTTGTAGTACTGGGATGGGTGACCTCCCGGGAAGGCCCGGTGCTTCACCTCTATGAGCATCACCTAGATGCAATGAGCGCTAAGTGGGCCATTCATTATCATGAGATGGGTTCTTGTGAACCACTACTCATGAAATATTAGTCAATGAGTTTGCCTCGTAAAACTACATGGTTGAATCCTGATAGCAATATCACAATTTGACACACTGTGGAAAATACCTCTTACTTATCAATTGATGAGCTGAAGGGGCTCTATGATGACTGGTTCATAAGGCACAACACTTGCTGAAGGTTTTGCAAATGGGGTTGCAAGCTAAGTGGGCTTAACCTTGGGGAAACCGGAAAACTTTGTGGTTAAGCACACTTGAGTCGGAGTAGTATTGGGATGGGTGACCTCCCGAGAAGGCCCAATGCTTCACCTTTGTGAGCATCACCTAGATGCAATGAGTGCTAAGTGGACCATTCATTATCATGAGAGATGGGTTCTTGTGAACCACTGCTCATGAAATATGGGTCAATGAGTTTGACTCGTAAAACTACGTAGTTGAATCCTAATAGCAATATCACAATTTGACACGCTATGGAAAATACCTCTTATCAATTGATGAGCTAAAGGGGCTCTATAATGAATGGTTCATAACGCACAATACTTGTTGAAGATTTTGCAAATGGGGTTGCAAGCTAAGTGGGCTTAACCTTGGGGAAAACTCTGTGGTTAAGCATGCTTGAGCTGGAGTAGCACTGGGATGGGTGACCTCCCGAGAAGGCCCAGTGCTTCACCTCTATGAGCATCACCTAGATGCAATTAGTGCTAAGTGGACCATTCATTATCATGAGAGATGGGTTCTTGTGAACCACTACTCATGAAATATGGGTCAATGAGTTTGACTTGTAAAACTACACGGTTGAATCCAGATAGCAATCTCACAATTTGACACGCTGTGGAAAATACCTCTTACCTATCTTGGTATTCATTTATTATTTCAGTTTGCACACATAATTAGAAAATTTGTCAAATCCTTAGATTGACCGATTAAGGACATCTCATTCAGCAATATGCAAACATCAAAATTACCATTGATTGATGAAGCTATGTGCAAAAGCCAATTATTTATGCTATTTAGTATTTAGTAATTTACAAACAATTGCATGAAAATAAATAAGTTAAACTAACTGCACTTCTACCCTAACTATGACTGCTTGCATGACATGTAAGCTTTATTACAATACACTAATTTTAAAATTACAATCATGCAATTGTTACTTGAATTGGCGATTAAAATTTTATAATTATCCCTTAAAAGCTCTTGTCACTCACATGATGATATAGATGATTTAAAAATAGCTGAATTTAAGCTATAAATAGTGAATGCTAAAGACAGCATGGGCTCCTTGCGCAACGAATAGAGACTAAAAAAATAGCATAGGCTATAACTAGCTTTGACTAAAAATAGCAAATCCTTGAATATGCACTTCTCTTTGGAAATGGGTGAAGCTAAAAATAGACTTTTTGTCAAGCAGCTCTAATGAGCACACGCTTATACTAAGAGGGGAGGCGAATCAATATAAGCTAATCTTTTAAATTTTCAAAACAATAACCACAACAATACCAAACACACAATATCAGCAATTAAGAACACAAGATTTTACGTGGAAACCCTTTCGGGAGAAAACCACAGGAAAATATTGCTTATATAAAATTCTCTTACAAACTTTGTAGGCACCAACCTATAGGAGACACCAATCCCCATTACTAATAGAATTTGTAGGCACCAACCCACTGGAGACACCAATCCCCACAATTAATACCAACTCAACAAGAGATACCAATCTCTTTTATTAAGGCACCAACCTCTAACACAACAAGGTCTTTGTCTTCTTTAGAATGAATCTCCTTCAAAAATCTGTCTTTTAATGATCTATTATTTTCTTCATACACAAATCTGTTGGTGTATATATGATATATCTCTTATACTCCACACACTTCTCATTCCATTTATATCCTTATGTCTTTATGAAGAGAGACATCCTTTTGAAAGGTGATATCCCTTTAAAAGGACATAACCTTTGTTAACTATTCTCTATGCTGCCTTTTCACACCTATTAATCCTTGCTCTTTTATTCATTTCTATTGCTGCCTTTTGCACTCATTAATCATTGTCTTTTGTTTAGAATAATCGCTGCCTTAAGAACATGTTAATCGCTGACTTGGAAATCATATTAATCTTTGCCTTGTAAAATGAATGATAATCGCTGCTCCTCTTTTAAATATCATCGCTGCTTTTAATATGTGCATAAGCAACTTAACTTGGGCAATTAATAGGCAAAGTATGGTCAGCCAGAAGAAAATATTAATTTAATTCATATTAAAGATACGGTCGACCAGCATGAGAGTGTCTTGCATATGATGAAGGCGCCTATATGAGGAAGGTCGACCAGCAATAGCAAGGAGTAGAATTATGCACTGTCTTGAGATGGTGAATCCATCCATCTTTGATCACAAACTCTCCTTTTGATCATCATTAATTTATACTTGTAATGCAATCTGCTCTTGACTGATTTTGCTTGGTTTTGGCCATCGATTAGTGGCCTTTGGCCTTTGTCCATCATACGATTTCTCCTATTGACAAAATGCTCTTCTCACCTTTGACATCAATGTTCTTGCCAACAATCTCGTCCATACACCTTTGACATCAATGACAATATTGCCAACAATCTCAATTATACACCTTTTGACATCAATGACAATATTGCCAACAATCTCAATTATACACCTTTTGACATCAATGACAATATTTGCAACAAGCTCTAGACGACTGTGATGATTTTGCAACTTTTCCTTTGATCATTGCTAACCCTATGAAAAAGCTTGAAATCCACTCATATATCCCTCTTTTGTATAGGCAGTTCATTCTTCTATTGAATGCGCCTGAATATGGGCAAATAAAAAGAAACTTGCTTTATACTAGTGTGCACCTAAACACTAGGCAAAATGAAAACAAAATTTTCTCCTTTTTATTGGAGCACACCACTGTCTAGGCATGCACCTATACACTATCCTGTTCAAATCTTAAAAAATTGCCCTCCTTTGTATTGGTGTCCTTTGCCTTAGATACACGCCATTACACTGAACAAGAATTTTTAATTTTAAAACTTTCTTTGCATTGGCATGTCCCACCTTATAGCCATACACTACCACATAATGAAGAATTTTATTTTTTTGAAAGGTCTTCATACTATCACATTTGCAGTCTAGGCATAGGCCATTACTCTACAACTGATTTTTTTTATCTTTGGTTAGGTGCACTTGTTGATTGGTGTGGGCCCATACATTTGAATTTTTTTTAATTATGTGTTGGCACTTATGTATAAGAGACATGCACCACTAATCTACTTGCCATTTAAAATAAATATATACTCTTTGCTAAGGTGAGCACTTGCTCCTTGGTGCACACCACGAGTCATAAAAAAAATCTTTTAGACACCTTTACACAAGCGTTCCCAAGCTTTTTCCATTTGCATTTTTAAGAGTCTTCTTTGTTGGTGCACCTTGACACTTATGTGCATGCCAATGAACTAGAATGCTTAAATTTGCAAAGTGTATTCCTTATCCCTTTTTGGCACATCCATCCTTCACATGCCCTTGTCAAGGTGCGTTTTTGAGTTCACACGAGCGCTACTAGTCTTCTTAATACACATCCTAAAATTCCTTTGTAATGGTGCACCTTTCTCCTTCACACTCACTAATACTCACAAACTGTAAGTTTTAGAAAATCTCACCTTTTGTTAATGCATGTGCCACTAGCTAGGCGTACACCAATATGCTAGCAATCACAACTTTTAATTTTTCTTTCTTGGAATGGCACACTTGCAATCCCTTCCACACCTCTACATTGGCTTTACATCATCCTTTTCTTTAGCATGTATCCTTCATTGTGCAAGTATTTTCCGTTCTTCTCCACACCTTATTTTAACACATCCTCTTCCTTAAGCTAGATCCATTTTTTGCATTTTTTGAGACTTGTTGAGTATAGATGTGCACCAACTGCCAAGCATGTGCCATTACTCATGGAAAATCAAACTAACCCTTTGTATTGGTGTGCCTAATCTTTTTGGCACACACCAATACAGTATAGGAAAGTTTTTGAAAGTCTTTGGCTTCTTTGTTGAGGTATGCTTGCAATCTCCTTTATGTGCACTATCCTTTGCTTTGGTGCATACTACATGATTTCAATTTTCAAAACACCAATACATTGGCTTGTCACCAATGCATGTGTAGACTCTTTTAACGTGTTTGGTTATTCTTCAAGTGTTTGAACTGATGATCATGTGGGGTTAATAAGAAGAACCAAGAGAATGATGCATACAAGATAAGACTTTGGAACACATTAAGGGTAGATAAAAAAAAATCGATCAATAATGTTGACAAAATACAAAAATTTTCTATGGGTACAACACAAAGCTGAAACACGTTAATGATCAAACAAGAATCACAAAGGTATGCATTCTGGAAGAAACCAAGAACTGGTGAAGAACTAGAATCATTAAAAAGCAGAGTTACACGGGGACACGTCCCCTGCCCCAAAACCCCCTGTCCCCGTCCCCTGTCGTCCCAGGGACGGGGGGACGCAAAGGGGACGTCCCCCTGCCATCCCCAAAAATGCAAAATCCTTCAGAAATGCCAAGAAACGTTTCCTTCACTTTGGGGTTCCCCATCCCCAATACGGATTGGCGACATTTCCAATGTCCCCAATCGTACCAGGTAGGCAAAGACCTTAAAAAATTAAAAATCAATAATTTTTTTTATTTTTTAATGTTTATTTCTCCTTGCGTGGGGCCCACCATCTTTCCCAGGTTTAGTTTAATATTTTTTTTATGCCTAAAGTTTTATGGAGACAAAAATTAAAACTAAAAAGTCTAGACTCATTTTAATTTTTATTTCTCACGGCTCAATGAAGGCACGCGAGTTTCAGCGGCGCACAATGTAAGCTTCGTATATTTTCTCAGAAGCCGGCAACAATCTAAAGCTCAAATAGCGACCATCTCCCTCTAACTTCTCAGGCGACCGGCTGACAGGGGTGACGGCATAAAGAGCATTGGATAAATTTTTTTATTTTTCTGATATTGGGCTGCAGCGGCGCACATCTCCAGTGACGGGTGACCCAAAGCATAGTTTAAATTTGTGTGAGCTGTTCAATCTTGAGTCTTGACTGCATCTACAAGTTTGAGCTTAGTTTTTTAGTATAGAAATTAGTGATTTTATTTTATGTTTCAATTTTCATCCTCTTTTTTTAAAATGAAACCCTAACAACTTGCATTCTCTCATTATCCTGAGCATAAAAAGCCCTATTTTAAGCCTTGTAAAACTAAACTATTTTGCATTTCAAAGAAAAAAATTTATGCTCAAAATAATGAGAATGAATTTCTCATACTCTGTTTTAGTGTTTTAAATTCGAGTAAAACTAAATTTATTAATTTAGTGTTACTGTTGTTTTAAATTTTTAAGTTTAACAATTTAATTGTTTAAATTTTAATATTTTCATTTTTGATTTTCATTTTCAAATTTCAATTGGTTTCAATTTTACAAATTTTCAAGCTTTCAACAAAAAAAAAGCATCCAAAATGAGCAGCAACAACAATAGTGACAATCATGAGACTAAGAGTAGTGACAGTGAAAATGAAGCTACAAGAATGCTAGTAAACCCTTCTTTTGCCTTTGAAAATCCAACCCATGCTTCTTCAGACCATTTTGCATGCCCTATACCCACTCTTCAAAGGTATGCAAAAGGCCCTTTCAACAAGAAGAAAGCATTGCGTCAGTTTGCCACAGATGTGACCGCCAACAAGAAGAAAAATTCAGAGGGCAACAAGAAATGGTTATGTCATGTTTGTAAAATTAATTACCACGGGAGCTATACTAGGATTAGAGGCCATCTAGTGGGTGACTGTGGAAAGGGTGTTAGAGTTTGTACGGAAATAACATTGGAGCAGAAGCTTCTATTTGCAAAGTTGGCTGGAGCAAGTGAGGACCAAATGATTACCATTCAAAATAAAAAACGGTCATTATCTGATTTGCAAGCCTCTTCCAATGTATCAGTTGGAGAGAGTTGTGATAGAGGGAAGAGGAAAGCAAGTGAGAAAACTTCAGTCATGGGGTTAATGAATGTGCAAAAACGTGAGCAAGTTGATGATGCAATGGCCAAATTTTTTTATGCACATGCTATTCCATTTCATTTGGCAAGGTCACCTTATTTCAAAACAATGGTGAGAGAAATATTGGCAGTTGGATCCTCTTATGCCCCCCCTGGAGAACATAGATTGCGTACCTCCCGTCTTGACAAACAATATTCAAAAGCTACCATGATGATGGAGGAGATGAGGCAAACATGGATTAGGATTGGCTGTTCCATTGTCATGGATGGGTGGAGTGATATTCGGCATAGGCCACTCATTAATTTTATTGTTACATGCCCTGCTGGTTCATACTTTCTTCGAGCTATTGATTGTTCTAGGAAGCTTAAGGATGCTGATTTTCAGTTTGGCATTTTGAGGGAGGCCATAGAGGAGGTTGGGCCTTCTAATGTTGTGCAGGTTGTGACAGATTCAGCTCGTGTTTGTAAGCTAGCTGGTTTGATGATTGAGAGTGCTTACAAACATAGTTTTTGGACTCCATGTTGCGTACATGCTTTGAATAATGCTTTGAAATAAATTGGTAAAATAGATTGGGTGAAGGCAGTAGTTGCAGAGGCTAGAGACATACAAATGTTTGTATGTAACCATCAAACTTCACTTGCACTAGTCCAATCTTATTCAAAGAAAGAATTCCTCAAACCAGTTGAGACTAGATATGCTAGCTACTATATTTTGTTGGAGAGGAAATAGTTTTTGAATTTGTTACTCTTTGTCTTACTTTAGTCTTTGCATTTTAAAAGTTCTAATTTTTAATTTGTTTTTTTGTAGGTATATTCATAGATTACATACTCTCCGATTACTCTCCAAGTAGCCGAGTAATCTCCAAAAAATTTGCATGCCGAGTAATTTCTACTTTTACTCTCGGGCAGTATGCAGATGGATTTTCTCCCGTCAAATTATCAAGTAATCGCCAGTAGCTCGCAAAAAACCCACAAACTTGGCAAGTTTGTGTGTATAAATATGTATGTGTGTGTATATGCATGCAAACTTGGTATCCTTTGTATATTTATAGATATGTATGTGTGCACAGTGCAGTCCTGAGTATACACATACATAAATATCCACACACATTTGCCGAGTATTTCCCGAGTCAAAATTTTTGGGCTTGCCGAGTACTCTCTGATTCTAAGTATGTAAACTATGGGTATATTTGCTCTTTCATATCACCAGCTGTTGTGGTAATCCAGTATGCAGATACAGACTCTCCTAGCTTGGGAGAGATATATGAGACTTTTGATAGCATGCTTGACCAAATGAAGCAAGCTATTCATAAAAAGGATCCTGAGATGAGTTTCTATTAGGACCATATTAGGCCTATTGTGACAAAGAGTTGGAACACAATGAATACCCCTCTTCATATGCTTGCCTATGCTCTTAATCCGAAGTGGTATGTACCTAGACCTGGCCGAATGCTTCCTTCTGAGGATGAAGAGGTGATAGAGGGCTTACAACAGCCCATCGTAAAATGTATGCCAACGAGCAGGCAACCATTCTTAGAGAGCAGTTGCTTATGTTTTCTGATCTTCAGGGTCCTACATTCAGCAAACCAAAGGCTAGGACAGATAGGGCCACCATTGCACAAAACAACCCCATTGGATGGTGGAAATTCCATGGGAAGGACACACCAGATTTGAAACAACTTGCCATTCGTTTGCTCTCATAGATTGCTAGTTCTTGTTGCAAAGAGGAACTAGTCCACCTATGGCTTCATCCACTCCATTAAGAGAAACAAGCCTACTTCAAAACGAGCTGAGAAATTAGTTGCAGTTCACAGTGCCTTGAGACTTCAAGACCGACAGACTACTGAGTATCGACAGACTTCAGCAGCACGATGGTATGTTGATCCTGAGGATGTTAGGCAAATTGATGAGGAGGAGGCGCAACCAGGATTGGTCGGCTACCATTGGATGATCCACTCTTGCCAGAGGATGATAGTGACTCAGATAGTTCTTAGTCTTTGGATATTCATAGCCCGAATGAGGCTTAATTTCATAGACTGTTGTATTTAATATTTTGATTTTCATGTTTGAACTTTGAGACTTCTAGATACATGTTTGAGACATTTGGATATTGATAGACCATGGTTATATTGATAGACCATGGTTTTATTGATGTTTGATACTGCTGTGATAAATTTTACAATGCTTTAATGACATTTCTTATGCTGTGATAGTACTACTCTCGCAATTTACTTACATATTGATATTGTTGTTATCAATTATTAATTTATTGACATATCTATCTATCTTTCCCTCTCTCTCTCTCTAATATATTAATAAATTTTGAAAAAATCATATATATATATATATGTATTTTGTATGTTGCCATCCCCTGCCGTCCCCTAAAAATTGCCCCTTAGGAAACGTCCCGGAAACGCGTCCCCTGCTGTCCCGCCGTCCCCGTCCCCGTAACGCCGTGGAACATAGTTAAAAAGGCTTCACCAAAGATATTTAAGGAGGGTAATCTCTCTCTTCTCTACAGTAATGGATTCTAAGTTAATTTGCTTCAGCTTGGAGAATGCACTCATTTTATGTTCAGAACTTCAGAAGTTCCCTTTATAATAATACCAAACAGAAAGGAAAGAAGCTAAGCAGTGAAAAGTAGCTGAAAAAGAAGAGGAAAACTACCAGCAAGTATGCTTGCAATCACTTCAAATGTAAAGTTCTTACTAACATCGAGAGGCTCTCTGCAATCAGCAGATGGCCATAAATCAGGATAACCAACGCCCCTACATTGTAGGAAGTAAACACAAGTTAGTAATAAGATGACGGATTTAGATAAATAAATAATGAGACTGTAGATATCATTTAGTTTACATGCAAACACCCTTTAGCAAGCATAAACATGCCAACACTCTAAGGAAGTTACTGGTAAACATGCAAATTTTAAAAAATAAATATCATAGATCATGTAATTTATGTACAATAGCAAGCGATTACATATCAACACTTAAAGGAAATTTAAACTCTGTATCTCAAAATCCAATGTTAAACTTCTACTAATCAATATGCAAAGTGTTACAAGTTACAACTGACTACTCTAATGCAATAATTTCCTTCTCTTACTTTATAAGAATAGTATGGACTACAGATCTTGATATGACTGTTATTCTTGTATCAGAGAAAACAAACAATGATGTGATACCTATTATCACATCCAACAGCATCCATTTAAAACATATTTCTTGAGATGCAAAAAAACAAGCAGTCAAACCCTTCTTTGGTATATAATATGACAGTGTAAGGACAACCCATTATATTATCAGCAGCAGAAAGTGAACAACAGAATGACATGAGACCAGACTTTCTTGCTCCTGCATGGCACAAACTGGCAAGAGAAGAGATAAGATTTGAAAGAACCAAAAGAGAATAGATAATGAAAGGCAAGATGCAATTAAGCATCTTAATAAAGCATAACTTGATAATATAATCAGAGGCACTTGCTCTCACATTTTGCCAAACCATGATAGTCTTCAGCATTTAAAACTGAAATTTCTCCTTGCATTGATACTTGTGAATTCCCTAGCATGATTACCTGAAGATATCTCTAGACTGTTCTTTTATTACAGCACTAGAACTTTGACTATTAAACAAAAGGTTGTTGATAAAGTCCATGAGAAAATTGTAGTTACTGTGGATATCAAATTAAATGTACTTTCAATGCAGGGTCTCCTAGGAGGATTACTTAACACAAATTCATTCAATAGGAAGCCGCAACTTGCTTTGAAACACACAAAATAGTAATACTATGTTATCACGGATACCTTGATAGACAAACATTTACAAGGAACAGCCTTCATTGAATGATAGAATTGGTTCATAGGGCAGGTATAAAAGTACATGCAAACAATCTCATTCACAGCTAGATCATGTTTAATTTTCAGTGTGCAGCTAAAATAGTAGAGTTTCAGTTCTTCTTTAATGACTTTAAATGGGGCCAAACTGGTCTTTAAATCCTGTAACTTCTCTCATTACTTGCATGGTTCTTGTTGAACTTCCAACTGTATCTTCAAATCCTAATCAACTTGGACTAAAGAGAGGAATGAATCACTTTCTTTCTCATGCCTTTAAATAGTCTTGTCAACTGTTAATCTTACTCAGCTCCGATTTTATGTTTTTCATGTTTGATCTTTAAATTTTACAGCATGGGTTGGTCTAATGGTAAAGGCGTGGATACTCTATAGTGGAGTTAACAGGTTCAAATCTGGAAAAGGGTGGAGTCACATGCCTTACTGAACAATATTCAGAGTAACCCAAAAAACAATTTCCCTGTAAAAATGATTGAATAAATCTTGTACACAAATTGATGTTTCCATTGGCAGTAACCTAGAGAACTACCTATACCTTTTAAAAACCTGCTTGACTTAACCATAACTGTAACTTTAGCCACTTTCTTTCCTTAGGCTTTGATTTATGAACACAAAACCATAATTATTCAAGTAAGTATCAAGGGGTATTACTAGAAACTTCTTGAAGTTGAAAACTGGGGCTGTAAGCTGAAACATAAACATGCATCAGTGACTCCTCATCATAAATAAATTACTTAGCATGTTTCATCATTCATTACATAATAATTTGTATCTGATTACAAAAACACTTTGTTGCATTAGGACTCGTTGTCTTCGCACTTAATCCTCCTAGGATGTCCTCAGGTTAGGAATTTAACATGTACGTAGCATAACATAACACATTTTATTACTCTAAGAATGATACTCCTAAGTGAAGATTATGACAAAAGCCAACAACCTAAGTGTTAATTACACTTCATCTTTGAAGAAATTTTGCATATCTTGCACATGGTTTAGTGTGCGGTCTCTTAATGTATATGTTTTGAATTAATTGACAAAAATATAAGGATATGCCGTGGGGTATATTATTGTACTGGGTAACAGAGTTAAGTTTCAGCAAAGGGGGAAAGAAGAGCCTTGTGCCCGTGGTTGAGGGGGATCTGAGGCACTAAGGGTAGTAGTCACATGCCTAAGGTGTTACTGTATCTTAGTTTGTTTACAGTTTACACTAGTGTAAAGGAGGCTTCAAGGCACCATGGGTAGCAGTGAGAGACCTCTGATTTTTTAGGGCAATGGAAATTATCAAATGGAACTTCAACTCACCATTTGAGTAACTTCTATGTGAGATTTGGTTATTATTATAATACTCTCCCTCATCATGCAGGTTTTATAGTATTACCCACTGTGAAGCACAATCATCACAAAACCCTATTTGTCTGCATAAGACCACACAGCATGGTAATCTTAGAAAGAAAGGTCTTGTTTTGATGTGCTCTGGTACAGCTGTAACTAGTTCTTAACAACTTTTGAGTGCATGGAAAACACATTATGTGTGTCTGGTATCAAACCAGAACTCGTAATCCAAAGTACATATCATAAATGAAAGTAAAATGTTGTAAAATGGATTACATAGTAGACAAAAGGAAATTCAAATTTTCAAATACAACAATTATTGGAAGATAACCACAAAATCACCTGTTCACATGCATGATCTTTGATGTTTCAACTTCAAATCTATATTTTTGAACTCCCTGGCTTCCTCAAAAAATACTTCAAAATTTATTACGAAAAATCATAACTTAGGTGATTACAGGGACCAAAACACATCAAGAATATATGGACATAAAAATGAATACCGCTATAGCTGCATATGAACAGAAATATCTGAGAACATATGATTATCTCACCAAGATTCTGCGTGACCAGGAACATCTATTTCTGCCATTACATTGATGCCTGTCATAAATGAAACATCAACTTCTCATTTCTCTGTTTCAAAACCTAAGACAATATAATGTGAAGAAACAATTGAACTGTGCAAAATATTTTAAATTATTAGTTGAACAATATTGATTAGGACCAAAAAGAGCATAAATGGAAATTGAATGTTCTAGTCAGACGATTTTCGCAACTGATGATGCCTAAAGATATTATCATTCACTGCAAAGTAGTCACTTGACTCATATTTAGTCGCTCTATTTTTTTTCATTTAATATTTTAACCAACAAATGATGACAAAAGTTCAGGCCACCTTCAAAGTCCACTCTTCATGACTCCCCATATTAATCTCAGAAGGCAGCAGATAATCACTACCAAAGCAGACCCCTGAAGTCCACAAGAATCTTATGCCAAGCAAAATATTCGAACATTTCTCGAACATTTTAGCAAGGATAAGTAGTACTTAACAGAATAGAAGGCCATACCAAGCTGCAATCATGCTGTACTTCCAGCTAGCCATTTCTCAGGCTTTTTTTACTGCAAATCTTTATATTTTTAAAATGTAAGATGATGTTCAGCATTTCAAGTCTAAGAGATGCAAGAAAGAAATATTGAGCACTCTAAACTTATTCTCATAAAATTAGCTAAATCCTTTTGAAATCCAAAATGATATTTTAACAAGGAACAAACTAGTGCACTTTCTTTATAAATCCATTAGTAAAAAAAATTCTTCAAATATCACTTCATGACATGCTTACTTGGGAAACATCTGTATTCGATTCATTCAAAATATAGTTCAATTTGCTTTTTCCATTTCTGTTTTCTCATTAAAAAAGTAAATCACATGTGATGGACTTGAAGGAACTCCACAATCTCGCTAGGCTAAATAATGTTTTTTTCAATTTTCTGACTTATGCTCAGTTTTCATTACTCCTTCCAAACTGTAGCATCAAAATTTCAACACAAATGTCAAAAATGCAGTAATCATCACACAGAAAGCATCTTATTGGGTAAATTAATTCCTCTAAACAAACATTTTGAAAACATCAATTCAATGTCATTTACTGAATCAAACACCTGTGCTCTGAGTGAGATAAAAGTCCTATGTATATCTAGAATTACAACGAAACAAAGATGTACCTAAAAACATGAATGTCTCTTATCCACAGAGAGAGCAACAGTGCGATATCTGGGGAATCTGTTACCCTTTGACAACTTGTATGTCATTGGATCATGTATTTGAACTTGTCAGTCAGTTAAGCAGTCCAACAGAACAGTTTAATCACAATCTGATTGCAGGAACTAAACAATACTTAACTTCAAACTACATTCTTTAAGATAAATCTAATTGATAGATGCTAATTCTATAATTAGCTTGTTAATCTCAAAATAGATCAAGCTATGGAAACAAGACATCACAAAACAGCTATACCAGCATGTGACGTGCTTTGTTCTTAGATAAGGATTTGGTGCGCACCTCTTGATTTTGCAAACCTTCACATCATGAACAATGACATATCAGAGATGCTAAAATTAAAGCAAATGAGACATTTCATCCATTGAGAGAAAGTAGAAAAGTTGCTGACAAAATCTTGAAATAAACAGCTATGAAAATTTATTTTGTACTTTGGAAACAGAAACTTTACTTAGAAAACAAACTCTGATAATGAACTGTTACACCAATAGAAGCTATTCTGGGTTTAATGTTTCTCTAATCTGGCAAACACTAGTAAATCATAACAGTTGTCAATATGAAACTAAAGGATTATTTATTGGCAATATGAGATGACAAAAGTTAAGAACCTATCAAGCTTCTGACTAACAGAGGATCTAAAGTCCAATGATTGTGCAAATGTCATGAAATCCCCAACATAACTTAAGACTGCAAGGAATATAAAAATTGATCAAAGATAGAGCTAATATATAGGTTTCTTAACAGCATAGAATTATTTTCATGGCCAACATCATTGCAGTAATAAGAATGAAAAGGTTTCTGCAGGTTATGCACAAACGTCAGATTAAATCATTGCATTTTACAAGCCTAGATCCTAGACAGCTATGCCTTTTGAAGTATCATGCTAATTGCATAAACACCAAAAATTTCACCTTGAAACATTAATTCTTGCACAATCATACAGATTTATATAATCAAAGTGAAAGACAAAGAGATCATGCTTGACAACAGATTTTCAGGTTACTTGTCTACAGTAGTTACTGCAAATCAAGGCCAGTCCATTAAACAAAAATCTTCATAGAGGAGACTGTAACATACTCCACGATGTCATGGGCATCATCAAATGTATAACGCTCCCATCCTGTGTAAGAACCCTTCCAAAGGCCAGGTAATGAAGGAATCTCTAAAGGAAATGATTCCTCGTCTACAATATGCCAATGCAACACATTCTGCAATCCATGAGACCAATTTTATTTTACCAACTTTCTTATCTTGCATATTAAACAGATATCAGCAGGGTAGACATTTCAAAATTGTAAAATGCACACACATTTGTAATCTATTATCATGCACAATGGTGAAATTTTGGAAATGTACAAATTATGGAGTTCTGTTTTACTTCTCAAAGTTGAATGATACATAAGTAGGCCTAACATTACTTACAAGTTTAGCATATGACATGGAATCAATTATTTGTTTGATGATTTCCACTGGTTGATAATGTCTAGAAGTATCTGCAGAAGCAAATGATTCTCAGAGTTTGTATCTTAATAATTCTGGATAAAAGTCCCAAAGATAGCAAATTACATCCATTGGCCAGGTAAGGAAACTTCAATTACCTGCTAGAAAAAGGTAAAGATAGAACTACAAACCTATGAGTAGCCCACGAAATGCAAATCGAGGCTTATCTTTGATTACCCAAGGTGCATTAGATATTTCCACATTCTTTGTCATAAAGTTGAATACACATAATTGGCTGAATGTCTGGAAATAATTCAGAGTTAGATGTATAAATATAAAGATCAACGTAACCAAAAGATCACAAATTTAGGGACAATGCGTGTGCTCCTCAAGATGCTTATTGTTTAACAAAATGTAGCCTCCTATATAAGAGAAATTAATACAAGCAAGATACATGAGACTCTCTAAACCTATTGTGTTTCCAAAGCAACACTATACATGGCTTTTCTCTCAAGCAATGCTGATTGTTGAGACTTGTATGTGTAACTACAGATTATTATCTTCCTTCTATTGAGAAAACACATACTTCTTGGTTACTCTGAGAAACTGAAAGATAATGTTAACAAACTAACCTATGCATTTCTTAATGTGCAACAAGAGAAATAACTGTAAAAGAAATCCTGAATGAAAGCATTCAAAAATGGAAATATCTTACATAAAACAACACATTGTTGTGAGCATACTTAAGCTCCTTACCTCTAGGCCACGCAATGCACCATACGCAGTCTTTGCCTGCAAATAGCATGAAAATCAGCATCACAGGAGATGATCCCAAACAATAGAAATCAATCACTCCAACATAGCAAGTCTAAGGAAGTTTAAATTTCAAAAGATGAAACAATTTTAGTTACCGTACTGTTATAAACAAAAGAGAGCTGATTAAGGTAGTTTCAACATAACAAGTCAGAGGAAGTGTAAATTTTAGAAGCTGAAACAAAATTTATGGGCTCAGGCTATAAGTTACAAAAGGAATAACTAGCCTGGATGATAGACCATGGATATTCAGATTCAGGTCAGCATTCTAAATGGAAAAAGCACCTCTCATGTTGATAACATTATTTAATGTATCAAGATTTAAAAGCAGACTGAGAAAGTAAATTAAGAACCGAATATTACTTATTCTTAATTTCCTCAGCCAATGTAATAACCATCTCTGAAAAACAAAGAGGATAAAGTTCTGTGGAGGAATAAAATGGAATCTGGCTAAACGATACAATGAAAATTGATTTCGACAAAGATACAGAATTGTTTTCCATTTGATGTTGGATAGACGTGTTCTGTCTTACTAATTAGTTTTGTTTTCACAGTTATGATTAGAAACTTCCTTCAGAAACCCAATAAATTTGTGCAGGGGTTGTGGTACTTCCCTTTAAGAAATGGCTTCTGTCTGAGAACAATCCACAATTACAATGTGATATTTACAGTTTACTCTTGTTTCTGATTACATTTATACTCTTGATTCCAACTTTTCTCTAACAGTAAAATTTCTCTCTTTCCCAACTCTAGTTGCATTTGATTCCTGTTTCAACTTTGTCCTGGTGCTTGACATCAGAATCAACTTGGAGCTCTTCATTTTAGTTACCCTATCGGTTAAATTGGTTTGTTTCAATAAATTCAAGCAATTGACGGCAATACTGAAAGAGAATTGTGGATAAACTTATCTTTAACATATTAGACATGTAATTATTATTTAGAATTCTCTGTGACAAGCCATAGAGCCAACAGTTCATTCCCATATGTATCTTATTCCAGTCGAGAATCGTACCAGAAAAACAAAGGCTGTAATCCTTCAGTTAATTTATCACAAAGGCCATGGTACTGTTTAGATTTTCTGCATTCAACCATTTTTATCCTACAGCTCTCTTCATCCTGATGATGGATCACAGAGTGTGATCCAAAACGTTGATGCAAAAAAAATTTACACAGTAAAATCAAGAAAAAAGCACTCTCAAAAAACAACCTAGTATTATTTCTAGCTCTGCATAAGGTGAATTTTGAGGATCAGCTCAATTATTATGCAGATACTGATGTTAATGTCAAATACAAAAATCAAAAGGTTGATTAGTTGGATATTTTATGAACTCGCAATATTTCAAACATGTCATGTTTTTCCCTTGGAGAACAATTACAGAATTCTTCTCCCTTTGTTTCAGCAAATTTCTAAAATTTACAAGCAGAGCAGAAGACAACCTTCGACAGCCTAGATTCATAATGAATTATCTATGTAAGCTTATATTTGTATGCCAACTGTTGTTTCAAAGCTATGGTGCATAATATCTTTGGCTTTATGCTACAGGAGACCAGGGAGCTGTAGCCAATCTCTTAAGTTGGTTTGTACGCAACTATGAATTAAACTGTCTGTACAAGAAACCTGGACAGTGCAGTCTTTCTCTTGGGTACATTTGTGAGCAAGTGTGAATCACATGGGCCTACAGTATGGACTGGCTCTTGAAAGACAATAATGATAGACAGGACCTGTAGAGAGCTATTGTTTTCTAATACATAGATATTAATAAATATTGCATTATTATTTTTCATTTTAATAATATTTGCCTGCATGGTTGTAGGAATATAGATACATAGGGTGCATTCATAACAGATTAAGCTTGGAATATGTACTTAGTATGAACAATGTTGATTCTCTTTTAATGATGAATCTCATCTCGGGATGGGAAATTCTGTTTTAGGAAAGGAATATCTTTTGGCATAATAAAAGTGAACCAAAAATATTAATGATTACCAATTTCATTTTCTGAATAAGCTGCTAATGGAAAGAACTACGATGCTTGTGTTTGGACTGGGTTCTAAAAGCTTCGTGTAAAAATTTTATTACTTCTTTTGCCTTTCCTCATCAATTATAAGTTGCCAAAGGTAAAAGTAGAAAGCTACAACCAATCTGTAGATGTGGGGCAAAATACTTAATAAATGGAATACCTCCAAATGAGCACCTTGAACAATTGAATGTTCATCGCCCACAGGCACATAAAGAGAATAGCTTTCATCAGTTCCGAGTTGAAGCTGCCACAAAAAAAATGTTGTGTAAGTACCGAATGGAAGAAAATGGCACGTGATCAAAAACTGTAATTGACAATTTGAACTACCTATAGGCATTCCCAACCTGAGCTTGTTGGAACTCCTTTAGTAACAAAGAAAATTTAATGATATCATGTGATTAGTGTGCATAGGTAAATAACTGCTCCAACATAGAGATTTTGTCTCCTGTTGAGATAAATACAGATGGGGTTATAAGAACACCTTTGGTTACAGAACTTACAGTCTCATCAGCAGTGGAAACAGTGATGATCAGCTTGCTGATGCAATATTCAACCTTTTGCTCACTGTTCCGATTCCCAAACTTGACATGATGGGTGAGAATAATCTTTTTGTAGCGTGCAAAAGCTTCCCGAATCAAGCTTGAATTATGACCATTTCCCTGTACGACAAGGACTAAGTTTGGATCAACTGTGATTGTCACATTGCCATTGCTCCGCTCTTTGGGCAGAGGCCACAGATAAGTGGGCTGGTCATTAATAATCCCAGTAGAGTTTACAAGATCCTCATCTATAATAGACCACTCTTTACTCAATCCCCTGCCCTCAATTTGGTTTACAAAGACCAAAACAAGTAAAGAAATCACAAACTGTTGGGCACACCTCATTCTCATTGCTAGATGAAACTCTGCACTGATACATCCAATTGAAACATCAAAACCATGCATTGCCAAAAACACCTCTGCCCAAACTAGGCACCAAAAGGAATTATTCTAGGAAAATGATCACTGATATACACAATTTAAACATCAAAATCATTCATTCCCAAAAAGAATCCTGCAAATAATATGCATTAAAATGAATTATTCTAGACAGTTGCTCACCTGTTACAGATAAGTGCAAGACAAATGATATCAGCAAAACATGTGCATAAGACTATGCCCTCCTCATGTGTGCCATCTGTATTCATCCATGGCATTGCCAAACCCACTAAAATTCAAAATCACTAAACCGTAGCACAAATATGCAAAATTTAAAAAAGTATTCCTTAAAAAATATCGGCCAAGCTACAGAAGTCAAGACCAAAATGAACACATTAGCTGTTACAAGAATTGGAACCAACAAAACGGGTTTTTCTTTTAAAAACACATCAAAATTTCATCACATGGACTCAAACAAAAACCTATGAGCTATGCATCGATAATAAAATTCATAACCTTGTTATTTCAAAGGTATATTTTCCCATCCCCGCTTCACACTCTCTCTTTCTCAAAGAGTCCAACCAATGCAGAAATATACAGAACATGAATCTGCTCTCTTTCTAAGTAATTCACGACTAATTCATGGGAGACATTATAACTATACCTACTAGCTACAAGTTCTCTCTGACTTCTATTCAACTTAAGAGTCGTCCCCAAATAAATGTCTTTTGACGGATTTCTCAGCTGCTTGTGCTAAAAAACTACTTTTGCAATTTAAGATCTATACTATTGGATGATCTCCAGTTAGGGATGGTGAAAAAGTAACTTGTGCAATCCAACTATTTACCCAAATATAATTTCAGAGGATTTCTCAACTGGGTGCATTGAAAAACAACTTATAGAATCTAAGACTATTGCCCAAATATACTCTTGGAGGATGTCTAAGCTCGGAGTACTCAAAACAACTTTTCATTGAGCATATTTTCTTACCTGATTGAGTAGGTTGTACACAGTACCGTGCTGATTCTGCTTTTGTGCACGGTGGTTATTCTGCAAATACAACTGATTGTACCATTCCAAAAGACCGTGTTGAGAGATAGATTGAGGCCTCTAAGCCTCAACTATTTTGGGGGATTGACTCAATGCATGCCCGAAATGCTATGCATATGGATAGCAGCTAATGGATCGGCAGAGAAAGATTAAAACAAATACTTGATCTAGAAAATTGCAGATGAGGTATGGGTATAAATAATATGTAATTTTTACCATGGCTAGCAATAGGATTTGCTGTAGCTTCTAGCTATCTACAGCGAATAGATTCTGTTGCATCTTGCTTTTACCATAGCTTTTTTTATTGAGATTATAGCATAAAATATGCGATTTTTACTGTTGTTTGCAAATTTAATTCGGATTACGAATTATATTAGGGGGTGATAAATACATTTTATTATTGATTTGAGTAATAAAATTGATGAATATTTTGTCCTGGGACTTGAATAGCAATTTGTAATGCAATCATATGCTGCGACACGCATGCTTGAAATCTCTTCATAGATTTCCATATTGATTATTGTTTTTTGTTTCTTTAATCTCGTTATTATTGTTATTGATTATTTGTGTTTTAAATTTATTTATATAATTGTTTAGTTTTCGACTAGTTTACGCTTCTTATGATTGAAGATGCCTTTTTTTTATTTAAAATTGTTTTATTGTTTAGGTGTTCACTCATTGAAACCTTCCTTATTCACAAACCTTGTGTTTGTTACCAACATATATAAAACATATACTTGTGTTTTTTTCACGCAACATTTGCTAAAAAGAGTTTTATAGACATCTCTATCCAAAGTGTGTTTTCTTGGTAGAGGAGGGGAATATGTTTGTACTGTCTATGCAGTAACAGGATGCACGTTTGAACTGTATTTATTAATTATTTGAAAATAAAAAATTAATGTACTTTTTATTTTCAATTAAAAAATTAATGTACTTTTTATTTTCAATTAATTAATAAATATAGTCAAATGTGCATCGTATTAACAACATAGACATCGTCAAGTTTGTTCGCTTGCTTGAGGAGGGGGTTTAAGAAATTGTTATAGACTATCATGTATATGTAGAAGTGGGTCATGAAGGTCATAAGGAGAACTTTTCATCTATTTCAAGATGACTTGTTCAAATAAATGTTCATTTGATGTTCATCTTATGTTAGATGATGTAAATTTATAAATTCAATAGGTTCTATCATGTGTGCATGCAATTAATTAAACACTTTTCAATATGTGTAATTTTTTGTGAGCAGAAAAAGATTAGAAGACCCTTTCAAGATTATAGTCTATGAACTTAATATTATAATATATCACAATATACTAGGACTTAATACAAAGTATACACCACACTTAACCTAACAATTTGATGGCCACTCGAGCATTTTTTGATGATTGTTGTTGCTTGATTCTAGTCTTCCCTTGTAGTAATCAAGCGACATTGTGGTGAATTGTTGGGGTTACCTTCTTAAATGTTTGTAATTGGTCTTTATAGTCTGGAGAGGTTTTGTTTACATTTAAATTATTTTCTAATTTATGATTGGGTAAATATGGTTTAATGTTACTTGTCTCTAGAATCTATGAATGTATTATTTGATCATAGCCTTGTAAATTTAAATATTAAAGGTTAAATGAAAGAATTTTTAAAGAAAAACATGTTAATTGAGAAAGAAAAAAGAAAAGAAAAATGAAATAATAGCTCATCTTTAGTAATCTAGGTATGTTTTTGAGGGCTATAGATGCATGGCTAGCAATACAACAAAGCTTAGAGTGAGACTAAAGATAACCCTTTTGAGACTATAAATGTTTGGTTGTAGAGCAATGTCTTGAATTTGATAACATGTCTACTATTTAGTATACATTATTTTTGTGTCACTATTTGCTCAATGGTAACAATTGTTTTGACACATTTCTAATAGATATGCAAATTCAAACAATCTTGCATCTCCCTTGAAAGGAAATCAAACCCCTAAATGTAAGATGACTACCCCAAGGTTCTAGTTGTTAGGTCATGACTTATTGGTTCATTTAGTTGTTCATTGTCTTGTTTTCTCAAAGATACACAATTATATTCTAGAATCTGCACAATAAGGGTTGTATCTTGATGATAGAGCAATTTATGATGTTCCAAACCTTGAAATTTGATTTCCTTGATCTCGAACCTAATAAAATATGAATAATAGGAACAATCTAAGATAAATATTTTTTTATATTTTCCTACTAGTTTCCTAATTCTAATCAATTTATTAAAAAAGCATCAAAAGAAAGGGGAAGAAAGAGAATCCTAAGTTTGAAATTATGCTAGAATGATAATATGCATGAATAAATTAAACTTTGTCTAACCAAATTAAATCACAGAGCCACAAAGTTAGTGCAATCTCTAAGGAACTTAAAGTACTTAAATATTAGAAAAAATTCATTAAAGCACCCAATTCCGGTGCAACCTTAACAAATATTTTTCATGAAAACTAGAACACATGCATGCATATTCACCAAATAAATTATATTAAGTTAAGGAAAGAGAAGCCATGAAAACTTATGGAAATCTTTATTGTTGTAGCTCCATGAAAAGGAACAATTTCTTCTCCCCTTTTACCAAGAATAATGAATTGCCCTATTGTAGCTCTATGAAAATGAACAATTTCTTCTCCTTTTTACAAAGCACAATAAATTTCTTTTTATAGATTTGGGAAAAAACTCCTAATTATAACTAACAATTAGCTACATTAGAGCATTCAAATTGTTTTATTTTTAGTATGTCTAAAAAAAGGTAACTATATCTAATAAAGTTTTGGTTTCTACTTGACTCAAAATAGCACATGCAAAAGCATTATACTAATTTCACACAAACACCTAGACAACCTCGACAAGTTATTTTTGCTCTTGAAATATAGTAACCAATTTTAGAAGTAATGGGGCTTATTTCCATTCATATTTTTAACACTTTGAGCATCCAAAATCTAAAAATAATCTAGCAACCTTCTATTTCTATTGATATATCCTTCAAATGCTTTTAGATATTTGTATTATTCAACCATTGTGGTGTGAACTTGTAATCTTCAAAGCTCTTTGGTACTACATGGTTGTAGGTAGCTTATTAGCCTTATCAACCTCATCAATCTTTCCATTAATCTTGTAAATTAATAAAAATCCAAAATAAGTATAAGTATTCCATAATAAACCTTTAAAAGTAGGAAATTATGAGTTATCCTATGTTTATCTCGAGTAGATAGAGTTATGTGGAATTAAGATCCATGTTTAAATTCCAATAATTTACTCAAAAATCAAACATGAGAAAATTAAGCTTTTGGGATCAATACAAAAAATGTTTCAATCTTAGAAATTAGTGAATTACCCTTTTAAAAGTGACTTTTAATTTCAAGTGAGATCGGATAAGAACTCAAACTTAAAATAAAGATTTGAGTTCATTTTTAAGTAAAAACTCTACAATATAAAAGTTCACATTTTAAGTCTAGGTAGTTTAAAGAATCATAGTGAATCAAAAACTTGGAACCAAAAGTTCCAAGTTTGTGTTTGAGTTAAGTCCTCATGACTAAAAGAGTTTTATATTGCATGGGCATCAAAGTCTAGATGGGATTTTGGACTTAGAACCAAAAGTTCCAAATCTATATTGTGGTTGAGACCTCACAACTAAATAAATAAATATATTAGATGGTGGGTGCGGGTTGGAGGTTGGACTAGGGACTTGGAACCAAGGTTCCAAGTTTGAGTTTAGGTTCAAACTCCACACAATATAGGTTCCATGTGAACTAGGCAATGGGATTCATAAAGGATTTAGGATTTGGAACTTAAGTTTTAGGTCCATATAAAAGTATGAAGCCCATGTCTTATAAGGTTATATGTTATACTATAGATGGAAGGATTCATAAGGAATGTAGGACTTGGAACCAATAGTTTTAAGTCTAAGTTTTAGTTTGCAACTTGTCTATGAACGTATATTTTTCAATCTTATTTGTCGCTTCAAGTCCCTAGAAAATTTAAGAAAAAAAATCACCAAAACCATCATTGCAATCCTTTTATGAGTCACCGATTCTTATAGTGAATACCTTCAAACTACTATTAATGCTAAAATTGCTAGGAATATGTAACCTTAGCTTTTTCACATTACCGGCTATGTCTTAAGTTCTAAATCAAAAACTAGTAACACACTAGCATAATCAACACTCTCACTAATATCATAATTCTTCTATGCATCATATGTAAGCTATTTTGCATACATCTTCTATCATTTCCTCCTCAACCCATCTTCTTCCTGTGGATATTTAATACTCCCATGCTCCCTTCAAGTTGTTTTTGATGTTTTTCCTGACTTCCGATCACACCCGATGATTTTTAGAAGCCACCCTGTCAGCCTTTCAACGCTCTTGACTCACTGTCGCCACATGTCACCTAAGCGCTAATCGAAAGGGAGCTTCCCTTTCTCTTTCGAGCCCTATTCTGCCCCCACGTGTCAAAGGATCGGGTGAGTTTGGCATGCTTTCATATAACTCTCTTTCAGGTCTCAACCGCATGTCGCACAACCTTCGCCCGTGCAAACTTTGTTGGGCCCCTCAAGCAATGTCAATAACAAGGATGCTGCCACATGTCTTCTCATCGCAAGCTCTCATCAAAGGACAGGGAGAACAAACCATGAGCTACGAAATACCACGACATGTCCCTTCGACGCACCTACAAAAATAGGGGAGGAATGGTGTGAACGCCAAGTTGCCATACTCTGCCGCATTTTCTAACTACCTTAGCTAGGAGTTGACACTTGTTTACACAGGGTAAGCCAAGACCACTGCCTTCATTTGCAAGAATGCATCTGGCTAGCGAATGACTGGGTTCATGCTCGAGAATCTTTCTATTACAACGGTCGTGATGAATCATTGTTGCAAGCATCATGATTCATGATGAGAAATCTTTTATGTTACAATCCTTCAAGCAGTGGACGCCCCTGGCTATTTATACTACTTCTTTCAGAGAGAGAGATTTGGTTTTTGTTTGTAGTTTGAAATATCCACAGAAGAATTAGGAAGACACCAGGCCTTTGTTTTGTTAGATAACTGTAAAAGACTCACAAACTGTGCCCTTGTAATTTGGCCTTTCTGATTCTTAACTATTGATGACATTATACTATGTTGTTTCTGAATGGTTTGCTTGCGACTTCAATGATTTGAATAGAATTTTAATTTAGAACCATGTCTTCGACTCTTTCTATTCAGTAAATCTCTATGCAAATTATTTTATGTCATGAAATGAATTATCCAGGTCTTTCTCTTTAATGTTTGTTATTTTGAGATATAGCAAATTGCGTTAATGAGCCCTTTGATTGCATCTACAAGGTAGGTCTATCGTGCCTCACATCTAAATCTTAGCGCATCGCCCTAGTTAGATCCTTTTATTTTATATTTTCTTCCTTTTCCCATTCAAAACCCTAGTTATAGAAGAGTCGACTTCTTTAAAATCCAAAGGTTACTTAGTTTAGTGCAATAGGTCCCCCCTTTAACTGAGTTTCCCACAAAGGGTTGTTACCTTGCCAATTTTTGGCATCAACAGTTTTTTTCTTTTTCCTGGCACGCCTAGTGGGACTGTAAAATGTGCTTAAGCCTTAAGCAAGTATATGAGCCATCGACCTATCACAAGATCCCAAATAGTAAACAACCCTAGTTTTTTGGTACCTTCGTTAGGGTCAGTACCAGCTAAAACCTGTCACGTAAACGTCCTGAACCCTCCACCAGCCATGCTACCGATCACCAACTGAAATTATGTGGTATGGGACATCGGAAGTCCTCTTAGAACACCTATAGCGCCTACCATTTGGGCCCCCATCCCAATCTCTGCTTTCAAATCTATCCCTAAGTTCACCGGAGATGGCTCAAGAACATCGTTCATACATCTGCAAGATGTCGTAGACGTATGCTTGGTGCACAAAGTTACAGATCAAAACGTATCACTGAGGTTGCTCGCAACTTCTTTCATAGGAAAAGCATCAGAGTGGTATCGCACTCTGCTGACTGACTCTATCGACACTTCAGATCAGCTTGGGGATCCTTTTTATGAAATATTCTCGAATGACGGAGATAGATCTTCCTAGTATCACCTACTAGAGATCATCAAGCGAGCTCCATATGAGGCCCTAACTGACTTCAACACTCGGTTCCACATAAATTGGCAAAGAATTCAGGCTACAATTTGTCTACCACCCGATCTGGCATTCATGTTTTACCTAAAGTCCATCAATGTCGATATCTCAATGATGATTCAATCACTCGACGGAACCAATCTCCCGGATGCATATAGTGTTGCAATTAAAGCATAAAACAATCTGATTGACGTTGGGAACTTGTCACCCCAGCCCATCATGCTGATATTTCTTGAAATACCAACTTCCGCCCAAGGAATGCCACCTACCATGTCAGTTGCTCCTCCCCAATCTATGTACACATACGCAAGTGCACCGCAAAATGTCGCACCTATTTCCTCGAAGGATGAGACGAGCGACATAAAGGAAATGTTGCGGGCTATGGCCAACAAGATAACTATCATCAAGCGCAACCAGGTGGCTCCTCCAAAGCCGACCTATCATAATTATCAGGGCGGAAGGCCCTCTTACCAAAAAAACCAGTTCCAAGGAGCCACTTGCCCAAATCCTTAGGTGCAAAAAATAAGTCAAATAGTACCGGTACCCACTCTGTTGTAGAACGCCAGCCTAAGCTCTAACAGAGAGTTGACTGCAAGACAAAACAATTTGATCGATGACAAAAACCCTTGGTTTTTTTCTTGTGGCAATTCACATATACCCCGAAACTGCCCACGCAACAATCTACAACAGAAAGTGGAAGATCAGTGTAGTCAAGGAGCAACATCAGACAATGGGGGTTATGTATATACCTCTCTACAAATGGAAAACATGGTACTCACCGCTCAAATTCAAGGGATGTCTCTGGAATAAGAGATCGATATAGCTCCCGACCACGCCCTCTTCTCATGGATGGAAGGGGAGGAAGCGGTGTTCACATTCGAAGAATCCACTTTTGAGACCCTACAAGTGCAGTATGATTACAACACTCTCTCCAAAGGGAGCTTCACGGGTGAAACAATTGTCCCACAATTAGTCAATTTGTAGCCTAAAAGTACTTTCGACCGCAAGACTAGTGCCCCTGCAACGATACCACAAATTTCTTCGCTAAGGTAAGTCATAACAACAAGGGCTAAGGAGAAAAAACATCTAAGTCTACCACCATTCGATGTGGTGGAGCAGTTGAAAAAATCATCCACTAACGTTTCCCTGTGGGAAGTCCTAGCCATGCCAGAACAGAATACATTGCTACAAAGGGCTCTCCAAGAAGACCCAATCATACAACCAAAGGAGCAATCACTTAAAGGGGAGACTATTGAGCAGTCACCATCGGCCAAAGTTCTTGCGAATACCGCAGAAGAGGCCTCTACTGAGGATCAAGAGGAAGAATCGACATTCAAAGTCAGCGAAGGCAAACCAAAATTGAGGTCATTTTTCTTAACCCTTATTGTGGGTAATAAATTACTACGTAATTCCATTATTGAATCTAGCGCCAGCACCACAGTCATGCCCAAGCTAATAGCTAAAGCCCTAGGATTGAGCTACAAACCTTTAAAAAAGGGATTCATGCAACTAGATGGGAATATGGTTAATACTATGGGGATCATTAAGGACCTCCCATTAAATTTGTTTACCTACCCAAATATCACAATCAAGCAAGATATTGTCATCATTGATATCCCTCTAATATTTGGTTTGTGCCTGTCTAGGGAATTCACTTCTAAGCTAGGTGGATACCTTTCTTTAGATTGGTCACACCTAATTATAAGGACCAAACACGGATCCAAAATGAAGCTGGTGTCTGAACCTTTGCATTTCGAACATGTTGTGGACGAAGCTAAGACAGTCTACAAGTTCATGCACACCTCCATCACCAAGGAGGAAATGTACTACACTGAGCTTCTAGAAGATGAAGAAATCACCAGAGATCGGACTGAGCAAGAAGATGTTCTCCTAAGCAAGTTCATTGATAAAGACGCTATCGACAATTATCATGCCTCTAGACTAGGAAATTATGTCATTTATGATGAAGACCAAGCCATCCCAAAGGTGACACAAAATCCTGAAGGCATTTCGACAACCGGACTGCGATCGCTACACTTCGATGGTGCAAAATGCAAGAGTGGTGCAGGAACTGAAGTATTCCTAACTTCCCAAAGCGGCGAGAAGATAATCAGACCTTTCTGACCCCAACTTTCCTTTTCTAGCAACGAGGTTGAATATGAAGGCATCATACTAGGTTTGAGCTCAACAGAGAAAAAGGACATCAAGCAAATGAATTTGTTCAGGCTGCCCGAACTAATCATCAATCAAGTTCATAATATCAATACTGCAAAAGATGTATGTATGGGATCTTTTGGAGAAAAATTCTAGGACCTAATCGAGAGCTTTGGAACTTTCAATATTTAAGCAGTTCCTCAAGAATAGAATGATGATGTAAATTTCATGGCCAGAATCGGAGCCCAATCCAAACTAGCGCCCAATGTATAACCAACACTCTGTTCGAGTAATACTCCAACTTCACAAATCCATATGGTCGGCAGAGCTGGCAAGTATTCGATAGCGATGAATACATCGCCTTGATCAGTTCACAGCCGGGAGAAGTTACCAACCAATTCCAAGCAAGGATCACTGAAACTGATGGTAGACGAGACATACAACAAGAAATCCATAAGCTTCCAAAGAGTTTGGTCACTCCCGAAAGTTCCCCTTTTGGCAATACTAGAAATAATAAGAGAAAGCTCGTAGCAAATGAAGGTGATTACACAAATTATCAAATCAGAGATGCAAATAATCTTAAAATTAGAAAGAGCATCTTGCATCAAGGTAAAGAAACGCTCATACATTTTTCAAAGGAAAATGAGCAGGTATTGGCTTGGTCGTATGATAAACTCAGACGATATGATCCTGACATCATCTAGTCTATGATAGAACTAGAAAGAGAGACTCAATCGGCATGCCAAACACAAAGGCTAGCGAGTCTCAAGATTGAAGCGTTGATGAACCTGCAAAGGTCGGTAAAGCTAGTCTCGACGTGAATTGTCTTCTCGATCGAGCCTAGTGTTTGGGTTTTCAGTCTCATCTCAGTCTGAAAGAAGAACGAAGATATCCGCCTATGTATCAATTTCCGCAACCCAAACCAAACACCAGCAAGAAATCATCACCCACCACCCTCTATGGAGTCAATCTTACACAACATAGTAGGTTCAAGTATGTTTTCTCTATTGGATAGTTGTTTAGACCAGAGACCGAATGGTAAGGGTCTGGTGATAAAATTTAATCAACAAATAGCAAAAAATGGTCAACACGAAAAATCTGACAGCCTTCGAGAGGGTCCATTCACAATGATTCAGTGCAGGCAATATGAGGCGCTCAAATCAAAAAGCGTAGAAAGAAAAGTGGTAGGGGTTCCTGTTAGGGGAGTTCACCTTAAAAATTCTATAAAGCTCAATTAGACGGTTCTACCATGTAAATGTGTAATTATTGTGATTATTTTCCTCTTTGTTCTTTTGTTTTGTTCGATCGGTCTTCCTAATCCGTGATGCAACAGAAATTAACACAAATTCCAGAAGGGATAAGAAATATGTAGCTAAGAAAAGTTTTAAAACACAAGCTATATTTTCATTATATTTATATACTATGATAAGTACAATAGCAAAATGGCTCAAAGGCCATTCTTCTAAAAAAGTATATACTTATAGATTTTTATATCATGAAAGCCTTTTCTAGGCTATATACAAAAAGACTAATGAATTTTCAATCTTAAAGCAAGAAGAAGAGGGAATTTTCAGTCTGAGGGAGAAGTAACAGCAGTAACATCATCCAGAACCACCTCATCCTCAACAACAACATCTACACCAGCAACATCATCTAGAGAACTGACGCTAAGTGGTGGAGGGAATACTAGGTTCCTAAAATTAGTGTACCATTCAATATCGTAGAACAACACCACATTGTATATCTGGAACAGAAAGTGGCAATCACGGGTAACCTTCTGGCGATGGACTTCTTGTGTTTGAAGGTAAAAACCGCTCAGAAACGGTAACCATGGGACGACCACATCTTCTTCAATAAACCTGCAAAGGTTGCTTGCAGTCAGAATTCCTTTGCCAAATACAACATTTTCCACCACCTCCCCGAGGCCGTTTAGATACTTCTTCGAGAATATTTTTGTCACCAAACAGATGATAAGTGGTTTGGGGACTTGAATGTCAAGCATCGATGCCACAAAATGAGAGAACACGTCAGTATTTATTCTATACTTATCCTCATATTCGAGGCATTCACGACCCAGGACCCATTTCATAGCTATGATGGCCAAATAATGCTTATTCTTCGTCATCCTTTTCAGACGCCTAGTCAAAATTTCACCTAGGAAATCCATTTGTGGTTTATGGGAGATCAGCCTAATTGGGGTATCCATGGTGTCAAATACTATATGACTGTCAGGAAGCAACCTATGGAGGACGTCTAAGTTCAAACTCTATGCAAATACTACACAGACTACAATTACCAAAGGCTAAGCCAATCACCTAATGTTGATTCTATTAAAAACTGCTAAGTTAATTTCCCTACTACCTAGGTGCCTATTTATATACACAACAAGCGATAAACATGATATCTACATACCATAAGCATGAGGTTAACCAGGTACCACCTCGAACGTTGCACCAAGGCTCATTCGATACTCTCACCCAGTTGCGACTGTAGGTACGAGTTGTTGCATACAAAATCAAGGCAAGCTAATTAATTAGCACAAGCTAATGGCAGCATTCAGTGGTAGCCTTTTCGGTCGGACGATGAGGTGTCATCCTGCTAGGTGTTCCTCAAACCCTGAGAAAAGATGCAGATCTATTTGATGCTTATTGGAGAGTTTGGCGTAATCATTCCATTCGGGGTATTAATTACCACATCATACGACACCTAGCTTGCTTTCAAATTGTCAACTCAAATTCCAAGGAAAATTGCGCTATGGGTTGTAGGTACCTGGGGTCATTATGGATCCTTGTCATTTCAAAATGACAAGTAGTTTTCTTCACACAAACCAAAACGCTGGCGATACATGGCGAATTTAATGCAAAAAAAGCAACCGTCATCTACCACTCAAAGGAGAACAGAAAAGCTAAGTTTTGCATGTGATTGTTTCAAAGCAAAGAAGGATTTTTGAATACAAGAATTGTGCAGAGGATTTTCAAAGTGCAGAGTCGCTAAGAAACAAGTAGAAAATTTTCAAAAGTTTAGAAGAAAAATGGAATCTGTTGCCCCTATAGTAGCCCAGAACCCACTGATGAATGAGCTAGGTGAAGCATCTCAAAGCTTGGCTAATGCGATACTCACAACACCTATGGTCAATATTTTTGAAGAGGAGAAATCCTACGCTATGCCTGGGATCCCAGATAAGTCAGAGTGGTTTCACATGCGGACATCCAAGAAGGACACGTTCAAAGATGCTAATTTAGTAAAGGAAGAATGGGATAACATCTATGACCCCATCCTCAAGACCAACCTTAAGGTCCTGAGGGAGGTTGCTTTCACCAGAATGAAGAAATCCCTTGACCATCAACTATCGTACAAGAAATGGCTCTATGGGCTCCCACAATATATGGTCCCTTATGTGCACCACTGCCCAAAAATAATTCATGAAAGTATTCGGTGTTTTAACCCAACAATAGGTGCCATTGAAGGAAGAAGGCTGAGAGTCATGCTAACTACGGAGGCTCTTAGGAACATGTTGTGCATTCCCGATAATAGTACCATAGCACTACCAATGGAGCCCTTCAACTAGAAAAAGGGTTTCGAATTCTGGAAGGGTAGGAGGAACGCCATCGACTTTTATAATGCGGAGACCGAAAGGCCCCAAAATTGCCAGCAATCATTAAAAAATCCAAACCGGCGTGTTGACTTCACCTAGGCGGATATGCAGGATGCCTTCGCCATGATGGCTTTTGTGTTTGGCTTGGATGATGACATGATTGTGTTCGAAGCTCAGTTGGGCCCGGGTTTCCAACTCAAGAGGCAAAAAGAACCTTTCTGGTATGATTTCGCAGAAATGATTATCAAAGATATGCGGAAGCAGATTAGAGAGTTCAAATCTATGGGTAAGTTCGGGTATCCTTCTCTTCTTGCCTATATGTTTCTACATCAAAATCTTGATTTCTTCAGGGAAAAAATGGAATTGTCGATATTTGATGAGAAGAAATAGCGAAAGCCAATTTTGGTGTGGACTCCCATCCTCTATTCCACCTATGATTATTATGCATTTTCAGAGAAATTCTTGATTCCAATTTTGCGTGATCTGGGTGAGGATGATGACTACTATTGCCTATCAGGCGATCAAACTAGCTGGATGTGATCCCTGTTCCCCAAGTGCAATTGGTTCCTTGAGGAGGAATTCACATGTGTTCGAGTGTGTGGCTTTTGTGAAGAGCCTATCCAACTCCCCGCATCTATCACCGATTGGGTATTAACCCTTGAGGTTTTCTGACAAATGGCTATTATGGATTGGACCTTTTGCTCCAACATGAAGAAGAAGAGAGGATTTTTTGAATGCCCTATGAACTACAAAACAATGATCATGGTAAAGAAGAAGTTAGCAGAGCTACTAGAGGCTAAGCTGGAACACCTCATGCTGGTTTTCATTTGTGATAGATGGGACTACAACCCCGAGGATGATTTGGGAGACATATTTATTAAGGTAAAGCATAGCCCTCGGCCATACTGGGAATCATGGTGAAATTTGCTTGAAGATATCAACAAAATCTAAGTAGACTTGGCGCACATGCCGACAAATAATTGGATCATCATGGCTCAGTTTCTATCTCCCTACGGGGAAGGTGGATGAAAATAGTCGCATAAGTACTACCGTTTGAAATAGCTTGGTGAGGCAACAGGGCTGGAAGCCGAAAAAGATTAACGATTTTTGGATTTTCCACCAGGAGATCAAAACAACCGTTGCCCCTTTCCAACATCCATCAGTTTTCGACGCCGATGATCAATTTTATACCCTCTGGAACGAGGAACATCCAAATTATGATGCAAGTGATGCGGAGGAGCCCGACCTTGAGGATGCACTATCATGCTCTGACAAGAGGAAGAAAAAATAGAAAATGACGACACAACCTAGCACAATTGTTAAGAGTGTGCGGATGAATATTTCACGATTGAGGTCCTCACAATCTCGACCTGTAGTTGTCGAGAAACCTAGAGAAACTCAACAACTGACAAAATTAGTGGATGGAGAGAACCCTCCACCAAGAAAAAGACAGTGCACTGATACCGCTTCAGGAGGAGGTTCGCAGGAGGTTGCGGTCGGCCAAGCGTTGGAGGTGGAATCGACCACTCAGGTATGTTTCTCTCCTCATAATCTCTTGTTTCACCGACAGCCCCTATGGCACCCATCACTCCAAATATGAGCCTATCTTTCTCTGTCCCCTCTACAATGGCTATGGGAGGTTTCTCCCAGTTTTCTCATATCAGACAGATGGTTTTCACTTCCCCTCGAGCTGCCATGTCGCTAGTTGTCTGCCCCATCGTCTGCCCCATCTGCCTTTGCATTCATATCCATGTCTTCCACCCCCTTGGTGCCTGAGTCTTCCATCCCTGTTGCATCATCTGAGTCAATTCCAACTCAACCTTTGTAACTGTCGGAGCCCGGTGCATCCCCATTGCCACCACCATTCCCCATGAGTCCCTCCATGCCTTTGTCACCTAAGATTTGGAACATTCATCCCTTCTCTCCGCTCACGGTTGCCTTTCTGAAGAAGAAAACATCTGAGGTCACCTGCCTCTCTTTCCCTTTCGATGTCCCTCCTGGTGCACCCTTTGCAGGAAAACGCATCAGATCGTCGACTCAATTCTTGTCTCAAAGTGATACAACAAAGCAAGCTCAAGCTCTCCAACTCCAAAATTAGAAGGAAAAAGATGCCAGGAAACCAAAGGAGCCCAGAGTCCAGACAATTTATAACAAGGCTCAACAATCGTTGCATTTCGCAACCATGCATCCCAATGTTGCCAAACTACAAGGAGAAATACAACCCAATGACTACGACATCCATGTCATCAAGTTGGACTTGTGTGTTGGCCGACCATACGATAAAGTCGAGGTAATGGAGGAAACACAACGGGTGGTGCCTACTGACTTTCTTAAGTCTGGTCAAAAATTGAAGAAGGTGGAGGATGAGCTAAAGGCCGTTAAGGAAAGACTGGAAATCTTGTTGGCCAAAGACAAAGCACAAGAAACAGAAAGGGTGCACCTCGCACAAAATGTGCAGGCAGAGCAAGCTAGCTTTCAAAGGGAGCTCGATAAATTCCAATCCCAAGAGTCTAATCGGATAGTCGAGCTGCGACAAAGGAACCAGGAATTATTTGACAAGTTGGCCTAGTTAGAGGAGGAAGTTTAGCAAAAGAATGAAGAATTGTGGTGACTATGTGCTCAGCTGGAGCAAGTGGTATGAGAAAAGGAGGCAAACCAAGTGAGCACACAGGCTCAATTACAAGAAGATCTCCAAAATTTTAGGCTCTCCCTGGAGGAAGAATCTGCAACCTAAAACTAGGCTAAGGAAAGGTGGTTGGCCGCACAAAGAGACCTGCAAGAGAAGCTCACCTTTGTCGCAGAAAAAATTATGAGGCTAACATAAGAGATTGGGGTGAGGGATGCAAAGATTAATCTCTTGAAGAAGATCATTCAAACTCCTGCTCCACAGTCAGACCTCTGCTTAGTAGCCCAACAACTGTATGCTTCCTACTGGGAGAGAGTCAAGGCTTTATGTTTGACTCTCTAACCCACACTCTGATTCATGGCGGAGGCAACAAATTTATGTAGAGAGGTTTGCGGAACAATGGAACAGTTCCCACAATTCATAGGGGAAAAGGTTCCCGAAGCAGAAAGGCTGCTAGGCAAGCCATACACTGTGCCAAGTGAGGATCTGGAATGAGTAGGGATCGAGAATCGAAGGTCATTTGTTGGGGTCACGAAGGAGTTTATCCACTACCAATAGGCCACCCTTCATGCTCAACAGTGTTTGGTTACACTGGGGAAGACTATGGACAACGTTTAGGGAAGGCTTTCCTAACTAACCTAGATGGTCTTACCCTCTCTGTTTCTTCCTGATGAATCGGTGGCTACCGCAAAGTAGATTGTAGCCAAAATTGAGAAAAGTAAGTAGGATTTATCAATTTTTTAGAGTTTCAGCTAGCCACCTACCATCGAGGACATTGAGGGTGTAACTCATCAGAGCGCATGACTACTTTTTAGCTCGAGGATAGGTTTGGAATATCTGTGGTGCTGCCCTTTAAGGAAATAATCGATCTACACGAGGCACACGAGATCCTGCATGCCATATCAACGCCTTCTGAGGTTGACTGGCTGCCCTTGTAGATCACCCTTTCTATGCTCTGACTCTAATGCCCAATGAATAAAGCCCTAGTCATGAAACCAGAGATTTTTGGATTCATCATTCCGTAGGCGAAATGCCCCTGATAGTCACCAAAAGTTGTGGATATTTAATATACCCCCATGCTCCCTTCAGGTTGTTTTTGATATTTTTCCCGACTTCCGACCACACCCGATGATTTTTAGGAGCCTCCCTGCCAGTCTTTCGGCGCTCTCGACTCACTACCGCCACGTGTCACCTAAGCACTTATCGAAAGGGAGCTTCCCTTCCTTTCTCTTTCAAACCCCGTTCTACCCCCACATGTCAAAGGATCGGGTGAGTTTGGCATGCTTTCATATAACTCCCTTTTGGGTCCTGACTGCATGTTATGCAACCTTCGCTCATGCAAACTTTGGCGGGCCCCTTAAGTGATGTCGATAACAGGGACGCTACCACATGTCTTCTCATCACAAGCTCTCATCAAAGGATGGGGAGAACGAACCACGAGTTGCAAAATATCACCACATGTCCCTTCAGCGTAGCTACAAAAATAGGGGAGGAGTGGTGCAAACGCTAAGCTTCCATACTTTGCTGCATTTTCTAACTACCTTAGCTAGGAGTTGACACTTGTTTACACAGGGTAAGCCAGGACCACTGCCCTCATTTTCAAGAATGCATCTGGCTAGCGAATGACTGGATTCATGCTCAGGAATCTTTATGTTACAAAGACCATGATGAATCATTGTTGCAAGCATCATGATTGATGATGAGAAATATTTTTTGTTACAGTCCTTCAAGCAGTGGACGCCCCTGGTTATTTATACTACTTATTATTTCGGAGAGAGAGTTGGTTTTTGTTTGTAGTTCAAAGTATCCACAAAAGAATTAGGAAGACACTAGGCCTTTGTTTTGTTAGATAATTGTAAAAGACTCACAGACTGTGCCCTTGTAATTTGGCCTTTCTGTTTGTTAACTATTGATGACATTATACTATGTTGTTTCTAAATAGTTTCCTTGTGACTTCAATGATTTGAATAGAATGTTGATTTAGAACCATGTCTTCGACTCTTTCTATTCAGTAAATCTCTGTGAAAATTATTTTATGTCATGAAATGAATTATCCAGGTCTTTCTCTTTAATGTTTGTTATTTTGGGATATAGCAAATTGCTTAACGGGCCCTTAGACTACATCTACAAGGTAGATCTATCGTGCCTCACACCTAAATCTTGGCGCATCACCCTATTTAGATCCTTATATTTTATATTTGCTTCCTTTTCCCACTCAAAACCCTAGTTATAGAAGAGTCGGCTTCTTTAAAATCCAGAGGTTACTCAATTTAGCACAATAGGTCCCCCCTTTAACTGAGTTTCCCACAAAGGGCTATTACCTTTCCAATTTTTGGAATCAACACTTCCTATGAATGATCCCTTTTATTCTTCTCTAAAATCTTAGCACCAACATGTTTTCTCTATCCACTACCTTTGAATTCTACACTTTCAAGTATACTACTCTTGGTACTACTATTGGGTATCACTATAATCGCAAGGGATGTTAGTTCTAAGACTATAGTTCCACAATCCTAGAACATGCTTCTCAAACCTTTATAGTAAGAGATGTCTCCAAGAGGGTGAAACAAATGTTTATCAATAGCTTGAGGATGAGTAATTGCATAATTTCAGAGTAGGTAACATCTCCTTCCAATAAATGAACAACTAATATAACCAACCACAGCTATAACCATGTTGCATACTTGACCCCTATTTTGTCACGAGGTCAAGATTAAATCAATGAAAAGATCTATTTTATAGATAAATGATATTCCCATGCTTCAAAATATGATAACAATGTGACACTTCCTTGAGATAGTTTCATTTATAACTTCAGACATTGGAAAAGTAAGGAAAAGTTCAAAATTATTCACAAAAAAACGTAGCATTTTGTTTTACTTTAAGATTTAACCTTGGTTTTCAATATTGAATTATAAAAAATAAATATTAATCTAATCCTAGTTCCTATACTATGGGTGACTATTTTTTTGATGATTTTAAATGTATGTGGAAGGTTTGGGTCTTCATAATTGATGCTTTATTGGATAACATAGTCATATATAACCATTAAAATAACAAGCTAGAAGTTGTAGTAAAGGTGTGATATAATGCAAACACATCTACTTATTGGTCCTTCATCAAACTCATAAAACTTCATATGCAACATATAAAATACCAATACAAAAAAAAAAACTAGTTTGTATTGATTTGAAGTGCTACAACATTTATCTTATCTCTATTACAATCACACCAAAAATGTGGTGAAGGAAAAATATTAAACAATAAAGAACATGTCATACCCTACTATTCAAAACCTTTCAAAACGTCTACAACTAATCAAGGAGAGATATAGTTACAAACATCTACTTCTATATCCATCTTTCTATAAATTCTAAGTGATAACTCTAATGGAGAATATGCTAACAATTATGGAAACCTTAGGGATCTCTACACCTCTATTTGTGAAAATGTGGAGTGACCAACCCTTTGAATCAATAAAAAAATTATATATATAGCTTTTCTACCTAGGTACTCAAGCTATGAAGGAGAAAATATGCATAGCTAGCACAATAAGATCACCCATTCCCTAACCATTGTTTTCATTAATTATCTACATAGAAATTTCCCTTTAAGATCTATAAACATTTTGAAAAGTGATAAAAATTGTTCTCTATGCATTCACCATACCTTTGAGCATTAATGGCATGTGGATTTGAGTACAAGGACAAGAAAATTTCCTACTATACATCCCATGCTTTGTCTAATCATAAAACATACATTTCTTTACTAAAAAAATTACACTTTTATTATCACAACCAATCTAAATTATCCTACAATCAAAACCAACACCTACAGAAAATATATGCAACCAAATTAACTCCCTAGAGACATGGGTAGCAACCATATATTTTGCCTTAGTTGTGGATAAAGAAATTTTTGGTTGCCTCTTACTCATCCAACTCATTGCACCACCAAACAATGTAAAAATATAGCAACTAGTGGACCTTTGACTATCCAAATCATCGACCCAAACTACATCAATAAATCCCTGTATGTTCAATATATTATGCATAGTGTTAGTACCAAAATAAATTAAACAATAAGTATAATTAACAAGCAAATATCTAAGCACCCTTTACACATAAATCTAATGCTCTTTATCAGGGTTAGACATAAAACTCCTCAATATTCCCATTACTTGGGCAACATCTTACCTAGTATAAACGAATGCATACATCAAGCTACCAATGATGCTAGTACATGACATGCTAGAAATATCCTCAAAAACATACTCACATTTAGACACATATATAAAATAAGCTTAGTGTCAATTGATAAAGGAATACAAATCAGCATACAATCATGCATATTAAATCTCTACAAAATAATTTTAACATACTTACTTTGAGATAACCAATTCTTTATATTCTCAAAACTCCACATGATTTCCAAACCTAATATGTATCTCACTACCCCAAAATATTCTCAAATTCACTTGAAAGATGAGTTTTCATCTCACTAATCATACCCTTGGTGTTACTGACAAATAATGGCATCCACATACAAAGCAATAATTAAAATATGATCATCAATACATCTAATGTAAGTTCTAGTGATCCTCCTCGCTTTATACAAAACCCAAATTTAATACAAATGAGTCAATTTTTTGATACCAAATGTTGGATAGTTATTTCAAACCATAAAGAGACTCTTTCAACCTACAAACTAAGTGTTATTTCCCTTTTACCTCAAAACCTTTAGGTTGTTTCATATATATTTTGTCCTCCAAATTCCCATGCAAAAATATAGTTTCAATGTCTATTTGTTCAATTTCAAAATCATAGTATCAGTTATGAATAAAAGAAATCTAATTAAGGATAATTTAACAACAAGAGAGAATATTTCACCAAAATCAACTCCTTCTCTTTGGGAGTATCCCTTGGCCACTAGTTTGGCCTTGTACCTTTCCAATGAATTGTCAACTCCAATTTTCTTCTTTCAAACTCATTTACAACCAATGGATTTCCTTTCTTTGGGAAAATGAAAATCTCAAGTGTCACAAGAGTCTTAGGCCATTATCTTCTCTTACATGGCTTATTGCCAAGACTCGCAATCATATGAAAGAATAGTTTCCATGTAGGACTTGGGTTCATTATTAGTACTTAACAAAGAAAATGCATAATAAAATTATGATGGGCTATCCTTGTCAATTAGATTTTATTATCTTGTGGATCTTCTCAAAGGAGTGTGATATTCTTCCTCTTGTTCTTCTACATGCTTAGCCTCTTTAGGGTTATCCTACTTAAAACTCCCTTTTAAACCCTCTTCTTCCTCTCTATCCTAAAATCCATCATTATGTTCTCTCATGTGCATCTTCTTGATTTATTTCAAAATGAAATTCCTTTTTTCCTTCTTTCTCTTTTGGTTATATAAGAATAGAAATTATTCTAGACTCCAAATTCTAAAGTTTATAACCCTTAATATTCTCAACATATCGAATGAAGATGTATTTCTCTGTTTTTGGATATAGTTTAGAATGGTTTTCTTTAGACACGTGAACAAAGCCTCATAGTCAATAACCCTTAAATATGAAATTGTAGGTTTCTTACTTATCCACACTTCATAAGGAACTATCAAATCAAGAGTCTTGCTAGAAGATATACTTATCAAGTAACAAGTAGTAATCACACCTTCTACCCAAAAACATTATTTGATTGTGCACACTTAACATACTTTTGGTTCTTTCCATTAAGGTTAGGTGTATTCTTTTTACCACCCCATTCTTTTGAGGTATGTATGGAGTAGTTTTTTGTCTAATAATACATGTATGCTTGCAAAACCCATCCAAATGCTTAGAATAATATTTCCCTCCATTGGGGTGGAGGCCCTATCTTGATTGGTTAAAGAATCCTATTATAGGCAAGAGGTTATAAGGTCTAGTCTCCCCCCCCTTCATCCCCATGGTGTCGGAGGGCGTTTTGTGCCATTGTTGCCAATAACATGAATTTTTTTTACTAGGTACACTACAGTCTATAGGGGGCTACCTGGTTTATGAAATCTAAATATATATATATTCCCCTCCTTTATCAAATCTCAAATTATTTATATTATGCTCTAATTTATTTTTTAAACAATAAAAATTTATTAATTAAATCCAGGCCACAAAATTCAAGAAATCAAGATACAAAGAGAGAAGCGAAAACAACAACTAGAGTAGCACGGACATAAAAAAAATTGAGAAGTCACCCCAAGAACACAAAATTCAAAGCCAAAGAAGTTTCCATTAAACCATATCACACAATGCCATCTAATATAAAGTTTGATTCTTCTTGACATATAGTTGATTCCAACAATTGACCTCCCACCCATATCGTTGCTTTGAATCCCACTTAGCCAAACAGTCAGCCAAACTTTTCCATTCCCTAAGGATATGGACATAGGAAACATACTCAAATAAAATTCCCAATATTATAATTTTTTTATCAATCACTCCAAGTTTCTAATGAACTATCTCAAACCTCTGTCCATTAAGCATATTAGTTATAATCATAGAATCAAAATCAATAATGACCTTTCACCATCCTAGAACACAAGCCTTATCCACCGCAACCAAGATGGCTTAGGCTTCCATAAGGTTATTCAAAGCTTGTCCCATATATGTAGAAAAGAAGAAGACAATCTCATCTGAGAAATCCCTTCCCACACCACCAATGCCAACATGTCCCAAATTCCCTCTAGAAGAACCATTAGTATTAATTTTAAGAACACCAATTAAGGGGAGCCCATTTTCCTTCCCTAGAAATTATTTTCTTTGGACCACAACCCATCTTAACAATAGGATGACTAATCATCTTATCAATGAAACCTAAACAATTGATCACAAAGAGATCTTCCCTTTCTGAAGATTCATCTAAAACACACTTGGCTTTAATAGTTTCCCAAACCATGCACAATCTTTTGCCACATCTGATAGACTCTAGCCTAACATCCTTGGAAAATCCTCCTATTTCATTCTAACCAAAGTTGCCAGATAATGCAAGAAGGACCAATTTCCAATGCCACATTAAGAAAAGTAGCATCGATAGGAGGCCTCCCCAGACTATTCTAAAATTCCACCAGCTAAGTGGCATGAACACAACTCTTATTCCACAAACCCCACCGAAGGTGCCAAATTTCCTTGGCATAAAGGCATTGAAAAAATAAATGAGAGATACATTCTTCACCATGCCTAGACACAAAGCACACATAAAAGGCCCTTGAAGGCCTCTTTTCTGTAAATTATCCCAAGTAAGGCATCTATTCCTAGCAATCAACCACATAAAAAATTACACTTTATCCAAGCATACTTAATCAAAACGTTCTTCCACCAAGGAACTTCTCTCTCCCCATCACCTTGTTGGACAATAACCTAGTATCAACAGAGTAAGATCCCTTAGGATTAAAACCCCAAGCTAAGATGTCACTTTCAATTGAGGAATTACAATAGTGCTTATTCAAAATTAATAATAAAGCCTCGTGATCTTCCAGTGAACCTCCCTTAGGCCATTCACTAGGTTCCTTCCAGCAAGCAATCTCTGATTGGCCTACAAAACGAGTAGATTTAAAATCCTCCACCCGTATCTAACTAGCTTTAGTGCATTTGTCACAAAGTTCATGTAGCTATGAGTAGGTAAAAATGATGGGAGGATTCTCATCCCAAGAATCATGACAAAAAAGAGCCTCAGACCCCTTGTTACAAATCCAAAATAAACCTTTCTTAATAAGATTAGCTCCTTTCTTAAGGGTGTTCCAAATCCCTGAGCCTCTCCCTGTGAGGTCAATCTAAGGGGTATTCACATTGATGATATTTCCTAAGGACTTGGAAGTAATAATTTGATCCCAAAGTTGTTTTGAATTGGTACACCACCTCCAATAAAGCTTAGCAACTAAAGCTCGACCATCGAAAGTTTTCATAGCCCTAAACCCCCATACTGAATAGGAGTACAAACATTTTCCCAACTAACCAAACTCCATTTAGAGACCACTAGACTTCCAACCCAAAAAAAATACCACGAAAGGGCATCAAAGTCCTTAATAAAACCTGAGGGGGTTGCCAGCAAAAAACACCTGTAGATGGGAAGAGCCTAAATCACCGATCTTAACAATGAAACTCTTCCAACAGAGGAGAGCCAAAAAAAGGTCCAATGGCTAAACTTTGAGTGGAGCTTATCAAGAATTGACTGCTAATAATCTCTAGCAGGAGGCCTAACTGAAAGAGGAAAGCCCAAATAATTGAGAGGAAGAGCTCTAACCTAAAATCTCAAAATTTGAGAAATTTGATGTTGAATGAGAGGGGGAGTATTAAAGAAAATTATGGAGGGATTTTCCTCCTTAATATTTTTCCCAAAAGTAGCCAAGTAGATATCTAAAGCTTTTTTGAAGTTTGTTGCCTCTTTGACAATTCCCAAACCCATCAAGGCCATATCATCCACGAACTACAAATAAGAGATAGAAGGCAGGGAACAATCCCAAGACCAACCATGGATCCAACCATGACTAACATGATATTTTAAAAGATGTCCCAAACCTTCATCCATCAAGATGAATAGGTATAGAGATAAAGGATCTCCTTGACGCAACCCTTCAGAGGCTTTGAACAATGGATGCAACCCTTTAGAGGCTTTGAACAATGAAGACACAACTCCATTAATGATAACCGAGAAGTATGTGGATGCTACACAACTCATAGCCCACTCAATCCAATCCCAAGAAAATTCAAAAGCCAAGAGAATCCACTACAAGAATCTCCATTTGACCTGGTCATCGGCTTTGGACATATCTAACTTCATGAACATAAATTTTCCTTTTGAAGTTTCCATAGAGTGAATAGCTTCCCCAAAAATCACCACTCCATCCAAGATCTACTTACCTACAACAAAGCCCCCCTTCTCTTCCGAGACAAGGGAATTTAGGCATATTTTAAGTCTTTCTACCAAGAGCCTAGCTATGATCTCAAGCCACGTTGCATAAAGCAATGGGCCTAAATTGATCAAAGGATTGTACCTCCTCCTTTTTTGGGATAAGGGAAAGTAAGGTCGCATTTATGGCACATAACATCTGCTTACTTTGTTGCAATTATTTGACAAGCTCAAGCACATTGTGTTTGATAATTTCCAAAAAAGCTTGAAAAAAATCAATTGGGAAGCCATCGAGGCTAGGAGCTTTACCTTTCTTCATCTGAAAGATGACCTTTTCCACCTCTTCAAGAGAGACAGGCTTATTGAGTTCCTCATTCATCTACAAAGACACCACTGGGGAGGTGCATTCCAAAACTAAGTCCTCCTCCTCAACCTCTTGAGAAGAATCTTCAAGGGAAGCGACAAAAAGAAGAGCATAGCCTCCTTACAAATATCCTAGGATGAAAAAAGGAGATGCCCACTAGAATATTGAATAGAAGTGATTATATTATTTTGTCTTCGGTCCTTGAAAAAGTCATGAAAGAAGGTTGTATTCCTATCTCCTTCTTGAATCGAGTCAATATTGGCCTTTAGTTCCTAGTAAATTTCCTCCCTAAATTCCCATTTAATAAGCTCCCTTAGCAACTCAGACTCCTTTTTCATATTCTTTATCGTGAACCCAAACTCCTTAGACTGTTGTGAGACCTCATCCAAAAGAGATTGAATATTTTCCTTAGCCCAAAAGAGATTTTCAAAATACTTTATGTTCCATATTTTGAGTTGATATTTCACATACTGCAATATCTTAACAAAAGAGTAGATGGCGATACCATAAGTTGGTTTGCCTTCTTTCCACCAAATGGCTATAAGATCTTGTAAGGAATCCTCCCGCAACCACATTATTTGAAACCTAAAAGAGGGTTTCTTTGACATATATGATAAAGATATTACCAATTTAATGGGTCAGTGATTTGATCCCCTGCAATCTAAAATCTCAGAATTGGAAATCCATTGATGGCTCACCCAGTAGCTGGAAACCAAGAACCTATCCAATCTTTCAAAAAATCAAAATATCTTCCACATCTTCTATTATTCCAAGTAAATTGACCATTATTGGTCAAAATATCAACAAGGCACAAAGATTCAATACCTTCTTGAAGTAACATCAAGCCTTGCCAACCCATCACGCTTCTCTGCCAAGCTCGCAATAGCATTGAAGTCTCCAACCAAAATCCATGGAGGAAAGGTGCTAAAGAACAAACATATTTAATATGGGTCCATAAGCCAACCTTGCCCAAAACATTTGTAGGAGCATGCACATTCATGAAAAGGATAGATTCACTAGAATCTATACTAGAAGCCATAACAGAAATCCCATGCTTGTTGGTGACCCACCAAAGAGGGGTGAGCTTGTGGGGGCCCCAAAGACAAGCTAACCTACCAACACAACCTTGAGCACCAAGACACTAGCATTGACCACACCACCAAAGCTTAGAAGAAATGTTATGCATACCCTCAACTGAAAGCTTAGATTCTTGAAGAAAAACCATATCTGGTTTATGATTATGAATCAAACCTTAAACAACCTTTTATCTAGGGATGTTGTTCAAACCCCTAGCATTCTATGAGAGAATAATATTTTTTGGAAGCGAGATTCAATGGGCCTAATTGATCCCGACTCCACCAAGGCATCACCTATTAACTTCACCTTTTCTAGATCTTTTTTGCGACCAAATTTCAAAGACTTCTCCTGAGTTCCTTTCTTGAGAGGTTTTTGTTGAATTCATAACACCAAAGGTTATTTCTTCAATCGAACCCCTCTTAAACCTCCTCCCCAAATTAAGAGGGAGGGAGATCTCCAACAAAATTCATAACCACTGCCTTATTCCCTAATGGAATAGAAGATTCTAACTCACCCTAAACTAGATCTGTAACCATTAACTATATAGGAGTAACCTATTGAAAATGGCCCAAATTGCAATCCTTGCTTGGTTTATCCTAGACAACAGCCTCTTCCTCCACACCTAGTGTTTGGGAGACTGAAACCATATCATGTTCATCAAAAGCTTCAAAAATTTCAAACTTGTTTTGGAATCCTTCTTGTTGATGCTCTTTGAAAAACATTTTCAACCCCCTTTCCTTCTTATGATGTTTGACTATAATAAATCCATCTTTATCCCCACTCAAACTTGACAATGGAGCTTTTCTCTTATCCCCTGTCAGAAGACGAGGACAAGCAATCGGGAGAGAAAACTAGACAACCTTAGGATAATTATGTTGAATATTTCCATACTCATGACATATGCAACATCTAAAAGGAAATATATCATAGTCTAATTCTTGAATCCAAGAAAGAGACCTTAACTTAATTTCCATATAATCTAGAAGCAGCTTATTCAAATCAATTTCAACAAACAAGCGAGCATAAGAAACTACCTTGTGATCTAGTGTTTGTTGGGAAGGTCCCACCGATTTACCAAGCAGCAAAGCAATCATGTGTAATATATCTCATCTCAAGAATTCCATTGTAAGCCTCAAAAGATGTACCCAAATAGGTATTCTCGAAGGAATCTCCTCAACCAAATTGAAACCCACATGTCAAGGCTTCATAAATAGTCCAATCTAGTTGTAAAAATAAAGACCATTCTCAAAGGTTGAAAGCTTGTCCACTAGCCTTGAAAACACAACAAAAAAAATTACCAATTGCCATGATCACTTCCATGTCCCCCTTTGGGTTCCAGGTTCAACGGGCCCAAGATTCCAAAAAATATAGTGAAACCCAAATGTCCATGAATTTTTAGATCAAGGTATGATCCACCAAATAAAGCACATCATTTGCAACTAAGTCCAACTAAATAACAAGGATGAATCATTATTTACTCCTCTCTAGGCACCCATTAGCCTTAGTTGCATTATTCATTCAATTTGCATTGACCAAATCAATTAATGCATCACCCAAAATATTGGTTGCCTTCTCATGACTTGAAGAGGAGGAGATTCCTCCATTAACTGCATCCTTAAAGGAAAATTTGACATCTTCAACAAGTCCACTCAAAGACCCAATACCTATTAAACAAAGGAAAATCTAACCCTAGATCAAGGGTTAGAGACAACCCAACACTTCTCAAATCAACACTAAGGAGTAGATCAACAAAAAAGAAGATTAAAAAGTAAGCCTTGAACCCCAACACCACAAAATACACTAGTACAAAAACATCAATAAACTACTGAAAAAAATACTAAAAATAGCTTATAAATGACTAAACATGGTCGCGTGACCAATAGTAGTTTATTTCTAGTCATTTATAATGCAACCTAATTGATGACTAAACCATTTTTAGTCGTTTGATTGATCAATTTGGTTGTTAATTTAGTCATCTGATTGATCGATTTGGTCATTGATTTAGTCGTCTGATCGATCGATTTGGTCATTCATTTAGTCATCTAATTGATCAATTTGATCATTAATTTGATCGATTTAGTAGTGTGTTTAGTCATTAATTATTTTAATATGGTTACTTATTCAATCATTTTTTATTCACTGGTATATTTAGCCATTAATTTAGTCATTGATTATTGTTAACTGGTCGCTTATTTAGTCATTTTTATTCACCGATTTTCGTCCATTGGTAGTGTATTGATGCAGAGGAAGGACAACACTTAGAAAAACTCAACTTCAAATTCAAGACAATCCCTTAAGGGTTTCTTAGGAAGCAACAAAAAGGAGCATCTTAGTACACCTTGTCACAATAGATGACTTGGATTCCAAAACATTCATATGAAGGAAAATTTCCAAATATAAGGTGGGGCAGCACAAAAACATTGGGTAGCACAAAAACATGGGGAAGCACTATTACAATGCATTTCAATACCTTAACTAACTCCATGCATCAAGACACAATGACAAGAACTTGTTCTTGCAACCAAACTTGAGACTTGCAATTTTGTATTGCTAAACTCTTGGTGAAATGAATCAATGAGATAGGTAGACCATAGAGGAGTGATCAAATCCCCAAAAAAGAATTGGATACTTCAGTATTCAACGCCTAAACTCAAGGAAGATCTTAACTTGCTTGAAAAGCAACACATTTCTTATGATTGTTAAACTAGGTTTCCTGGGACAGTCACAAAAAATAGTATTAAACTAATAACTATGGCCAAAATATTTGAGCCACAAGCCTAAGAGACCTTCCTCCACATTCCTACATTACTATTTTGATGAGTTTCGATCATATTTTGCATCCTTTATAACACTTTTTTTGCCTTTGACAAATCCTCTGTCTGATACATCCACAATATCAAATTGCTAGTGAACCTTTGCACGTGCCAACCTCAACTCCAGCCCTTGCAACTTTGTAAAAACGTAAAATACATAGACACAAGCCTCTCCACCCATTTTGGTGATTTTTCACCAATGGAGAGGAGAGTTACATATTATTTTGTGCTCATTGCTACCCTAGGTAGGGTTTCTACCTGCATGGAATAAAATTGCTATAACTTTTGATCCCCTTGATGAAAAATAATGAAACAAAAAGTGAAATTTTCTAGAATCACATGCACACAAGATAAAATAGATTACAAAAGCATTGGTGGTCCATATAGACCATACCAAACAACATAAATCATTGAAAACGATAGAAAACCCCAAAAAATCAACTTCTTTACTTCACAAAATTGAAAAATCAGTTTCTCCACACCATATTTCGACTTGGACGGAGTCTTTTTCTTCATTAAAACTAATTCCAATCATTAGGAACCTTTTTCTTGAATGCATGTAGCAATTACGACACTTTCTAAAAGTTGCATGACATCTTTTTGTGCACATTTGGCAACATTTTACAACTTTGCATCAACGACCCTCTAAGCATTCCAAGGTGGATTACATGATAAAAAAAATGGTCATAAATGACCTTAGGAAACACTTAAACACACCACACAACTTAAAACCAAAATTACATAAAATATGCAAAAATAAGGTCCTGGTGACCCTGCACCATGTATTTAGTCATTAATTTTAATCATCACTTTGATCAATTTGGTAGTTTATGTAATTGTTTTTGTTCACTGATTTCTGTCAACTGGTAGGTATATTGATACATTTTTTATTAATTGCATAATCATTATATTTAGTCATATTTATTCATTGATTTATGTTAGTTGGTAGTATATTTATTCTATTGGTAGTTTATTTAATTGTTTTTGTTCATTGATTTTTGCCTATAAGTGCTAGAAATGAGATAATTCTTTAATTGAGGTTTAAACATATAAAAACACAAAAAATCATAATCAATCATTCATTTTCACATAATGAAATGGCTATTAAGAAGGCAAAATACTAAAATTTTATTGAGACTTTTTTTGAAAAATGTACTACTACAAAGTGTGTTTCTTAGTGTTGTTACTAAGAAACTGAGTTACAATGCTTTTTTTTTTTGCTTATGCAAGATATTACAATTTTGATGAGAATTCTATGTTGCAACTTAATTGCAACTGCACATACATGTATGTTGCACTCTTTGCAACTTTTCCTCTTCTTTGCACCTCTTTATTTGCTTTGTATTTACTTCTTTTTCTGCACCCATGTTCTCTACATCTACTGCTTACACAACAACATATCCCCTCTTCTATAATGCACCAATTGGAATAAGCGAAACCCAAACATAAAGAGAAAAACATAATCAAGGGGTTTTACATTACAAGTGCAATAAGATAGAACATTCTTTGTTCTACTCACAAAATGTACACCCAAATCAGATTCTCTAGTTTTTGTTTGGGTTCAACTTATTCAGGCTCAATACATTCTTTGTCTGCAACTTCACTCTCCACACTCTGCTGCTACTAACCCTTCTTTTTCTCTTCTGCACTTACAACTAACACTCTGTCATTTTTTCAAATATTTTAGTGGCCACCGTGTGAAGGTCCCTTCTTTCTCTTTCATATGGACAACTCCATCTATTTTGTCTGGATAAGGAAGGGGTATGTTACTTGTGACCTCTAAAATACTTACATTTGCATCTCTTGTTCCTTTCAATTTGACTCCATGTATAATAGATAGTGAGTGAATCTTCCCAATGCCCATAGCAACACCATCAAACAAATCCAACACCTCAAATTTATCCCCCTCTTGCAGTTTATCAATAAATGTCTACAAAAACAAAAAAATACACATTATATTGAGATTATAAACACACATTATATTGTTTTGACAGTTGTAAATAATGTCTTATGTCTTGGGACAAATCAATTTTTGTATGTGCTTTTATAAAACACTCTATTACAACTAAGCTCTAAGCTTCCATATGTAAGTTATATGTTCTCCCTTATTTCCATAATTTATGTATACTAGCTAATTACACTTCACTACTATTCTAACCAGCTTCTATCAAATAGTTAATTATTACCCTTATTTACATAATAAAACAACCATTACTTACTTGAATAGTACTTACTTGCATGTGGTTTCATAGCACTGACCTCGAGTTCAACACAACTACCATTGTGAATATCATGTGCATGCCCATCAAGTTCATCATCATAATCTGCACTATCAACGACATTGCAGACATGAAGTTGTATAGATTTTCAAAGAGTTCTATTGATAGGGCCTTTTTCTTTTTGTCCTGCTTTCATATAATTGCTCTACATCATGTGGTTTAATCAACATGCAAAAATTAATATAAGTCAAGTAAAGAATACAAAAGCTATAAATTTTTGTCCAAAAGAACATTTTAAGCATGAAGAATGACAAAATATTGGGATAGATTAACTTACAACTTAAAGAATGCAAAAGCTATAAATTTTTGTCCAAATGAAGAATGAAAAAACGTTGGGACAGATTAACTTACAACTTAAAGAATGCAAAAGCTATAATTTTTTTTCCAAAAGAACACTTTAAGCATGAATAATGACAAAATATTGGGATAGATAACTGACAACTATTATATTAATTACCTCAACTTCAAGAAAACTAAGACGACTTTGTTGCACATTCTTGTCCACTTCATCACTATCAATATCGACAGCTTTGTTGACATCATGAAAGCGTTTTTGTTTTCCTATTGCTTTGATAAAATTGCTCTACATGTGGTTTAACCATCGTACAAAAAAATATACAAAGCATTCAATAGTCAAGTAAAGAATGCAAGCTATAAATTTATCCAAAAGAACATTTTTTGGATCACTCCAACAATAAAGAAACTGGGTTGGATTCTTCTACACTCATATTTCAATAATCTACATATTAAGAGGTATTTATATATAGAATTTCCAAACGATAAGAAATGAGATCAATATAGCCTCTTACCTCATCTGAATCCATGGATTTATGCTCATTCCATGTAGAAACTATAGGGTTAACGGATTGAACCAACTATGTAACTTGCTGAGTGAGACTGAATATGCAACTCATTAGCTTTTGGTACCCTAGTTCATTTGAGATGACATGATCTATAGAGGCTCCTATTGGGAATTGAACATATGGTTGTGAAATCTATGTTGATGAACTAGATTTCCACTTCATCCTACTCTTAGATTCACTAACATTTAATGCTGCCATATAATTGACAATATCTTCTTCACCTGCTTCTCTATTATTATTTTCCACCTAAAATACAATGTCAATCTCAACATATAGTTAATTCAATAAAAAATGAAAATAAATAACACAATGTAAATTGAACCAAAAATCCATACACTTAGTACAAATTTGTCCTTTTAGGTGTGCAACCCACCTCGACCAAATGTATATCCAGCCCTCAAATTATCTCTTGCTCTCTTGCCTTTGTGACTCTTTGCCAAAAATTCTTCAAAATGCATACTTTCTCTCAATGCCTCCCACTCTTTGAGAGATAGAGTGGCGTATAACCTCTCTTTTCCCTCCATGATTATTTTTTTGCAACTGTATCTATAATTTTTTATCAAAATTCTCATCCTATGCTTGTAATATTTTCTAAATATTTTTCCACTAGTAGTCTCAAAAGCATTTTCCATTTTTTGTATAACATTTTCCATAGCTAGTGGACCTTTCTCTACAAAACTTGATTCACAAATATCCAAATGGGACCTACATCTTACACCTAACTCAGTGGACCACTTTGCAGCATTTGGCCCAATGGACTCACCATCTCTCGATACCTCAAGTAAGAATAACTTCTTGCCTTCTAATTTTCTTTCTTTTTCATTCCTCTCTGTAGATTTGTACAAAACTTGACTCAATATTTGTCTTTTGATAAAATCATCCACATCTTCTATTAAATTACCACTACTAGTGTTTCTAGTTGATCCACTAGTTCCATCAAAAGTTCTAGATGCAACAGGTGCACTCTGAGGCACAACAGATGCAAGCGGTCTCTCTTCATGACTTTCATTAACCAGAACTTCATACTCCTTGGCCACATCAGGTGTGGCATGAGTAGGTAGATCAGTATCAGTCTCCATAGATTTCACATCCCTTAATGTTGAATAAATCATCTGTAGACCTATTGTTCCTTTGCCCTGATATTTTTCAATAATCTCTCTTAGACTTAGTTCTAAGAGATCACCACAACGTTGCACATCACCATGTGCTATATCAAGTTGCACATCACCATGTGCTATATCAAATTGCACATCACCATGTGTTATATTAGGTTGCACATCACCATGTGCTATACCAAGCTACACATCATCACAACTATTTTTTCACCAACTGTATTTGTTGAATCACAAAAGCGTCGACTTCTACGAGATAGCGACACTGTATCTTTTCTTTCCTTTTGTTTTTTCTCCGCATTTTCTTTGCACACTTTTTGTTGCCTATAAAACAAAAAAAATATCATATTATGTCTTTTATACATAAAGCTCTTGCCTATAAAATTTCATTAAACACTATTAAACAAATAATATACTACTTAGTGGATTTACAACTTGCCCGCTTGTCAAACCAAGACTCAATAAATATTCATTATTCTTGGCCACTTTTTCACTATGCACATGCTCATATTTTGTCACTGGAATTTCAGCATTATGATCAGTATCATCTAATTTGCACCTTACAGTACTTGTCTTCATTTCCTGAAGTCCAAATAAACAATAATGTATAAATTAGCAACTTGAGTCACTAAAACTTTATTAAGTTCATAAATTGATAACTGTTGATTTTCCAATCCGTTGATAACTGCAAATGGAAACTTAAAATAGAATTCAATTTACAAATTAAAAAGAATTTGCAATCAAAAACTAAGAAGATGTTTACAATTATAGGTATCAGACAAATTTTCCTTAAGGATATATTCACAAGAAAAGAACTCATAAAAACATAACACAAGTAGGATGAAAGAAAAACATAGTCTAGTTCATCATGAGGTGTTGTAGAACCTTAAAAAAATTCCTAGTTCCATCATCACAATTAACCTTGAGCTCCATGACCTGAGCCTTGACCCTTATATTCCTTTTTATTTTTGACTAAACCTCCCCATTGCAAAAAAACATAATTTTTTTAGGTCTGATTGACATTGAAAGACCTATACGAAGCCAAAAATTCATCATATATACCTAAGCAAAAATATGTCTAACTAAAAACATTCCAAATCCCTTAACAGTCTATTATCGTGATCCCTCAACAGTAATCTAAACCCTTGGTGGGATGGCAGTGTGTAACAAACAACATGAAGATATTTACCACCATACCGCAAAAGTATTATGATGAGGAAACGGTTGGGAAGTATGAGAGAACTTAAATACATGTCATGAACCGCCATACCACGAGAAGGAGAAATCAAGGGTGTAGTATAGCAGGATAACCCACCATCCTGCAAGGAAGATCATAAAGGCATGTGGCAAGGCGGTATGAACCGCTATACTGTCGAAGGATGTGACAAAGCATGCGGTATGACGGTAAGCCATATGTGATCATTAATGTAAACTACAGTACCACAGGTTAAAAAAGTCAAGCTTGCGATATATAGGTAAGGATCTCGTTACCCCACGGTGAAATGCAAAGAAGCATGTGGTATAGTGGTGTATACCCCTCTATCCCACTGTAGTTATAGAAAGTGGTGGTGATAAAGCGGTATTAAATGCACGAATCACATCAACCCTTCAATCTTTTAAAATCAATGGTGCATGTTCAAACTCGAACTATGAGAAAAATATTTCGAATAAGGTTGATATTAATGCTAACTTGATTGAGCTCAGAAGCCATTAAACCAAGAATTTGACATTCTCTTCGCACTAATTTGCAAAAAATATCATGTAGGGAGTTGGGAGTTCGAGGACGTTAAGCTTTGCAACCATCATAACCTGGGTAAGTGCATAGAACTCATTATGAATTAAGTTTTACGAGTACAAGATTGTTTGAAATTCTACATTTTAGAAGTATAGGAGAAGTCAAATAGTTAAACATCATGCCGCCCAAGAAGAAAGGACCTAAAACTAAAAAGGAAGAATCTAAGGTTAAAAGAGGTCCTCACCAAAGAGGTCCTTACACCAGTCTATCCTGGATATACTCCCTAAATCAATTGAGAGAGGCTTTAAGAAAGTTTTTAAAGATGTGGCTCATGGTTGTAGAGATACCCTTATCCCTATCTCCGAGTGGGAACTGTTCTGGTACTTTTATGACAAGGCAGGGAAAGATTTTGGTGTCAAAATCCATGGGCATTAGATTTGGCCAAGTTAATTGTCCCAAATGTTTTTGTAGATGTAGAGTTCATCAGAGTATTGGCTCAGAGTTATCATCCTCCTACTAGGTTTGTGATATTTCCAGATGGTTCACCATTAGTTGTGTTGACTAAAGTGGCCATAATTGAATGTTTTGACCTAAACAAACAATCCCTGACTAAAATTGATTTGCAAAGAAGTAAATAAGAGTATACTAGATTGAGGAGAACCCGTATAAGTGATGAACTCCCCATTTACATGAAAATGAGTGTGAACAACAAGGTGATTCATATATCCCCTTCTACTACTAAACCATTTGATCTCTCAAATTTCCAATACTATTTCAAGAAAACCTACTTTTCTCTTTCTCAAGTACTTGAGATAGATGCAGAAGAGAAAATTCTAGTTAGTTTAATGATGATGGATATGAGGATCCAAAACCCTGATACAAACATTGAATATGATTTTGCCTCATATATTGAGAAAGCCTTGCATGAAGGATTTCTGCAAGTCAAAGAAAATAGAGCCTCCATAGCATTCAGACAATATTCTTTGTTGTGCCACCTCATATTATACCAGAATAAAGATATATGGACCAAAAGGATGTGTTTGGGTAAGATTGAAAAGCAAGGGAATTTGCTGCCAGTGCAACGATGGTATTATATATGGGACAACAAATGTAAGAATTCAAATTATGTGGTATTCCATGATGAATTTATGTACAAAATTATAAGAGTTATTGGCCATCCACCACAAAGACTACACACATTTGTGTTGCAACTGTTAAGACTTTTGGATTTGAAACCTGAGCAAGGCCATACTCATAACTTCGGTGATTGGTTTTTCTACCAGATATCATAATAATCAGGATTTATGGTGTTGGGAATGGGATTCCATTTAATTGTAATCCTAAACATATTTCATGTATCTCCTAATTCCTTGGAAAGTGTTCCCCAACACTAGGATTAGAAAGAGATTAAATTCGAATGAAATGAACATGTAAATTGACATTTGTAATTATTCCTAAATAATAGGAACATGTAAATTGACATTTGTAATTATTCCTAAATAATAGGAACATGTGGGGGCATCCAAAAAGAGTTCCTAAATAATAGGAGCACATGGGGCTCCCACATGGAAGGTGGAACCCATCTTGTTTCAATTAATTGTTTGGAGGATTGATAACACTTTAGTAATGCATGTCTAAGTTCCTAGAAAATAGGGATAGATATTTACAAGAGTGGAGTGACACTGAAAATTCAGTACCAATTTAGTTCAGTTCAGTACCAGACCAGTTCAGTTTAGTTCAATACCAGTTCAGTTCAGTTCAGTTATGTTTCAGTTATCTTCAGTTGCATGTAGTTGACTTGAGTTGCATGTTAGTTGCATGTAGTTATCTTGGGTTGCATGTAGTTATTATAAGTTGTATACTAGTTGACTTGACTAATGACTTTAGTTGCATGACAGATAACAGGTTGATACTTTCAATTAAGTGGGGATGATCAAGCATGCACATTGTTTGCATAAATTGATGAAGAGATATGTTTCAGTTAACTCAGATTGACTTGGACCCACCTTGGGCGCCCAAGTTGGCATCTTTCAGTTAACACATTTTGCATGAGAAGATATTTACAAGGCTCTGTTAAGTGGGGCCCATTCTTAGGTGCCAAATTTGAGGTGAAGCTTCCAAGATATCTTCGAGACCAGAGTTCAATTAAGTGATCAATTTGGGGCACCAACTTTGAGGAAGACTTTGGTTTGACTTTTGTTTAGGAAGTGGAACTCTACTTTCCAATTCTAGGCGTAGGTTTTTGAGAGAAGCTTTAATGCTTTGTAATTTTTAACTCTTAGGAGTTTAAAAAGCTCATAATTGCCTACTTATTGTAGCAAGTTGAAGAGAGTTTCATATGAGTTTATTGCAAGTTGTGAAGATGAATTTTTGAAGAAAAAGGAAGCATATCAATCAAGGATTGATACAGTGTTATTGTAATCTTATTCTAAGGTTAATAATACAAGTAATATTGATTCTGGTGGAGTTTTTTCCCGAAAGCATTTCTCCACAGTCACATAGTTTTACAAGTTTTAATTAATTGTGACAAAGAATACTTAATTAGATCTATAGTCACATAGTTTCACAAGTTTTAAGCTACAAATTTACCTTCATTTTCAACATATGGATGCCCATATTCCCCACATATACTTCCAAAGTATGTGTCCCTTCGATTAGCCTTTTTAGAGTTCATGTGATAGATTCTATGGATGGAAAAGGATGGCATGCATAAACAAAGGAAGGCTACATTTATTCCCAATTTTACATGTGGGGAACTATTAGTGGGATGTGATACACTTGAAGAGTTGCAAAATTATCTAAAAGCAAAATTATCTAAAAGCAAGGTACTCTTTAGAGTTTGGAAAGGATAGAGCTTTTGACCCTAAGGTTCATGTGAATTTTGTAAGACACACCATCATTAGAAAGGGTATGGTTACTCACCAGATTGATTATAAAGAAGATGTAATAAAAAATTGTTTCAATCCTCAAGAGGTATATGAGAGGAGGAGAAAATGGGAAATTATTAGAAGTCTTGAGGAAGAAATAAAGATGAAGCACAGTGATTTCTTGGGGTATTTTGTAGAGGAAATAGATCCTCTCAAGAGGATTGAAATGATGATTGATAAGTTCCATGAATTATATAAGCCTGAATCGGAGTTGGGGATGAAGAGACTTGCCAAATTATCTCCCAAAAGGCTGAGTGGTATTGTAATTACAGAACCAACTCTAGATATTGTTTCAATATTTCATGCTTCTCTAGGATTACCTCCTAAAAATCCACCTTCTAAAAAGCAAAAGACACAAGAGATAGACCCACTTGTTTCCTATGAAATAACTGAGGAGGTTGGAGATACAAAAGGAGCAGTTAATGTGTTAAGACATTTCAAGGATGATGTTGAAGTGGACCAACCTATGCTTGAAATGGAAGACCACAAGCCTGAAGCTAGAGTCGATATTGAGGTACAAGGAGAAAGAAAAATGCATAAGGATGAGAGGGTAGTTGTAGCTCTCAAGTTCTTTGAAGATGATGAATTCATCAAAACCCTTGAATTTAAATAATTTTGGATTAAGATGAAAATGAGAGAGTTTGAAGTGAGGGTTGAAATAAATAAGATGGGAGTTGAGGAATCCTTGCATGACCAGATAGTAGCCCAAACTTTTATTGAATTAAGGATTGATAATATTGATGTCATCCCACAAGAGGCTAAAGAGATGATTTTGAAAAGTAATATACTTATTGTCCCTAGTATAGAATTCAAGAAAATGTTTTTACTTGAAAAAGTGAGAACATAGGAAGACCCAATGTTGATTGTTGATTTTAACTCAGATGAAGGGGTAAGTGGCAGTGATAGGGAAGGGTTGGATGGAACACTCTCTGTTCCATGCTCTGGGTCCTTGTTCTCAAGAACTCCTAGGTGAATCTCCCACCTTAACCTTTAGGTCCTATATAATGTATAGGTACCCCTGGTTCTACTGGCCAACCCCACTATCATCAAACTCTCAATCTACCAAGCCAATCTTCGTGCCTTGCCACTAACTCTCCCTTAGCCCTTAATCTTCCCTAAAGGCTAATTACTCCCATCTCTCAATTTGTTCTTTGCAGGGGTGTAGAGATGTTTCTATTTGCTTCACACCATCCTCCTAGGATTCTTGTAAGTTCACCAAACTCCATTCTTCCATCGCTTTCACCAAACCCTCATCTAGGGTTTTGGTTCCTTAGTTCTAGGCTTCCAAAATAGGTCTTTCCTCTGAGAGAATGAGGTAACTCTCCTAAATTCTCCAAAGAACCCCGAATATTTTCTATGGATTCTTAGTCTTGATGCCTACCACTTCAATATTTCAAAGGTCTTAATCCTTGACTGTCCATACACAAGTCAGGCCTTCAATTTTGCAAAATAGGCCTCTTCTTTAGGTTTTCCTGACCACACAACAAACTGTTAATTAGTTCTCCACTCAAACGGATTGGTAAAGCCTCCTCTTTGTTACCAAGCCTCTGCAAGTCTTCCATCTACCTTTCTACCATGTGGTTTATCAGGGAAAGGTCACCCCTGCAAGCTAAGTGCTTTGCACTTCTTGACTTTCCTAGTCGGGCACTGTCAAGCTCGCCTAGGAGAAGTCTTTCATAGTGACTCCCTGACTCCTAACCTCTCCTACCTCTAACATATTTACAAACATGGAGTCTAGCCCCAATCCCCCAAAAGCCCGTACACTAGGTACAGTGGGAACGTGGACTAGTTCTCCATTCTTGACAGTCTGCCAGTCAGGACAGTAGATACAAGAAATGTACTAGCTATTCAAAGAATGCTTGAAATAAAGAAAAATAACTCCTACTGTTCCTACACAATGCTTGGAATGTAATTACCCTACATCCTACACTACTCACAGTGCCTGATCAAAACATTAACACACAAAACTCAAACAAAAACTCAGGAAATTCACATAAGTAATCACTATTTTCTTGATTTGAAAGTTTTGCTCAAACTCGAATGCATCCAACCCTTCTCTCAAGTCGAGGCACCTCCATTTATAGGCTAATGAAGGTAGTTATGCCTCCTCTTGGTTGGATATTACATTAGTCTTGTGGCAAAGGTGCAAAATATCCTATTTTGCCACTTTTGCCAATTTCTAGAGAACTAGGAAAAGTAAGTTTTCCTTAAACTATTGACCTCTCCTGATCACTCCTGATCAAGACATGTTATTCCACCTCTAATTAAAACTCAATGGTCAACATGACCTTCATGGAAATACAATAAAACAAAAATCATCCTAGACTTCTTCCTATTGCCTAGTGCTTCCTAGGTGTTTCCTAGGTGTTTCCTAGGTGTTTCCTAGGTGCTCCTGCACCATTCTCCCCCTCTGCACAAACTCTAAGGGATGTGAGGAGAGAGTAGAAATAAATATATGCCCTGCTTCTTGCACTAAGCTTCATCCACCCATGTGGCCTCAGATTCTGGCTTGTCCTTCCACTTGATGAGGTGCTCCATGTACACCTCTTCCTTGTAGATTTCTACACTCTTGACTCCAAGATGCTCTCTGCTTGTAGTTTGTCTTTAGTAGGTAGGGCTATGTTGCTGACTTCCTTGAAGACCTCCCTACTAGTCTGAGCTATATCATTGACTGATCCCTTGTACTTGATCAAATCTGCTACATTGAAGACTGGTGAAATTCCCAAATTTGCAGGTAACTCCACCTTGTATGCATTCTTCCCATACTTGGCTAATATCTTGCATGGTCCTACTCTTTTCATTTGAAACTTGGTTGAAATTCCCTTCTACATCCTTGATTTTTTAAGGTGAACCATGACATAATCTCCTACTACAAATTGCAAATACTTTCTTGATATATCTACCTTGTCTTCAGTTTTTGTGTAGCCTCGGTGACTGTCTTCCTTACCTGCTCCTGAATCTCTTTCATGGTTTTAGTGAAGTCTTATGCATGTCCACTCCTATTCTCCATAGCTCCTAGATCCCTGAGCTCACATATACCTCTTGGGTGCATCCCATACACAAGTTCAAAAGGACTCTTCCCTGTGGTTCGGTTGACACTATCATTAGAGGCATACTCAACCTGTGAGATTACCATATCCCATGTTTGTCCATATTCCTTAGTTAGGCACCTTAGAAGGTTACCTAGCACCCTATTAACCACCTCTATTTGACCATCAGTCTAAGGATGGTAAGCTGATCCAAAAGACAGGTTGGTACCTAATCTACTCCACAGAGTCTTCCAAAAGTGACTCATGAATTTAACATCCCTGTCTGAAACAATGCTTAAAGGAAATCCATGGATCCTAAAAATATCCTTGAAGAAAAGGTGAGCTATATAGCTAGCATCATGAGTGGTTTTACAAGGAATAAAGTGACTCATTTTGCTGAATCTGTCCACCACTACATACACACTATCAAAACCAGTCTTGGTCTTAGCGAGTCCTACCACAAAATCCATGCTCACACACTCCCATGGTCTGTTAGGAATGGGTAGGGGTTGATATAGGCAAGCATTGCTAGCTCCTCCCTTAGCTTTCATACACACAACACATTGCTCTACATATCTCCTGACATCTCTTGACAACTTAGGCCAATAGTAGAACCTTTGCACTAGTTCTAATGTCTTGTTGATGCCAAAATGTCCACTAAGACTACCATTATACTTTTCTTGAATGAGGTTTTCTCTCATTGACCCTCTTGGAACACATAACTGATTCCCTTTAAACAACAATCCACTTCGCAAAGTATACTCTGAGTATAGGCTATGAAAATGATTCTCAAAATTAGAACATACCTTGTAGGCCTCTGAGAAATCTTCATCCTCCCCATAGAGATCCTTGAAACTCTCTATGCCAATGCTCTTGATTTGTATCTCTTGCACTGTCAGCAATCTTCTACTTAATGCATCTGCTACCTTGTTCATTTGTCCCTTCTTGTGCTTGATGGTGAAAGTAAAAGCTTGGATGTACTCCATCCACTTCAAGTGTCTATTGCTCAACTTCTCTTGGGTGTTGATATAACTAAGTGCCTGATTGTCTGTAAAGACCACAAAATCCTTTGGTAGAAGGTAATGCCTCCACTTCCTAAGTAACTGAACCAAAGCATAAAGTTCTAGATCATAGGTACAGTACTTCTTCTTGGCTTCATTGAGCTTTTCACTGAAGAAAGCTATGGGCCTGTCGTCTTGACTAAGCACTCCTCCTACTGCAACTCCACTAGCATCACACTCCACAGTAAACAACTTGTCAAAGCTTGGCAATAAGAGAATAGGTTGAGTTGCCATTTCTTGTTTCATTTTCTCAAATTCTTTCTCAGCTTCTTGAGACCACACAAACTTAGTTTTCAAACCACCCTTGATTGTCTCTAATACTGGTGCACATATGCCACTAAAGTTTCTTATGAATTTCCTATAAAATTGAGCCAATCCATGGAAACTTCTTACCTCTGTCCCTGTGGTTGGTGTAGGCCAGTTTAGGATAGCTTCCACCTTGCTTGGATCCATTTTCAATGATCCTTGAGACACTACAAAACCCAAATATACAAGATCTTGTTTGAAAAACTCACACTTCTCTAGGTTGATGGCTAACTTCTCCTCTTGTAATCTTCTAAGAACCATCTCCACATGTTTAAGGTGTTCTTCTGTTGTCTTACTGAAGATGAGTATATCATCAAGATATACAACCACAAATATCCCTGTAAAGTCTTTGAGTACTTCATTCATGAGCCTCATGAATGTGCTAGGGGCATTAGAGAGGCCAAATGGCATAAATCTCCACTCATACAACCCATTTGTTGTCTTAAATGTTGTCTTCCACTCATCTCCATCCTTGATTCCGAGCTGATGGTATCCACTCTTGAGATCCAACTTGGTGAAGTACTGAGCTCCTCCAAGACAATCCATCAAGTCTTCAATTCTAGGAATAGGGAACCTATACTTGATTGTGATTCTATTTATTGCTCTAGAGTCAGTGCATAATCTCCATTTTCCTCCTTTCTTGGTTGCTAATACCACTGGTACTACACATGGGCTAATGCTCTTCCTAATCAAGCGTTGATTCAATAACTCTTGCACTTGTCTAGCTACCTCTAGATTCTGATCCGGTGTAAGCTTATAAGCTGCTTTGTTAGGCAATGATGCTCCAGGTATGAAGTCAATCTAATGACTAATGGCTCTTTTAGGAGGTAAAGTTGCAGGTGCACCATCACTTACTATGTCCTTATACTTTTCAAGCAAATTCTGGACTGCTCCAGGTATGACTATTTTTCCAGTCTGATCTTCTTCTTTGGATTGTAACAAGACTAAATAACCTTCACCCCCTTGATGTAGGTTGTTAAGGAACTCCTTGCCACTACTTAACAAGACACTTGGTGTCTTTTACTGTCCTTCATCCTCCTCTGACAGTGACTACAACTTAAAAGTCTTCCCATCCTTTTTAAAAGAGATAGTATTCTCCTTCCCATCATACATGGCACTTCTGTCATACTGCCATGGTCTGCCCAATAGTAGATGGCATGCATCCATGGGTAATACATCACAAATTAGCTTATCTTTGTACCCTCCAATAGAAAACTCCACCGTTACTTGCTCATTGACAAGAACACTCTGCCCTTTGTTTAACCATGTCACTTTGAAGGGTTTAGTGTGGGGTACCTTCTCCAATTTGAGCTTCTTTACTGCCTCTTCTGAGATGATGTTGTCTGTTGAACCTGGATCTACAATGACCTTACATAATTTTCCAAGTATCTTGCATCTTACTCTAAATAGATCCCTTCTTTGTTTTGGTTCTTCCTTGACCGGTTGTCTAATCAAAACTCTCCTAAACATCAAATTCTCTCCCATTTCAGATTCAATATGACTAATCTTAGGTGATTTGATGCTCATGGTGTCCTCTTGTGCATATGCCACCCTCTTCTCAGCATTTGATGAAGATGCCTTCTTCGGGCACCTATAAGCTGGGTGTCCTACTTGCCCACAATGGTAACATTTCATGGTAGCAAAGTATGAATTGCTCCTGCCTGCTCCTCTTCCTCTATTTTATCCTCCTTGAGAACCTCTACCTCTTCCATAACCTCCTCTAGAAGGTGTTTCACTCCCATGCTCAATGAGTTTAGATTCACCTTGGTTTCTTTGTTCATTTCCTCTACCTTGGTAGCCACTTCTATGTCCTCTTTGATCTCTGCCTTTGCCTCTACTCTTAGAAGCCTGGTCATGTTTCCTCTTGCTTCTTTCCTCAATCTTGATAGCTAATTGATAGCATTGATGTATTGTCTTAGGACTTAGAAGAGTCATCTCTTCTTGGATGTTCCACTTCAAGTCGTTCAAATACCTAGCCACCTTGAGACTTTCATCTTCTAAGACATTGGACCTCATACAAAGTTTTTGAAACTCCTCAGTGTAAGTGTTCACATCTTGGTCTCTTTGCCTCAAGCTTTGCGTCTTCTTGTGTAACTGAATCTCATAATCATCTGGTATGTATGCTTCTCTCACTTTTTCCACCATACCTTTCCAAGTTGAAATATGGCTCTTGCCTTCCTTTTCCCTCTCTGTCTGAATGAATTTCCACCATGTCAAGGTAGATCCTCTTAATCTAGACTTGGCCACCTTCACCTTCTGTGCTTCAGTGACTCCATCACATTCAAAATGGTTCTCCATGCCTTCTATCCAATCTAGGACTAGGTCAGCTTCCAATTTTCCACTAAACAATGGTATACCTTCAAGTGCTTTCCCACTTAAAGCTTTCAATGCCTTCAAGAAAGGCTCCTCTTATAGAATAGGGTCAGGTTCAGGGGTCTTGTCTTCCTCTACAACCTCTTCACTCTTTGGTTCCCTGCCCTCCAATCTATCACTGACCTCATCAGCCTTGATTTGCACATTGTTCAATGCTTCCTCAAGTTGAGCTAGTCTTTCTCTCAACCTCCTATTATCTTCCTCTTGATCTTCAACCTTATTTTCCAACTCAATGTTTGTCACCATGGTTGTGGAACCACTGGATTCAAGGTCTGACATACAAGTTCTAACCCAAATCTTTAACTTGCTCTGATACCAATCTGATAGGGAAGGGTTGGATGGAACACTCTCTGTTCCATGCTCTAGGTCCTTGTTCTCAAGAACTCCTAGGTGATTCTCCCACCTTAACCTTTAGGTCCTATCTCATGTATAGGTACCCCTATTTCTACTAGCCAACCCCACTATCATCAAACTCTCAATCTACCAAGCCAATCTTGGTGCCTTGCCACTAACTCTCCCTTAGCCCTTAATATTCCCTAAAGGCTAATTACTCCCATCTCTCAATTTGTTCTTTGTAGGGGTGTAGAGATGTTTCTATTTTCTTCACACCATCCTCGTAGGGTTCTTGTAAGTTCACCAAACTCCATTCTTCCATCGCTTTCACCAAACCCTCATCTAGGGTTTTGGTTCCTTAGTTCTAGGCTTCCAAAATAGGTCTTTCCTCCGAGAGAATGAGGTAACTCTTCTACATTCTCCAAAGAACCCCAAATATTTTCTATGGATTCTTAGTCCTGATACCTACCACTTCAAGATTTCAAAGGTCTTAACCCTCGACTGTCCGTACACAAGTCAGGCCTTCAATTTTGTAAAATAGGCCTCTTCTTTAGGTTTTCCTGACCACACAATAAACTGTTAATTAGTTCTCCACTCAAACGGATTGGTGAAGCCTCCTCTTTGTTACCAAGCCTTTGCAAGGCTTCCATATACCTTTCTACCACGTGGTTTATCAGGGAAAGATCACCCCTGCAAGCCAAGTGCTTTGCACTTCTTGACTTTCCTAGTCGGGCACTGTCAAGCTCGCCTAGGAGAAGTCTTTCATAGTGACTCCCTGACTCCTAACCTCTCCTAACTCTAACATATTTACAAACATGGAGTCTAGCCCCAATCCCCAAAATCCTGTACACCAGGTATAGTGGGAACATGGACTAGTTCTCCATTCATGACAGTCTGCCAGTCAGGACAGTAGATACAAGAAATGTACTAGCTATTCAAAGAATGCTTGAAATAAAGAAAAATAACTCCTACTATTCCTACACAATTCTTGGAATGTAATTACCCTACATCCTACACTACTCACAGTTCCTGATCAAAACATTAACACACAAAACTCAAACAAAAACTCAGGAAATTCACATAAGTAATCACTATTTTCTTGATTTGAAAGTTCTGCTCAAACTCGAATGCATCCAACCCTTCTCTCAGGTCGAGGCACTCCATTTATAGGCTAATGAAGGTATTTATGCCTCCCCTTGTTTGGATATACATTAGTCTTGTGGCAAAGGTGCAAAATATCCTATTTTGCCACTTTTGCCAATTTCTAGAGAACTAGGAAAAGTAAGTTTTCCTTAAACTACTGACCTCTCTTGATCACTCCTGATCAAGACATGTTATTCCACCTCTAATTCAAACTCAATGGTCAACATGACCTTCATGGAAATACAATAAAACTAAAATCATCCTAGACTTCTTCCTATTGCTTAGTGCTTCCTAGGTGTTTCCTAGGTGCTCCTGCACCATTCTCCCCCTCTGCACAAACTCTAAGGGATGTGAGGAGAGAGTAGAAAGACATCTATTCCATGCTTCTTGCACTGAGCTTCATCCACCCATGTTTCCTCAGATTATGGCTTGTCCTTCCACTTGATGAGGTGCTCCTGCACCAGGCAGATGGCATAACCCTAAGATTGAAACCTTAGAATTCTGGGCCAAACAAAAGAGTGCACAAAAACTAAGGTTACTGTAGAGATGTAGTGCACGAAATGAAAGGGACAATTCTGGTGAAAAAAATAAAGGATACATCTCCTCTAGAAGTTGCAACCATGACAATGCATTCAGCTATGTTCACCTGAGTTATAGTAAAGGAGATGGAAGATAGATTAGTAGAGTATGAAAAAGAACAAAATATTTTAAATGATGAATTCAATAAATTGTTCATAGAAAATGTGAAGTTGAAGGAACAATTGAAAGGAGTAGGCCCCTCATAGAACAAGGAAATAATGTTATACCAGTATCCTCTTGCTCCACTAGTTGATATAGAAAGTGCTTCCACTGAACAAGTGAGAATTCTTAGACAGGAGATTGAAGAGTTAAAGAAAGCCAACAATGAGGGTAAGGAAGGAGTGAAAAAGAAAATCTATAATATTTTAGAGAAGGTCCTCAAGCATAAGATAAAGCTAATTGTGGATAAGTTGGAAAGTATGTATGATTTATAGAGCTCAATGACACATGCAATTGATTAGATTAAAACACATGTACCCATACTGGATCCCCTTTTTAAGAACTGGCAGCCCATACACCACACATTGGTAACCTTGTTGTAATGTCCCCGATTTAGCCCTACGCTCCACAATTGGATTTAGCCTATTTCCTAAAACTTGTAGGCTAAGTAGAATGGGAACACTTACTATTTATAGTAAGTCATGATACTGCTCAGTTGGCATACAGATGTGGTTTTGGAAAACTTACTATTTATAGCAATATGCTATTTTTGGTAAGTATATTTATAGTAGTATCACTCTAGCAGAAACTCAATCTTTTGCAGTTCAGTGTGGCCGATCAGTTTGGATTTCTGTTGAGTTGAAGTGAATTTACTATTTTTGGCAGTGGCTATTTTTAGTAAGTCTAATTTTGGCAGTATCATCATCTGCAGTTCAGCTCAGGTCATCATGCTATTTATGGTAATCCTTCAGTTTCAGTATCAGCATTGGTTTTGGTTATCTCCTTGGACTAAGTGTAATACTTAGTCAATTTCATGTTTTAAGTTGTACCCCCATGCCTAGGAGTAATAGCTTCATGTTGTTTTAAAGAGGGGACATTAAGGGGTCATGTTGAGCATTTAATGATTTATTAAAAACTTTATTGTTGCAAATAGAAATGGATGCCTAAAGGGAAGGGAAATAATGTTTTATTATTTCACAATAAAGTGAATGGTTGAAGGTGCATCCCTTGGGAAAATAAAGTGAATGGTTGAAGGTGCATCCCTTGGGAAGTTGAAGTGATTCAACTTCTTGGAATTCAAAGTGTTTCATTTGCCCATTGAAACTTATATATTGTTGCATTGTGGAGAGCTGATTATGTTATGTTTTGGAAAGCAAAGTTATGCTGCTAGTTTGAAATCCAGAATCCGGCTAAGGGAGAGCTTAGCAATTCTATTCCACTCTTCAGGCCTGAAACTACGGTTCCCTAGATGATGGATCGAGAGTGTGCTTCATTTAGAAGTGCACATTGAGCCTCAATGTTGAAGATTCAGATGTTATTTCCATATTTTATTGTTGCTAGTTCGGTCATGGCTGTAGGTGAAAATCATTAACAGCTTTAAGGGTAATTCTAATTTGATTATCGATATTTTTTCATCATGATTCTATGCTTGGGGCGACCCTTCCTACCAATTTGTAGATTTTAGTTTGGAGTTTTTTTATATGTCAAAATCGCCCCTCAAGGAGGGTCGTACATTTCAGCTTACATTGGGATTTATGTCATAAATAAATAAAGGTGTTTTGAGGTTTTTTCTTCATCTCAATAGGGGCGCCTATCTTCTAGTTGATCATTGCACTTGGAATCATGCAATTCAGAGGTAATTTGATCGAGTTATGAGCATTTGATAAATTTTTGTAGTTGCTGATTTGACATTTCCATAATTAAAGTTTTCTGAAACATAATTAAATCATTTGTTGTTTCCATCTTTCTTCTTCTTTCTCATTATATTCTGACATGGAAACAATGTATAATTTGGTGCTTGAAAATTGGTGAAAACATTGTAATTTGCAACCTTCTCTTTTGTACAAACTGTTAATAGTAGTACTGTTTCAGTTTTAATATTGCTGCATTATTTAATTAATTTCACACTAAGCACCCCTGGATGGTATACCACCAGTGAGGATAAATTGAATTGTAACTCTCTTGCATACCCACTTTCAAGTGGTGAATCCCCACTCTTCAATGGATGCCTGTCGTAGCAGAAGAAGTATTTAAATTGTAATCGTTTCCCCCCACTGTTTGGTGGTAGTGTGGAAAGTCTCTTTGGCTAGTTATCCACCTTTGTTGCATTTCAATTCAGCTTTAGTACTTTTCCATATGTCAGCACCTTTCCTGTCAAAGGATCTTGAGTGTACATTCTTGGTGTCGAGTTTAATCTCTCTCATTCAGTGTAATCTTTATATTAGTGTTGCATTAGATCCTAGGGATCCTCTGACCATATGCTCGCCCCTCCTCCTTAAGTGGTTTTAGGGCGCATTCTTGGTTAGAGTTCTTTCATGTGCGTTTTGGGTTATGCTAACATTAACGGGTGTTTGGTTACATTGTAAATGTTCACTAAAAATCGAGAAAAATTGAGAGAGCATATTTCACTTGTGCAGAGTCTTATAGAGGAGTATTGAGGCTCTTGCAGCATTAAAACCTATAGAGAAAATGACCAAAATAGTTATAGATGAATTCCAATATATACAAGGAGAGGACCAAATGATCAAAACAAGAATAGATTCATTTCATACTCCGAAGTAGTGATTTGTGCCAAAAATATTGAAAGATGATGACCAATTAAAGACCTCAATGAATGGAAGAGAGAATTTGGCTAGATTATTCCACATTGCATCACTCACATACAAAAGGATGGTAGAGTTGAGTCTTGATAGGTTCGACTTAATCATGGATGGAGTAATAGCATTGGATGTTGGATATTCTAAGTTTATCATGGATGTCAGGGCATTACTAGACAACCAATGGAAGATTCACGTTGCAAATATATTGAAAAATCAAGAATACAAATCGCCACATGATTATACAGTGTATGTGTGGGAGCAGAAGTATTTGGGTCCTCCCGAACAGTAGGCCTTGGGGTTGCCATAGTGGAAGAACCAAACATTCAAATACACTAATATGGAGAAAGGACCTTGAAAAGATCTTTAGTGATCAGGACTGCCTTACGGAGATTAATGGACTATTGTGTCACGAGTGTTGTAGACTTCATTAGTTATCTACTTTCTCTATTTTATGTTTTAAGAAAAACTAATTTTTAGTTTAGTTTATACGAAGAATGAATTTTGAAAAGATGACATATTTTGTAATGGTCTGAAGCTTGTTGCTTCTCTTATAAAAGAGAAACCAAGATCAAATTTTGATATCATCATCATAGGCATTTATAGAAACATATATGAGGAGACTTATGTTATATTGTAATATCTATTTGAAGCAATCAACAAACATGAAGATTTAATCTTGTGCTCGAATTTTGGTCTCAATTATTTTTCGATAATATTGTGTATGATTGATTTTTTTATGTATTTTAGGTTGGAATATAGGGGTATATTATGAATTGGTATCAATTATTTGTTCATAATATTGTGTATGATATAATAATTTGTGGTCTCAAATTGCGATATTGGATTTTTTTATGTATTTTAGGTATGGGAATATAGGGGTATATTATGAATGCAGTATTTTAGATATCATTTTATTGAAAAGATTAAATAATTTTCTAATTTTGCAGTCTCTTAGTTTTAGTTTTCAATGTCAGTCAGACCTAAGAGATCATTTCTTTGTTTGTAATGGGGAGGCTTAGTTTACCTAATGTTGAGATATCTATATCTATTATTAAATCATAGATGTTCATTATTGTTTCCTTCACACAAGCATATTCAATGCATGTGGAGGCTAGAAGCTATATTACAAACTAAAGCTATCATCTAGGACATACAAGAAAATTCTAGCATCTAGAAAACATATAGGACATGCAAGAAATTATATTCTAAACAAACAAAATTAATTTCAACCAAAGTAAGAAAACTAAGAAGAATGAATTACGTTCAATAATAAATTACACCATACATATAACCAATGTTTAGGTGACAAGCTAACCTATTAAGGTGGCAGGCTAGTTAAGGTGACAAAACATCAACATAATCATTTGTATTGTTGATTACATTGCATTTTAAATCTTTCAAACTCAAAGAATTACTTCATATTGCATAACTAATAATTAGATGTTGATAGATGACAAAATTTCAATTACAATATAGTTTTTACAAAGTCAACCTAAGCAATTATGCAATTACTTCACATTGTATAACTAATAACTAGGAGCAACTGCCAATTGCATTTGCTTGTCATGGCATTCCATGAGACCACATTTCTTTGAGGAATTTTTTCAAACAGTTCACTACCTTGTCTATGCTACCACATTTTTCATACATATTGTCTACCAAAGCATTTTATCAAACAGTTCACTGCCTTGTCGCTATGGCTAAAAGCCTAAAACAAGTGCTTTCGAACAAGCTATGGATGCTTGGAAAAATCTATCAAAGCATAATAGTAAGCAATAGCATAGACAAGGCAATGGACTAGTTGAAAAATGCCTCAAAGAAATGTGGTCTCATGGTGATGGAATGCCATGACAATCCATAACAATTTTCTTGTCATGGAATTCATCATGGCATTCCATCACCATAAGACCACATTTCTTTGAGGAATTTTTCCCAAAGTTTATTGCCTTGTTTATGCTACCACATTTTTCATACATGTCTACCAAAACATTTTATCAAACAATTCACTGCATTGCAGCTATGGCTAAAGGCCTAAAACGGGTGATTTCAAACAAGCTATGGATGCTTGGAAAAAATCTATCAAAGAATAATAGTAAGCAACAAGCTATGGTCTCATGGTTTTTTTGGCACAAAAAATCAATGTGATTTTATTTGCATTTTATTCTAGGTTTTAGATGCATTTTTTTGGCAATTTTGTTGTTTGAAATGGGGAAAAATCTTTGTGGTCAGTTTTGTGCATTTTTTAATTATAGGATTCTCATAGTTATTGAAAAAGGTAGTGTTCATGAAGGAATAGAAAATATGTGTAGAGCCTTTGAATTATACTCATACTGTGCAATGGCATTGAATCATTTAGCAAACCACTTTTTCTTCACAGGGTAGCATTTTCTTGTGGAACAATTGATTGAGATAGTTCTTGTTTCAACTGACCACCCTCTCATGAAATATATCCTAAACCTTATACCCTAAACCCTGAACATTGTCCCTCAACACTGAACTTACACCAGAAACCATACACTCTCAACCCTTCACCCTATGCCATATACCCTCAATCCCTCACCCTTATACCATATACCCTCAACCCAATACTTAAGCCATAACCCCTAAAACCTCAACCCTAAAACTTAAATCCTAAACACTGCAACCTCAACCCTCATCCCTATACCCTATACAATTAACCTTAGATACTCAACCTTGAACATTATTCTTCAATTGTAAACCCTTAACCCTCAAACCTATACCCTATACCATCAACCCAATACTTAAGCCCTAATACCTAAACCCTCAACCCTATACCTTAATCCCTAAACCCTACACCCTCAACCCTCATCCATATATCCTATAGCCTAAACCTTGAACATTGTCCCTCAATGCTATACTTAAAACCTAAACCATACAATCTCAACCCTTAACCCTATGCCTTATTCCCTCAACCCATACCCTAAACCCTAAACCCGATATCCTAAACCCTAATCCATATACCCTACACACTTAATCTTATACACTTCATGGGTTGAACATTATCCCTCAATCATAAACCCTCAACCCTCAACCTTATACCTTGTACCATCAACCCTATACTTAATCCCTAATCCCTCAACCGTAAACCCTAAACCATACACCCTCAACCCTCATCCCTATATCCCATACCCTAAACCTCAAATATTTTCTCTCAACACTAAACTTAAACCAAAAACTGTACACTCTCAACCCTTCACCCTATTCCATATAACCTCAATCCCTTACCCATATACCATATACCATGAACCCAATACTTAATTTTCAATCCCTCAAACCTCAACCCTAAACCCTAAAACCTCAACCCTCATCCCTATACCCTATACCCTATACCCTATGCACTTAACCTTAGACACTCAACCTTGAACATTATCCTTCAATTGTAAACCCTTAACCCTCAACCCTATACCCTATACCATCAACACAATACTTAAGCCCTAATCCCCCAACCCTGAACCCTATACATTAAAACCTAAACCCTACAACCTCAACCCTCATCCCTATACCCTAAACCCTCAACCTTATACCCTAAACCCTGAACATATTCCCTCAATACTATTCTTAAACCCTAAACCATACATTCTCAACCCTTTACCCTATTCCTTATACCCTCAATCCCTCAACCCTATACCATATACCCAATATCATAAAACATAATCTCTATACCCTACACACTTAATATTATACACTCATTGGGCTGAACATTATCCCTCAACTATAACCCCTCAATCCTATACTTAAGCTCTAATGCCTCAACCCTCAACACTCAACCATATACCTCAATCCTTAAACCCTACACCCTCAACCCTCATCTATATACCCTATACACTCAATCTTATAGCCTAAACCTTCAACATTGTACCATCAACCCTATACTTAAGCTCTAATCCCTCAACCCTCAACCCTATACCTTAAACCCCAAACCCTACACCCTCAACCCTTATCCCTATACCAAATACCCTCAACCTTATACCCTAAACCTTCAACATTGTACCTCAACTCTAAACCCTCAACCTTCAACCCTATACTTAAACCCTAAACCCTTAACCTTATGCCTTATACCAAAAATTCATATCATAAACCCTAATACACTAATACCTATACCCTAAACACATAATCTCATACACTCAACCCTAAACATTATCCTTCAATTGTAAACCATATACCCTATACCCTCAACCCTAGATAATTAAACCCTACACATTGAACCCTTAAACTTATACCTTAAACCCTAAATCCTACAACGTCAACCCTCATCCTTATATCCTATACCCTCGACATTATACACTAAACCCTGAATATTGTCCCTCAAGACTATACTTGTGTTGAATGGGCATTGTGACTACTAAAGTAATATTGCATTCTTTTTGGCCAGAAATATATCAAGTTTGTGGTTACCATCCACCATATAAGTCACTGCCTTTAGAGCATGATAATAGTTTCCTTATGATCATTGGTTGTTGTTGATACATTCCATCATAGGTGCGGCTGTGAAAAAGGTTTCATACAACTAGTCACCAGCTTCCACATATATAAATTACATCATTATTTCTAGGGTAGTGTTGCAAGTTGGGGCACTCAGATATATGGTGGATCCATATGGTATGTGCATCTCTTATACTATTGTTGAAACAATAATCTGAATTTGGATTATGGTGTGTAGCCCTTTAAAATCATTGTCACATCTAGGGATCATTGTGGAGACTTCATATTTGATCCAGGTATCAAGAATATATGATCTATTATTGTTGAGGTTTTAGGACTGATGGGATGAAAATAATTCCATATTGTATGCTTCATAACAACCTTGTTTCACTATTCCATAGATCAATTTTCCTATCATTACAAGTATTTGATTTATTGCATCAGTATTTTTCATTTTTAGACTTTATCTAATCTACAAATTGGGTCCAAATTGTTGTTTATCTACACTATATTATATCAATGAAATATCTCAATTTGTGTAATAAAAAATGCTAAAAAGGAGGGCATAAAATTGGAAAATACCAAAAAATAAAAAAGTTCTAAAATTGGAGACATCACAATGGTATCAGAGTTGGATCTTGTCGGCCTGTGAGATTTCATTCTTATACAGTCAAGTGATAGAGCCAACAAGTATTATCAAAGGGAACATAGAAAAACAATCCATTTCCTAAGAAACAATTAAAGTTGCACACAGTGAATCAGATGCGAAGAATTCTCATGTTGACATTTCACTTGGAAATTGGAATTATTTTGTAGCTTTTCATAATGAGAGGAGGGATCCAAAGATAGAGGCAACACATCTTGAGAAGGCTAGAGAACTGTATTGTAAAGTGTTGGCATAGAGACCAAGAAATGTTTATGCTGCAAATGGGGCAGCCATTGTGCTAGTTGAAAGGGGTCAATTTGATATTGTAAAGGAAATTTTTACACAGGTACAAGAAGCTGCAATAGGAAAAATATTTGTTCAAATGCCTGATGTGTGGGTAAATCTAGCACATGTTTACTTTGCACAAGGATAGTTTGCGCTTATAGTGAAAATGTACCAAAATTGTTTGAGGAAATTTTATTTTGGCACTAACACCAAAATTTTATTATATTTAGCTTGAACACATTATGAAGCAGAATAGTGGCAAAATTGTAAAAGAACATTATTAAGAGCAGTAGATTGTAACTACTGTAAGTTTCCAATTAGAAAGCTATAGATTTTGTGTTTAATGTAATGAGGGTTTCAAATTACCTCTAGATTCACTGTAGAGGGCCTCGCTAACTTCAAATTCGTTGCAACAAACTCTAAATTCCTTTCCCTTACCCACCTTTTCAGAAGTCTCCAGGGCCTCTTTGAATCTTTATCACCCATGCAAGTAGTTTTTATAACTCATGATCAAAACACCTCAGTGCCAAGCTAACCTACAACTAACGAGTGAAGCGAGGAGCCAGGCTATAATTTGCAACTAACGAGTGAAGCGAGGAGCCAGGCTATAATTTGCAACTAACGAATGAAGCGAGGAATATTTCTGCAATGAACGTGAATAAGCGCCAATACACTGACATGCGCAATACATCACACCAATAATTTGTCAATTTTTTTTTTAATTTTGTCTAATTTGTATTTGGTGACTAACTATTTAGTCATTTTTATTTTTGTGACTCAATAATTTTTTAGTCAATGACCAAATTAGTCAATTATTTACTCATTTATAACTGAGTTGCAAAAAATTAGTAGAATTTAGTCATTTTTAGTTGTTGTGACTAAAATTTTTAGTCACCTAGTCATTTATTTGCCAAATTCTACTAGTGATAGAAGAATCCCCCACAACCTGTAACAAAAAAAAAACCATCACACATCTCCACAACACGTAAACCAACACCAAAAACACCATGCCAGTGAATAAAACCCCTAACTCCACCTGCACCCCCCAAAATGACACACATGCAAACAAAGGAAGAGGTGGTTGAAATTGATTAGTCTGCAATCATGCATAGCAAACCCCCCTCACATAGCCACTCCATTTCTATAAAATAAGTTATGGTTAAATCTATATTATGTTCCAATTATTCTTCTACTAAATCTTTAAATTTTTTAAGCTTAGTAAAACTTTAAATTTATGTCTCATAAATAAATCTAGGTGAATCTTGAAGAATCATTAATGGAGGTTACAAAATACCAAGATTTACCAACAAAACCAATATTCATAAGACCAAATACATCCATATGAATGATTTCTAATTTACTCTTTGCTTTATAATCTCCTCAAGGAAATTATGATCTATTTTTTTTACCGAACACACAACTCTCACAAAAATAAAAATATTCATTGGATAGCAAAAAATATTAGCCAATTTTTTATTCATTATAGTCTTTAATCCCATTTCACTTATTTGGATTGATCTATAGTGCCACAATATACATGTGCTTTTAAATTTTTTAGTTATATAGTTAGAATTATAAATAGCAATGGTGTTTATTCTAAACAAGGTCCTTGTTCTTGACCCTTTTGCTACCACCAAAGTTCATATCACCAACCTGTCCCCATCAAACAATTTGATATGAACTATTATTCCTAAGGCATACCTCCATACCATCATATTCGTTATATGAAGAGAATTACTTCTTATGAGGAGTTATGTGTTAGAGTAATCATACATTAGCTAATAATTAATTAATCTTTAATTAATTATTAGGCTAATTTATTCTCATGCACTTAAGTTAAACTTAGGAGTGTTTTTTATTCTTTTATTAGTTGATTTATTATTAGGTCATTCTATCTCATTGCATGAGATGTTGACACTTGTCATGATCTAATCCTTTTCTCATTTAGGGTTTTTCTCTTATAAGCACTCAACCCTCTTTGTATTGTTTATCTTCTCCTCTGGAGATTCTCTTTTGAGATTATGGAGTTTCATTGTTGTAGTTATTTCTTGTTGAGGATATTGTATATTATTGTCTGCAAGTCTCTTGTATGGAATTTGTCTTTGTTCATTATTTGATCTTGTGGCTCATGTTTTTCACAATTCTAATTTGGTATCAGAGTGTGGATTCAATGAACCCCTTCTCAATTTTTGATTTTTTTCTTCAACGAGGGTTACAGGGTTTTAGATCTAAAATATCCATTATTGTTTTTGCAATTTTTGGAGGTGGATATTTTTTTTGTGCATTCGAGACTAAATCAAAGTCTTCCATTGGATTCAAAGGTCTCAAAAAAGTCAGTTTTGCCTTTTGTTTGGTTTGATTTGGACTCTAGAGGTCATATCTACAAGGGTTTGAAATAGTTTCTTTTTTTTCTAGATACGGAGGGTAGCTACAATTTTGGAGGATTTTGAGCTGAAAAGGACCTCACGGTTGCATTTAAAAGGCCGATTCAACAAATTCTGACATAAAATTTTCCCTATTTCAGTGTCGAGAGCTTCAGAGGCAATTTTTTTTGCCTAGGGGCCATACGACCCATTTACAACTATCTTCAACACATGAATAAAAAAAGTGGCTTGTCAGCTCACCACTCATGGAGTGGCGCCCAACAAGCAGTGCCCCTTTGTAGCCACAACCCATTGACCACAACGGCCTGCTAGTTGCTATGCCGCAATGAGCAAGACGCTAATCAGTAGTGGCTTTAGAACCACCTACAGTAATCACCAACTCGTAGCCACTTGATTTTTTTTAATTTTTTAATAATTTCCACCTAGGGTCACATGGGAAACCAATGCCCAGCCCCTGGGGGATAAAAGTTTCCTTTTTTATAAAATAAGTAGAATTGAGAAAATGGGCATAACTTTTTGCTCGAGTATCAAAATTTGGGCAAACAAGATATCAACAGAAAGCTAGTTCTGAGAACTATCCAATGGTGCTACATTTTCTTAGATTTTTTTGTAGGTGCATTCTATAGCTTGTTGAATTTAGATGTGTTTTTTTCATAACTTTTGATTAGTTTCTTCACTTTTCACAATTCTAGTGGCGTTGGGACGGTCTCTCAAATCTCTTCATAGCCATCCATGAACATTTTATTCAGTTTTTTGTGTTTCACACTCTAGTGAATTACTTGAACATTTCAGCTCCTGGAAAATTTTTGTTTACATGGGATGGACTTATTTTAGGCTATTATATATGTATTTTTATATTTTTTATCCTATTTGGGAATTGTAGACATGTTTTGTAAGCACACTCTTTTAGACACACTGAGATAAAGTGTTTGTATAGGAGTGTATAGGAGTGAATTTTCACCCCTTACGCAAATTCCCCTTTTACACATCCTCACCTTAGAAAATCAAATCTGAAGGTGAAATTCTACATCACCCAACCGTCTTCCTTCCACTTGGCATTTGTCAGTTGTGTCGATGAGAGAATATTTGTCGGGGACGTGAGCATGGTGCTCTACCGTCTCTAACAGATTCATGTGTTTGAAGTTGGCAGAGGCGTTACACTTTCGATTGGGGTCGATTTGTAACGTCCCTCTTCAACCAACTAACCCTGAAAATGGCAGATTCTTCCCACTTCTCCTTCAAATTCATCCATTCTTCATTCAGCTCATCTTCTTTTCACTCTTGGTAATTTGATCTCACTTTCTAGCATCTCATTCACTCTCAAGCAACACTTAAACACTCCATTGTAGCAACAACACTTCATCAACTCCGCAAATCAAGTGTCAAGCAAGCCATTAGCAACGTGAGCTTGGAGTCTTGCAAGACCTCCTTTCATCACAGTCGAGGTTGTGGTGACCTTTCCAAGTTTGCTTTCTCCTCCATTGGCTAGTGAGCTTTTGGGTGTAGGTGGTAACGTTTCGCTCCTTTCCTTTGTGATTTGGTTGAGTAGCAACTTACTATTTTGTGGTGTTTATTGAAATATATATTTCTTTACTTATTTATCACATATTTCTCTCTCATTTCTATTTGGTTGTCCATGGAGGTGGAAACACCAAAATAGGGGTTTGACTGAGGCAGACCCCTCTATAGCTTGAACAATTTTCCCCTCTTTCTTGTGTGCAAGTTGACATGCATTTGGAGCTAGCTGGTGAACTAGCGCCTTGGTGAGATCATTCTCATCACTTTAGCTTTCATATATTTACTTTATCATCTTTGTTTGTACTTTTTGTACCTTATTGTTTTATTTTGCTCATTCCATAATAGTTAGCTAGGTCATTAGTTTTTGTTTTGGTAGTTATATTGTACTTTTCTATCCTTTGGTCATACGGATGCAGCGCGCTTGAGAGACACTATCACGTTGTGGTATCATCCCAAAACCATGCTTTCGTCCTCAGGCAGAGAGTTGTCTAAGGTACAGTATTGACTCTGAAAACTAGCTTGCCTAGCCTAAATTCGGATTTTGGATCTGAAGAGTGATCGAAGTACATTATAGTCCTCATCATTCTTGAACCTTATTTTAAAGTACCCCTTTAGAGTGAGGTAAGTTAGGGAATCCATCCTCTCTCGACTCTCCGTGACCTGGAGCCTTAACATTGTTGGTCCCCCTCTCTTATAGTGTCATTCTAGTGTATACTTTTTAGGGATTTTACACATCCTATTGTGCCTTTTATACTCACACTATGATATAAAGTGTCATTAGGGGGTTGTGTAGGCCTTTTATTTTGTCATCACGCCTTTTTCAAGTGAGTGTCCCTTCCACAAAAGTATTACATCCTGGTGATTATTTCCTTGAATGCATGTGTGTCTTAGTTTGAACACCCTTTTTATTTACAGGTACTCTTTTATGCACATTCAAATTTTCTTGGTTCTCCTACATGCGCTTCTTGGTGGTACACAAATTTAGTGTATCTATCTTGGCTCTCACTAGTCGACATTATGGGAGGGCTTTTGTTGTTGGTATTAATGCTTCCTTGGTTTTGCATTGGAGTGAGCTATGTATCTAGTATTTGTTCCTATGTAGTAGGTGGATGGAATGGTTGGTTATCGATGAATTTCGGTGAGATGGGGAATTTACCATATGGGCACTCTTGCATTCCTATTTTTTGGAGTTAACCTTCCATTTTCTTTTGATCAGTGTAATTCAAACTATTGGTACTTGTATTTTTTGCTTCCATCTTGCATGTTGAGTAGTGTCATTAGGGTCACTCGTGCAAATTCATGTTCCATTTGTATCTTTGATTTCCATATTTTTTGGCTTTATTTTCCATCTGATTTGACTGGTGTCGTTGGGGGAACTCATGCAAATTATTGTATTTTTGATCTTGATCATCATTTGTTTCATATGAGGTTCTTCATTTTAGAACTATAGCAATTATCATTTGTCAATTGTCTACAACTTCTTTGTGCTTCAGAGATGTTTTTCATGTTCTTATTCTTTTTGGGACATTTTTTTGGAGGATTCTTACTTCACATTATTTTGGAGGCCCTTTAGTCCTTCACACTAGTTTGGAGGCTTCTTTAGTCCTTCATTTCACTTTTCTCTCTTATGGAGAGGAGTTTTCTCCCACTGGGGTTTTCAAATTTTCTTTGATTATGAGAGATTTGATTGTTTCTACATGGGTACCTCACTAGGGCTTGTTTTCTAGGACCCATCATGCATTCTCTTTTTAGGGTTTTTAGCTACTCCCTAAGTTCATCCTGTTAGAGTAATCATACATTAGCTATTAATTAATTAATCTTTAATTAATTATTAGGCTAATTTATTTCATGCACTTAAGCTAAACTTAGGAGTGATTTTATTCTTTTATTAGTTGAGCTATTATTAGGTCATTCTGTCTCATTGCATGAGATGTTGACACTTGTCATGATCTAATCCCTTTCTCATTTAGGATTTTTCTCTTATAAGCACTCAACTCTCTTTGTATTATTTCTCTTCTCCTCTGGATATTCTCTTTTGAGATTCTAGAGTTTCATTGTTGTATTTTTTTCTTGTTGAGGATGCATGGAATGTGTCTTTGTTCGTTGTTTGATCTTGTGGCTCATGTTTTCATAGTAAAAACATCTTGATTCAACCAACCAATGTTCATTAGACATAATATTACAAAAAAGAAATAAGGCTTCATTGCCTAAGTTTGAGGACTTTTCCATGGAGGAATCCCATTATTTTTTAACTTTTGTACTCCTTTTTCACATGCCCCCTTATATTGTTGTTCCAACACTATTTTTTAGGAGTATTATATTGGCCTTAAGACTTAGACCTCCCTTTAGGCTCCTTTCGATTTCCCTTAGATCCCCCTCTTTCCTTATACCTTCCCTTGACATGAAGAGCATCCTTAGAACTATCCATAGTGGCATTTTTTATCATTTCCTATGTCAACAAAGTTGTAACAAAGGCATCCAACTTGAGATCCATTAAGTTATCACTATTCAAAAGAATCATACTTGACTATGACTTGGGTAAAGAATGTAGAAGCATAATACACTTATCTTCCTCTTCTATTTTTAAATATAGCTTGGTTAATTGAATCAAAATTAAATCGAATAAATTTACTCTTGGCTATTGAATCACCTTCCATTTTAATAGAAAATATTTTTTCTTTTAAACATAATTTATTTATAAGACTATTAAATTGATAAATTTTAACCAACCTTTTTCATAGGGAATGAGAAATGGACTCTTCTACAAAATTTAATAAGACAGCTTGTCTAAAAGATAGAGTTAAAAAATCTCTCCAACTTTCTTATCCATCTTGTCTCACATGTCTTGGACAACACTACCAAAATTACATTCATTTGTTATCACTATCAATTGATATTTTTCTTCTAAAAAATTATACATCTTTAGCCTCCATAATTAATAGTTAGTTTTATTGAACTTCTCAATATCTCATTGAAATGTAGATGTAGTCATGGCTTCCACACAAATTTATAAAATAAATCTCACTATAGACCCAAAAAACCTTTCAACCCATAAAAACCAAAGATGGCCAAGCTTTGATACTAGATTTTGGGAATAAAAGGTAAAATACAACAATATAAAAATTTAAATTAGGTTTTTTGTTCAAGAATTCCATCCAATATAGTGTGTTTAATTATAGAATATCATTAATAGATTTAGAAAAATAAATCAACATTTACCACATGATAAATAACACATTACATGAGAGGGACATTTTTAACTGCAATCGTGAAGAGTTATCTAATGTCCTAGGTATGGTGAAGGATGGATCAATTTTTTTTTAGAATCTTGAAATGGTTGTTTAGTGATTTGAATCTAACCAATGTTAAGGTTCATTCCTTGATCAACAATGTTGAGGTTAATACCAATCCTCATGATTCTTCAATTTTGGCCCAGGTTAATCAATTGTTTGATATCTTGAAGATGGTTACTGATGAAATGCCAAAAATGAAGGACTTTGAGTATATAATTTTTTCCCTAGAAGAAAGGATGACCAAAGTCTATAAAAATCTTGATACTACAATCAAAGTTAGTTGTTCTACTCTCTGGAATAATGTCGAGGGTCTTCATTTTCTTAATGAAAAGGCTCAAATGTGAAAGGTGAGTCTTTTGGTGTGATGAAGGAAGTGTCTGGTATGGTTGAATTTTCTAAAGACAAGAAGGGAGGGAAGAATTTTAAGGGCTCCTGCATCTAAAATCATAGCAAGACTAAAAAGAACTCAAGAATTCTTGATAGTGAGATTGTCGAGGTGGTGGAAATGCAAAGGAATATTATTGCTCGTGATCTTGAAGTGGCTAATATCCTGAAAATCCTTTAGTGGTCTTTTGTTTGGGTCCTATTCTTTTGTTGGTTTTTGATGATGGTTGGTTTCTTGTTATATTTTGATTATTCTTAAAAGCAGCGGTCTCTTTTTGTATAGGGTTTTGGGGCCCCTTCAAAACCTACTTTTCCTATAATAAAAAACAACACATTACACATGATTTACATGGAGAAAACCTTGTGATAAAAACTCCAAAAAAAAAGAGGCATGTTGAAATGAAAAAGACAACTAAGAGGGGGGTGAATCATTTGTAGCAAATCAAACCTTCAAAACCCTCTACAATAATTAGATCCACATGCATTCATTAAAACCTTATTTTTTAAGTATGATTAAACATGAAATGGAGATAACAAAAACTGAAATCACAACACCATACAGAAGAGAACACCAGATTTACGTTGAAAACCCAATGAGGGAAAACCACGGTGAGGATTAGCTCACAATATAAGTAATATCAAAACCGGTACAAGGGCTCACTGCCAAAATAGGACACACTATCCAAAAAGGCTCACAACCACCAAAAGAATACAAAAAGATAGAAGAGAAACACTACACAAAGAATACTTATTAATGCAACAAGGAATCCACCACAATTGCTCGCACAATTTCATAGTCTTGCATAAAAGATTTCCGATGCCTTCAGGAACCCTGACACTGAAATTTGCACTGCTCTGCTCAAATTCGCATCACTCGCATTAATCTCACATCTATATTTCTTCTGACTTCTTTCATGTATCAACTCACGACAAAACCATACTTATTTATATCAACCTCAACCTCAAAAACCTTCTCCAATGTTGGCAACTATCTATTATACATACAAATTCAAAATAGGTCGGCACCTAAACATTCCTGTGGTGGATAGGAATGAAGAAAACCTACATAAATCCTTAATTAGGACACAAATATATCCAAACACACCTCAAAATGCTTTCATACACTTTGCATGTAGTGTCAAACACAAGGTCAACCAACACCTGTGTAAAAAACCATAATCATTAAGTACACGCTTCCTCAAATCAATACGTAGCATCCAAACAACATAATTCACTTGAGCACGATCTAGAATAGTCCATGAAATACTTAAGATTCATCAAACACTTCATCCAAACTCGCATCATACAAATACTGCAACTCAAAACAACTGTTAACCCTTATTTGCATACTAACAAATGAAACTCACTCTATACTACACCAAATCAAGTAAAATATTGAATACAAAAAGATACAATCATTATAAGAAACTTCCCAAATACGCACAACCTGAAGCCAAACAGTGGAGAAACATGGAGCAAATACATTTCTCCCAGGCCATAGAAAACATCACTGAAAGATTGGTTCACACACTGGTGAAAATATCTCACACCGTACAATGATCCAGAAACCCAAATTCAAAATATAGCAACCTCTAACAACCATGAATAACCTATCATATCCGCATAGGCATAGCATTAACATAGAAAAAATGTGAAGCACAATACCAGAGCACACTATGAACACTTGCACAACATAATTTACCCTATTTATCAATTTTTCTCAAAAGCACTTGGAAACCGAGTACCAGATACATCATCTCAGCTCATTACTTCATTCCAACTCATATTTAAACACTGCAACAAAAATATAGCTCCATGTACTCACAACACTTCCTTAATATCTCAAATATATATGCACAACCTGCAACAACCTATTTTCCTCTTTTTCACATTTTTTTCAATATCCTTGACATCTTGATCATGCAAAAACTTCCTCAACACATAGTTGACATCAATGGCAACACCAATCAATAGACTTCTTGTTGACATCAATGACAACACCTTCATACTTGAAACAATCTCCCCGTTTGTCATTGATGACAACACAAGATGTGAAAAAACATCAAAGACAACATACACACTCTCCTTATTAGATTAGATATCCTACACAACATTTATACTCTCTCTCCCTATTACAAAATTCTCTCTCCCTTTGACAACAATAATTAGACAATATGCATAATTTTCTTCCCTTGATACCTTGCATTTTTTACATGTTACTCTAACTCTCCTCCTTTGACATCAATGGAAAAGGATAGAATGTTTTGTATTATTCTCCCCCTTTGACACTGAACCAAAACACTTGATCTAAATACACCCCCTTAGGAGTACATCCAATCAACTCAAAAAAATTGCAACAATGACAACACATGACACTACCTACTCCCCTTGAGAGGTAGCCACCAATATCAGTCCAGAAAAGAGATAGATCCATAGATCCATTGGACTGATGCATCTAGTTCAAAGGAAGCGTAATAACCCCCAACTTCTCTTGAAGATACTCAAAATTATCCTTAAGAAGAGACTTAGTAAATATATCAGCAATTTGATCCTTTATAGGTACATACTCAAGCTTCACTTCATTCTCCATGACCTTTTCTCTCAAAAAGTGACACCTAATAGATATATGCTTTTTCCTTAAGTGCATCAATGGATTCTTTAAAATATTGATTGCACTTGTATTGTCACAGAAAATAGAAATAGTCTCATCATATATACAACTCTGATATCCTTCAATGTTTGTCCCATCCATAAAACTTGTGTACAACATGATGTTACTACAATATACTTAGCCTTTGCAATAGACAAAGAAATTGAATCCTGCTTCTTGCTCAACCATGACACCAATCTACGTCCAAGAAAGAATGCACCACCACTTGCGCTTTTGCTGTCATCAACACAACCAGCCCAATCTACATTTGTATAAGTACTTAATTTGAAATCAGTATCCTTAGGATATCACAAGCCATAATCCAAAGTGCTTCTTAAATATTTGAATATCCTCTTCACAACTGCAACATGTGTTTCTTTAGGATCTTCTTGAAATCTAGCTACAAGAAAAATTATGTGCATGATATCCAGTGATCTAGTAGCAATTAGATATAGAAATCCACCAATCATAGATCTATACTTGCTCTGATTAGCCTTAGGTGAGTCATCATCTTTGCTCAAATTGCAACTAGTCACCATAGAAGCGCATATCGGTTTGGAATCATCCATTCCATAAATTCTTCAACATCTCTTTGGCATACTTAGATTGTCAAATGAATACCGCTTTATCTATTTGATTAATTTGTAGTCCAAGGAAGAAATTCATGTCCCCAAATATTGACATTTCAAAATCCTTTTGCATTCCCTCTGCAAAATTCTTACACATAGCTTCATTTCCACCAAAGATAATATCATCCACATATACAACCACTATCAAAATCTTGTCTTCCTCAATTTTAGAGTAAAGATTACTATCTGTGGTGCCCTTACCGAATCCTTGTTGTATCAAGTACCTATCCAATCTTCCATACCAAGCTTTGGGAGCTTGCTTCAATCCATATAGTGCCTTCTTTAACTTACATTCCATATCTGGTTGATCTAACAACTGAAATCCTTCTGATTGTTCCATGTAAACCTCTTCTTCCAATTCACCATTCAGAAAAGCAGACTTCACATCCATCTAATAAACCTTAAAGTGTTTATGTGTTGCAAATACCAAAAAAAAATTGATACCTTCCATCCTAACCATAGGAGAAAAAGTCTCCTCAAATTCTATACCTTCCACTTGTGAGTAACCATTACACACAAGTCTTTCCTTATTTCTTACTACTTCTCCATTCTCATTCAGTTTGTTTCTGAACACCCATTTAGTTCCAATTATGTTCTTGTTTGCCGATCTAGGAGCCAATTCCCAAGTCTATTTTTTCTCTATCTACATAAGTTCTTCTTCCATTGCCTTCATCCAATGTTCATCTTTGTGTTGGCAAAACAAGGATAGACAACTGAGAGGGGGGGGGGTGAATCAGTTGTTACAGAATTTAAACTTATTCAACCTTAATCAACCTTTAATCTTAGATCTGATAGTTAATAGTGAAAGCATAAATCAACAACACATCAAAGACACATGAACACCAAGATTTTATACGTGGAAACCATGTTAGGGGAAAAACCACGGTGGATGTTAGTCCACAAGATTATACCCTGTTAGAAGTATAATGAAAAATGAATAATGCACATGCATTCAGGCACACTGCCTAGATCTCACTACTCAAAGGGAAGGCTCATTGCCTTACATAAAACAATTAGATTAAATCCATCTAATGAGGTTGAACTGATAAATTAGCTTCTACAAAGTTTGATGACAATTCTAATTAGGCACAAAAACACTTCTTCACACTTCGCTCAATCTTCTTCACACTTTTCTCTAAAATCAAATGATCTGATCTTTATTCGCACATTTTGCATATATTCACTGAGCATACACCACACACACACACTCCAAAATGAAGAAACAATTGCTCTTATATATCCGCTACATGAATTTGCATCAACAACTCTGTCGGCCACAAATAAAGAATAAATTACAACTGTCAGCCCAATTCATGAATAAATCTCAATGCACACCAACCTAATTTGGTCACATAGTAGTGAAGACCTAAGTCAACATCCTCGAACACACCAAACAATAAAGTATTAATCCATAAGGATTTGCAACACACTACCACCATCATGTCGGCCAAGAACATAAAAACTTTGAGCACACAAAGGAAAATCTTCGATCACGAACACATCAATCAATGTGGACGTACCATAATGATAGAGCATGATCTAGAAACATCAGTGAACATCACAATAAAATACACAATAACTCAATTTACCAGAATTACATTCTCTTCTTCTAGAAACACCTGCTATAGTAACAAAATAACTGTAGGAACACAAAACTTCATAACTTTCTTCAATCTTGATGCACACCACTGAATCTTTTGGACAACATCTTAGATAGGCTCAACAACAAACCATTTAATGTGTACCTTCTAACCATCAATGTACAGAACTTTCCATCACTCTGACCTTCTCATCTTCATAGACAGCCTGCAATATATATATATATTACAATTTTCTCAATATCCTCGACATATACAACCTTCAAAATCATTACTGCTAATAGTGTTGACATCAATGACAACCACATATCAGCAACACAACCACAATATCCAACAATCTCCCCCTTTGGCATTGATGGTAACACATGATGTGAAAAAAAAATACCATCAACACAACTAACTCTTCACACAATACTTTTCTCCTCCTTTGTTTTGCACTTCTTCCCCTTAGATTGTACAAGGTTTTTCACATTACACTTCTCCCCCTTTGACATCAATGGAAAATTTACACAAGCTCTAAACCACATATCATCTGACTATTCCCCCTGAGTAACAGCCACCACAACATCAACCAAAACAAAATCTCACTGTAAGTGCACGGATTGATGCAAAGATTTGCATCTTAGTTCAAATTAGGAGGGGAAATCACCCCTAACTTGCCTCTGAGATACTCAAAAGTAACCTTAGGCAATGATTTAGTAAAGATATCTACAATTTGTTCCTTAGTGGGCACATATTCCAATCTGACTTCTTTATCACTCACTTTGTCTCTCAAAAAGTGATACTTGATAGATATATGTTTTGTCTTTGAGTGTAGCACCAGATTCTTAGAAATGTTTATGGCACTTGAATTGTCACAAAATATAGCAATAGGCTCATCATACTCAACTCTGATATCTCTCAGCATCTGCTTCATCCACAACACTTGAGTACAATTGTTTGTAGCAGCAATATATTCTGCCTCAACAATAGATAAGGAAATGGAGTTTTGCTTTTTACTTAGCTAAGACACCAACTTCTTCCCCAAGAAGAATGCACCACCACTTGTACTTTTCCTATCATCCACATATCCTACCCAATTTGCATCTATAAAGGCATTCAGAGTAATATCATCATCCTTGGATACCAAAGACCAAAATCAATTATTCCTTTTAGGTATCTGAAAATTATTTTTACTATAGTCACATGTGATTCCTTCGGATCAGCTTGATATCAAGCAACCATGCACACAACATTCATGATGTTTGGTTTGGTCTGAGTCAAATAAAGTAATCCACCAATCATTGACCTATATCTTTTTTTATTAGCCTTAGGATAATCATCACTCTATGTTAGCTTGCATCCGGTTACCATGGGTGCACCAACTAGTTTTGAGTCTTCCATGCCAAACTTTTTCAGTAACTCTCTTACATATTTGGACTAATAAATAAAAATTCCATCATCTAACTGAGTAATTTGAAATACTGAAAAGAATCTCAGTTCTCCTATCATTGACCTTTCAAATTCACTTTTCATTTCATCAGAAAACTTCATACATAGGTCATCATCACCTTCAAAAATAATGTCATCAACAAAGACTTCAATTATCAATTATTTATCCTGATCCAGCTTGAAATACAGATTGATGTCAACAATACCTTTATTGAATCCAAGTTTCAACAAGTATTTATCCAATCTATCATATCATGCTCTAGGGGCTTGTTTGAGTCCATATAGTGCTTTCTTCAATCGGCAAACCATATCTTTTTCATCAATCAGTTGAAATCCATCTGGTTGCTCAACATAAACCTCTTCTAATTCACCATTCAAAAATGATGACTTCACATCCATTTGATAGAATTTGTAATTCTTGAAAGTAGCATAAGCAAGAAATAACCTTACAGCTTCAATTCTAGCAACAGGGGCAAAGGTTTCTTCAAAATCAATACCTTCCATCTATGAGTATCCTTTACATACAAGTCTTGCTTTTTTTCTAACTACTTCACCTTGATCATCCAGCTTATTTCGAAAGACCCATTTGGTTCCAATCATATTTTTATTCTAAGGTCTTGGAACAAGAGTCCGTGTATCATTTTTCTCTATCTGCATCAGTTCTTCTTTTATTGCTTCCATCCAATATTCATCTTTGCATGGTTCATTGACATTACTAGGCTCAGTTTTGGATATCAGACAATATTCTTCTGCAATTCTTCTTCTAGTTTACACACCTTTGTTCTTGTCTCCTATGATCTAACTTTTAGAATGACTTCGCTTTACATACCTTGGAATTTTGGGTTCTTCTGTTCTTTCTTCTACATTCCAATGTCTTCTCCTTCATGATTTTATTGATTCATTGGAACAATTTGAACTTGATTCTATGCCTGCGCATTCTTTCCATTCTTAGTATTATCTTGTTGGTCATCTAAATCATATCCACAATATCTAGATGATTTGACAGTGTCTTCATCAACTTTAAAATTTGCACTTTCAACTATTTTCTTCAATCTTCTATTGTAACACCGGTAGGCTTTTCTCTTAGTAGAGTAACCCAAAAAGTTTCCTTCATCACTTCTAGCTTCAAAATTTCCTATATCTTCATCTCTTTTGATATAACATCTACTTCCAAAGATTTTGAAATATTTAACAGTAGGCTTATAACCAAACCACAACTCAAAAGGGGTCTTACCAGAATTACCATTGACATTCACCCGGTTGATAATATACACAGTAGTGCTTACAACTTTTCTCCAATAGATATGAGGAACATTACCTTCCAACATCATAGTTCTAGCAGCATCTAAAATTGTTATGTTCTTTCTCTCAACAACTTTGTTCTGTTGTGGGGTTCGGGGAGCAGATAACTATCTTTTTATTCCATGCTCTTCACAGAATGAATTGAACTCCTGGGAAGTGAATTCACCACCTCTATCTGTTCTCAAACATTTGACCTTCAAACCTGTCTCATTTTCTGCCAAAGCTTTCAAGCTTTTGAATTTCTCTAATGCCTCATGTTTTTCTCTTAAGAAAGCAACCCATACCATTCTAGAATAATCATCAATAAGCAACATAAAGTACCTTTCTCCTTGTAGACTTCTAATTCTGGATGGAGCACATAGATCAGTATGTACCAAATCTAGTACTCCATTGGAATGATGTTGTTTTCTCTTAAATGAAATTCTCGTCTGCTTTCCCATCTAACATTCCTTGCATATAGTGTTAGTAGGCTTCACTAACTTAGGTAGATCTATGACTGCTTGTGTGGAGCTTATTTTGACAATGTTATCAAAATTCACATGACACAACCTTCTATGCCATAACCTACTTACATCAACTTGAGCAATCAAACAAATTTCACTAGCATCATTTAAGTGAAAAATATTACCTCTTGTCTTTGTACCTGAAGCAATCACATTTTCGGAGCTTCCCAATATCCTGCACTTACCATATTTGAACTAAATATTGTAACCTTTGTCAACCATCTATCCAACACTCAACAAATTGTCTTCAAACCTTCAACATATAGGACATCATTAGTATTACATTTACCACCAAGAGAAATAGTTCCTCAACCACAAATCACACTAACATTATTATCTCCAAATCTTACAACACCACCATCATATTTTTCCAAGTTTAGAAACTTGCTTTTGTCACCAGTCATATGATGTGAGAATTCGTTGTCAATCACCCACTCATCCTTCTCATCAATCCTGGTTGTAAGATCTTTCTCAATATTCTAATTACTAGTTGATTCAGTGGACACCAAACCATTTTCCTTGATAGAAATCAATACCCATTCATCTTCATTTCCAGTTTCTTTATCAGATTCATCATCAGTAACACCTTCTTTAGCATAATAGAATTTCTTTTGAAATTTAGACTTGTTAGGTTTATACTTAGAAACTCTTTCAAGACACCTTGATGCAAAATGACATATCTTACTGCAAGAGAAACATTTAATAGCCAACTTTCCTTTGTACTTACCTTATCCTTTGGCTTCTCTTTTCACAATCAGTGTGTCCAGTTCTTCTAGCTCTCTTTCTTCATCTTCAATAAGTTTCATTTCATCTTCATACTTGAATGTCTTCCTAGAGCTCTCTCCCGGATCACATCTCTGTTGGCTTTTTTCAGATACAGTAACTTTGAATGCAGACTTTGTCTTAGGAGAAGATTCACTAAATTCACTCAACTCAAAGGCAACAAGTTTCAATCGGCATGTCTCTTGTTACATTTGTTACTGTCCTGAGCTCTTCAATAGCATGAGCTTTTGTTTTGTAAGAAGTAGGCACAGATCTAAGTATTTTAGCCACAATATCATCTTCTTCCAAGATTCCATCATCACATCTAATGCCCATCACTAGTTCATTTACCTTTTGCGTGAAAGAAAAAAAAAATCATCTTCACTCATCTTCATGTTCTCCCAATTTCCTTTCAGGCTTTTTAGCTTAGCAACTTTCACTAGTGCATCTCCTTCATACAATGTTTCCAAATTTTTCCAGATCTCATCTGCAGTCTTTAAACCTATCACATTTGTCATCTTTGAATCTGTCAAATCACTTAGCAATGCTTCTATAGCCCCGGTATTAGATTATGCTTCTTTGATCTCATCAGTAGTCGAGCGAATAGTATATGCATTCTTTGTAATCTTCCAGAAAGGCTCACCAATGCACTTCAAATGACACTCCATTCTGACTTTCCACAAGGAGTAGTTTGTACCATCAAATCTAGGACTATCCTTCTTGTATGATGCCATCTCAGATCACCTCAATCTATTAAAATTCTTCAGAGGAACTAGCTCGGATACCAATTGTTGGAAAAACAAGGATAGACAACTAAGAGAGGCGGGTGAATCAATTGTTACAGAATTTAAACTTATTCGACCTTAATCAACCTTTAATCTCAGATCCGATAATTAACAGTGAAAGCATAAATCAACAACACATCAAAGACACATGAACACCAAGATTTTATATGTGGAAACCCTGTTAGGCGAAAAACCACGGTGGATGTTAGTCCACAAGATTATACCCTATTAGAAGTATAATGAAAAATGAATAAGGAATGCACATGCATTCAGGCACACTGCCTAGAGCTCACTGCTCAAAGGGAAGGCTCATTGCCTTACATAAAAAAAATAGATTAAATCCATCTGATGAGGTTGAACTGAGAAATTAGCTTCTACAAAAGCTTGATGACAGTTCTGGTTAGGCACAAAAACACTTCTTCACACTTTGCTCAATCTTCTTCACACTCTACTCTGAAATCAAATGATCTGATCTTTATTCACAAATTTTGCATACATTCACTGAGCATACACCACACACACACACTCCAAAATGAAGAAACAATTTCTCTTATATATTTGCTACATGAATTTACATCAACAACTCTGTCGGCCACAAATAAAGAATAAATTACAACTGTCAGCCCAATTCATGAAAAAATCTCAATGCGCACCAACCTAAGTTGGTCACATAGTAATGAAGACCTAAATCAACATCCTCGAACACGTCAAACAATAAAAGATTAATCCATAAGGATCCGCAACATGCTACCACCATCATGTCAACCAAGAACATAAAAACTTCAAGCACACAAAGGAAAATCTTCGATCACAAACACACTGATCAACCTGGACGTGCCACAATGATAGAGCACGATCTAGAAACATCACAGTAGCATACACAATAACTCAATTTACCAGAATTGCATTCTCTTCTTCCAGAAACGCCTGCTACAATAATAAAATAACTGTAGGAACACAGAACTTCATAACTTTCTTCAATCTTGATGCACACCATTGAAACTTTTGGAAAACATCCTAGACAGGCTCAAGAACAAACCCTTTAATGCATGCCTTCTAACCATCAATGTATAGAACTTTCCATCACTCTAACCTTCTCATCTTCATAGACTATCCACAATATATTTATTACAATTTTCTCAATATCCTCAACATATACAACCTTCAAAATCATTAATGTTAATAGTGTTGACATAAATGACAACCACATATCAGCAACACAACCACAATATCCAAAAATTTGCATACTTCACTCACTGTTTTAGGTTCAACTTTAGAAAGTAAACAAAAATTTACCTCAACTTCAAGAACTTTGCTTCATGTCAATACACCTTTCCTTTTGTCTTCGATGATCTGTTCTTCGGAATGATTCTTTTGCACATACTTAGGGGTTTTAGGGGTCTTCTCTGGAGCTTCTTCCTCTTCATTCGGTGCTTCTTATTCATCAGCCTTTTCTTCTTCTAATTTGCAATCAAGTTCATCTGACACATATTCACCACTGCAATTGAATTCTACAAGTTTTCATCAACTTTAACAGTTGCACTTTCAACTATTTTTTTCAGCCTTTTGTTGTGACATTTGCAAGATTTGCTTCTAATAGAATATCCAAGGAATATTCCTTCATTAGACCTGGCTTCAAACTTTCCCAAGTTTTATTTTTCTCTTTTGATGTAACATTTACTTCCAAATACTCTAAAGTACTTCATAGTAGGCATCCTTCCATACCATGGATCATAGGGAGTCTTTATGCCATTAGCTTTAGCTTGAAATTTGTTAAGTATGTAAATAGCAGTATGAATAGCTTCTCTCCAGTAGAATTCCAGTAGATTTTCCTCTTTCATCATAGTCATTGCAGCCTCTTGAACATACTTGTTTTTTCTTTCAACAACTCCATTCTGTTGAGGAGTTCTAGGGGCAGACAAATGCCTCTTTATTCCATGAACTTCACAAAACATGTTAAACTCATTGGAGGTGAATTCACCACCTTTGTCAGACCTCAAACATTTAATTTTCAAATCCATTTCATTTTCAACCATAGCTTTAAATGCCTTGAATTTATCTAATACATCATATTTTTCTCTAAGAAAAATAACCCATGTCATTCTAAAGTAATCACCAATCAAAAGTATAAAATACCTATCACCTTGTAGACTTCTCATCCTTGTAGGACCACAAAGATCTGTATGAACTAATTATAGTAGTCTGATAGCAAATTGTTCTTTTCCCTTGAAACTACTAGTTTGTTTTCCAAATTGACAACTCTCACAAACAACATTGATAAGTTTTGTGATTCTTGGTAAATCTCTCACTACATGAACTAAACTAATTCTTTCAAAATTATCAAAGTTCATGTGACACATCCTCCAGTTCCATAACCAACTATCATTAATTTGAGACATAAAGCAATTACCATCAACATCCTTAAGTTGATAGATGTTCCCATTTGTTCTCTTACCAACGACAATCACAGTTCTAGACACTTTTTTGATCTCACATGTTTCATCCTTAAACACAAGATTATATCCTTTGCTACACATTTTTCTAACACTCAAAATATTATGCCTTAAACCCTTAACATAGTAAACATTATCTGTATTATGCTTGCCATTAAAACTGATTGAATCTATTCCACAAATCCTAGTTCTTGAACCATCTCCAAATTTAACTAATCCTCTATCATACTTTTTAAGTTTAACAAACTTACTTTTGTCTTCGATCATGTGATTAGAGCACCCACTGTCAACAACCTAGTAATTCTTATCCTCTTTAACATGAAAATCAGATACCAAAGTACCTTCAATCTTATCCTTCATCTCTAGAACACTTTCCTTCACACAACTTTCAGGGTTAGCAGAACCAGACTCTTCTTTTATAGCCAAAAACAAGCATCCATTATCATCAAAATCTCCATATTCAAATTCATCATTAGAAATATACCAACTTCTTCTCTAACATAGTAAGATCTTTTAATTTATTTTTCTTTGTTCTCCTTATTCTTATTGTTTATAGCTCTTTTCGGGCATCTTGAAGCATAATGACCTATATCACTACAGCTAAAACATTTGAAAGGTAATTTACCTTTGTACTTATCGATACCCTTTTTCATCTTTCTCACAAAGTTAGCTTCCACATCATCAAGATATTCTCCATCTAAATCTTCAACCTTCTCTAATTTACCAGCCTTGAAAGTAGTCTCTACTTTTGTACCATTATTTGAACTAATTTTCCTCATTTCAAATGCAGTTAGTGTACCAATCAACTGATATCGAGAATAATTATCAAAATATACGGTTTCCTCAATAGCAGATACCTTTTCACTATAACAATCAGGATGAGATCTGATAAATATATTCACAACTTTAGATCCTTTAATTGTTACACCAAGACCTCTCATAGCACCTACTAGCTCATCAACTCTTTGTATGTAGAATTTAATTGTTTCATCCTTAGACATTCGCATCATTTAAAACTGTGCCTTCAAATTCTACAAATTTTCTTGTTTGACCTTTGGATCTCCTTCATAAATTCTTTCTAGCTTATCCCAAACCTCTTTAGTAGTCTTCAAACTCATAACTTTTACTAATTCAGTATTTGAAAGACTATTCACAATAATAAATCTTACTTTAGCATTGATCTCATGTGCCTTGATCTTTTCACTTATACTTGGACCATTTGGAGGTGGAGTATATTTAGTCTGATAAGCCTTTTCAATCTCATATCCTTGAGCTACTAGAAATCCTTCCATCTTTGTCTTCTAGAATGCATAATCTGAGCCATCAAATCTAGGGCATTACAAAGTAACCTTGTTCGCCATCCCGAATCTACCTCAAGCGGTTAAGCTCTTTTCCAATGAACCTTGCTCTGATACCAATTGTTGACATGAACAAGACAATGTAGAAAACACCAAATTTACGTGGAAAATCCAATGAGCAAAAAACTAAGGTGAGGATTAGCTCACAATATAAATAATGATAAAACCGATAAAAGGGTTCACTGCCAGAATAGGATACACTGTCCAAAAAGGCTCACTACCACAGAAAGAATACAAGATAGAAGATAAATTTTACGAAAAGAATACTTCCTAATGCAACAAGGAATCCGACACAATTTCTTGCACACTTTCACACGCTTGCATGAAATATTTCAGATGCCTTTAAGAACCCTAACACTAAAATTGGCATTGCTCTGCTCAAATTCGCATCACACACATCACTCACATCTATCTTGCTTCTCACTTATTTAATGTATCAAATCATAACAACACCATACTTATTTATATCAACCTCAACCTCAAAAACCTTCTCCAATGTCGGCAACTAGCCATTATACATACAAATTCAAAATAGGTTAGCACCTAAACATTCCTGTGGTAGATAGGAAAGAAGGCGACCTACATAAATCCTTAATTAGGACCCAAATAGATCCAAATACACCTCAACACGCTTTCATACACTTTGCATGTAGTCTTAAACATAAGGTCGGCCAACACTTGTGCAAAACACCATAATCATTAAGTACACACTTCCTCAAATCAATCCATAACATCTGGACAACATAATTCACTTGAGAATGATCTAGAATAATCCATGAACTACTTAAGATTCATCAAACACTTCATCCAAACTCGCATCATATAAATACTTCAACTCAAAACAACTGGTAACCCTGATTTGCATACTGACAAATGAAACTCACTTTATACTGCACCAAATCAAGTAAAATCTTGAATACAAAAAGATACAAGCATTATAAGAAACTTCCCAAATCCACACAACCTGAAGCCAAATAATGGGGAAAAGTGGAGCAAATACATTTCTCCCAAGCCACATTAAACATCACTGAAAGACTGGTTCACACACTGGAGAAAATATCTCACATTGTACAATGATCCAAAAACCCAAACTTTGAATATAACAACCTTTGAGAACCTTAAATAACCTATCATATCCACACAGGAATAGCATCAACATAGAAAAAACATGGAGCACAATACCGGAGCACACTATGAACACTTGC